>VXAU01003691.1:554116-578503 GCA_013399695.1 Formicarius rufipectus | reverse complement strand
AAAAAAAAAAAAAAGAAAGAAAAAAGCAAACAGAGCAAGCAGACTGCCAGCCTGAAACCAGAAGGAAAGACACCAGCTCAGCAGCAAAACCCTTTCCACAGCTCCTGCAGTCTGTGGGTCCCTCCCCCTCTGAGGAAACACAGAATGATCCACAGCACCAGAGCAGGGGGACAGGGATGTGGATGTACACACCTATGACAATTTGCTTTTCACCTGCAGCAGCATCACCAAGTGCCTGTCTAGCACAGACCACTCAGACCCGGAGTAAGGTGGCTGCTGGGACTCCCACACACCACCTGAACCTTCATGTCGTAACAGTCATTGGCAAATGCATCAATAACTTATGGAAATACAAATTTATACATGTTTTGGTTTATATATACTTTTATTTTTATTTATAAAAATTTAAAAGCTTTCATAAAGTATTTAATATAATTTGAGATTGATCTTGGTGTTATTACAAATACCTGTATATCCACATCTGTATACCCACATGGTATTTATCGCTCCATCAGTATTTACACTGACACTCCCAGGACACACAAACTCTGCAGACTGCACCAGAACAACACCAGACTTCCTCCCAGGTACCATCCCTCACCTGCCCTCAGCCCGTGCAGGACACGAGAGAACAAGAGGAAGTACAGGAGAGGCAGACGCCCCAAAGGGGTGGCACACGGGTCACACCGCCATTAGGAACCACGAGCCATCTACAGTGACAGCTTCAGCTGCTCCCACAACTCCCAGTACCACCAAATCCTCCTAGAGCAATCTCTGGTAATCCGTATGATCCTTACTCAAGCGTTAGTAACTCACATTTTAAGAGGAGAATGAATGACTTTATGTCCAGATCAAGAAAAACACATGGGATATTTAATCTGTTTCTTGGTGCAGTTCCTCGTGGTACTGAGCAGCGAGCAGCTGAAGGGTGTGGAGCTGAGCAGGAACCAGGGTCCCTTTGAATCACACTCCTGCTCACAGCTGTAATCCCCTCATCTGAAAGCAGCCCCTTTGCCTCCCACTGCTGCTCTCAGGCTCTCAGCAGTTCCAATGAAGGCAGAATGACTGGAATGAGCAGAGAGCTGAAGGTCCATCAGGTCCCACTGCAACTCTTTAATGGGTGAGCTGAAGCATAATAAATATTTAATAGCATTTTCAGGCTTATTATTTGTTTTAGTGTATTTGGTGGTATGAGAGAAAATGGGCACATTGTCAAAAGCTGCCTTCAAACTGGGGGAGCAAACAAAAAGGACACAGCCCTTGTTCAGCAGAGCTCCTGGAACAGGTTGGTGCTATTTATGGCAAATTTAAAAAGGGAATCCCCTACGAGGGAGGGCACCACGTGTATTATAATGTACTTTTTAAACAGTTGATGTAGTTTAAAATTGTTTTGGAACCTGCCCCGGCTGACTGCAGGGCTGTTTCCATCCTCCCAATCAGTGCCCTTCATTGTTCCCCTGCCTCAAGCAGTGTCTTCTTCCTAGCTATCAAACCTAAGTTCTATGGTAGACACCTGCACAGGTAAAATACCCCAGATGAAACTGTTTTGTTTTTCAGCACACTGCCATTTTCAGTCCCTCCTGCCTGGTGCAGGGAGGTGATGGCAGGTGACCTGCACCGGGTCATTGCTGTCCTCACCCAAGCATAGATGCACAGGATTCACCGTCAGTGGTGCTATACTTAAACTCAATTGCTTCAGTCTCAAAAAAAACCCTACCTTTTGTGATTTCAAGAGAGAAAACGCCATCCCCTGCTGCTGCCCCCACAAACAGAGGGTAGCTGAGGCCTGAGGCAGCGAGCAGAATGTGGCCACAGGCAGGACACGGGGTGGGACAGCCCAGCAGGAGTGATTCACACTGCTGCAGTGACACAGCCCTTCCCCACACTGCACAGCCATGACACGGAGCACTGCACAGCACCCTCACAGTAAGTGTGCCCCGGAACACACAGAGCAGGCAGAGCAAAGGGGTGGTGTGAGAGGGGCAAGGCATCATCACCGTGCCAATCCTCCTGTGTAGAGCCCGAGATCAAGCCCCTCAGGGGCACCCGCCGCCAGGGACCCCCAGCATGGGCACCCCTGAGCACTGCCTTGACCTAAAGGACCAGCATCCCTGCCTGCAGCTGGAGGACACCAGGGACAGAGTGACCCTTTCCAGCCGTGCACAAACGCTGCAGGTCTGCTCCAGAACGAGGACCAGGAGGGAGAAGGAGATTCCATCCCGGAAGAGATGCAACTCCCACGACTTCCGCTAGCGTGTTCTGCAGTCGTGGTGTTGCTCCTGAAGCCTCCTGCCCCCAGCACCCACAGGGTGAGGTGTGAGTCCTGGCAGGTGAGTGTCCCCAGCCCATGGCAGCGCACAGCCCGGCTGCAGAGGGCAGGGTGAGGTGAGGACAGGCACTGCAATGCCCTGCCTGGCACACGTCGCTGTGTGGCTCAGGGCACTGCTGAGTAACACAAAATCCAGCGTCACGGTGATGAACTGCTCTCCGTGTCCAACAGCACACCCACAGCCTCCTCCTGCAGGCTGAAGGTCAGTGGCTGTCAGTATCTATGTCTGGATTTTTATGGGAGAGAGGCTGCTCTAAAAGCATTACCGAGAACTGCAGTCCCACACGCCAGACACTGGAAAACGCTGCTGGAATCATATCCTGAAAAACCAACAAATCCACATGTTTGGTGTTTTTATTGACAGGGTTTATGTAAGAATTGTACCTTTCTCAATTTTCTTGCTATCCTTTTTGTTGTATTTCCCCCTTATTTTTAGCAAATACAGCATCTTGAGATCCTGTTTTAAATACAATTAAAATACCTTTGTCAGGCAAATATTTTATTGACTGAAAAATAATGAATATGGATTGACTGAAACTATTTCTAGATTTGACTAAAAGTTATCTAACAACAACACTAATGGGGAAAATAATTATCCAAATACTATTTTATTCAAGTGAAATGATAAAGTCTGACTGAAATATGGAAAGCTTAATAAACTTTAAAAAAAAGGGGGGGTTTCAGTTTACAACTGAGCACTGGTGAAACAAAGTGCTCTGAGGGGGAAAGAACAGAACAGGAAATGTCATGCAATCACAGACTGGTCTGAGTTGGAAGGGATCTTACGGATCACCCAGTTCCTGCCATGGGCAGGGACATCTTCCACTAGACCAGGTTGCTCCAAGCCCTGCCCAACCTGTGCCACTCTCAAAGGGAACAATTTCAGCCTAAAGAAGACATTTTCTGGGATCTGTACTTCTTACAGATAAATAAAACATTTCACTGAAACCAAGGTCAGACACTCAAATGGGAACTCTGTTATGGGAATCAACACCAAAGCCAGGAGAAATGATTTCAGATTCAGCCTCTGACCTCTTCTCTGAGATGCCATTTCCCCTGGAATGTAGAAAGCAAATAGTGAATCTTCCACAGGTGAACATCAAGAGTGGGGCTCTGACCCACCCATGAACAGGTACAGAACAGGTTAGTGGCACTGTGGGAAGCAATGGCTGTTTTTATCTGGGAAAGTGAATAGCTGCCTTCTCAGCACTAGAAACTTGCCCCCAAAATTCACCAAGGATCCCAGGTCTGAATTAGCAGCGTGAGAGATGATCTTGGCCCTCTAGCAGCAAGGCCACACTGAAATCACTGCTGCTCTGTGTGGTTCTGCAAGAGCTGGTTGGCATCTGACAAAATAAACCTGGCACCTTTCTCCTGCTGGAAAACCAACAGGCTGCAGGGCATGGTTATCCTGTGAATCCCTGAAAGGAGCATGGAGGAGTGACCTGATTTTCAGGAATGCACACAGCTCCAGGCCCCTGACCCCGCACGGGACATTTTCCATCACAATAAACTGCCTTAGATGGAAACGTGCTGCTTCGATCACCCCCAAACCCTTGCACCGAATCACCCAGACCCCCGGCACTGCGGAGAAACAACCCAGAGCAGGGGCTGCGGAGGGGATGGGATGGGGAGAACTGTCAGGGACTGGGACACGGGCCTTGGGCATCAGAGAACCAACAGTCTTTCCCGGCAGCCAGGAGAGCCCTGAGGATGCCACCAGGGCA
Source organism: Formicarius rufipectus (assembly GCA_013399695.1). Lineage (NCBI taxonomy): Eukaryota > Metazoa > Chordata > Aves > Passeriformes > Formicariidae > Formicarius > Formicarius rufipectus. The sequence continues at coordinate 574,447 of VXAU01003691.1, read as the reverse complement.
CAGCAGGGCCACGGCTGAGGACAGGCTGCCTTTGGCAGCTGACACCAAGTCCTGCCTCTGGCAACCAAAATATTCACACTCCTGGCCCTTTCCGTACAGTTTGCTTACACGGTAATCAAATTAAGGCCATTCAGCCAACTCAGTAACAAAAAAAAGAAGAGACTGAGCTAGCACAGGCAGGCACTGCAGGAGTCAGGGTGCACACACCCCCAGTCCCAGGGCACTTCGGTGTGGTGTCACCGCACCACAAAGCTGGCAGGCTGATTTCCACGGGGGGTTCAGCTCCGAGGGACAGGAGAATATTGGGGCTGATGGAGCACTAACATCCATCACAGCCGGCAAAAGGTGGGCATCAAGTCCCTTGGAGCAGCAGCATGGAGTGCCACAAGCAGCCATGAGCTCCCAGCTCACCAGCACAAGGTGACCCACAGGTTTAACAATGAATGTCTGTATTTGGCTCACAGCTGCCACCACCAAAAGGACAAACCCACAAACACACTTGAGTAAAGCAGAAAACATTGTCCCTGTCCAAAAAGAACTTTAGAAACTAATAAAAGTTGAAGAATTTCTCTTTTGAAAAAAACAAAACAAAACAGGAAATCTTTAACAACTTCTAAGAAAAAATTCCACCTGTTTTCCACAGGAGGTAACTCAGTGAAGCCAATGGCTTCTGCTTTTGACAAGACAGTGATTTCCTAGAAAACACACTTTCAAAATCAGTGCCCAGCCCGTCTGTAGTCGGGGCAGCCCCCAGGACTGCCAGAGCCCACAGCAACGCCCCTGCAGTGGCCAGCACACACCTGGCATAAAGCAGGTACTTCATGCAGTTGTATTCCTCCCAGGAGCAGGAACCCAGAGGGAGCAGCTGGCCAGCACACCCCGGGACGTGAGGAGTGTCACTGTGCACTGGCATTATCGCTCTGCGGGGCTGGGGCTGGCAGGAGCTGCAGTGCGCACTCGCTCACTAATGAAGCAGTAATTAGTGAGCACCATGCACCAGCCCCGGGCAATGCCAGCTGGCCCAGGGTCAGCGGGAGACCCAGACCCACACACATCTCACCCCTCCTGGGCTGCAAGCACACAACTACAACCCTGCCTGCAGCCTGACCTCAGGGCAGCTGAACAAGGGATGCAGAACAAGACTCTGCACGACCTATTCAGCAATTCAAGAGGAATTAACAAACCCGGCACACCCACCGATGAAGGGTAAGGGCAACACAGGGGCCTCGCACCCAAAGGCACCCCCAGATCAGCAACAGCCCCTGCAGTTGCTGCTGCCCACCCGAGGGCACTGCTGGCTGTCCCTGCCACGTACCACCACATCCCACCCCAAGGTGCTCCCACACACCTCACCTGAAGGGCACCAGCGTGTCCCACCCCAAGGTACTCCCACGTCCCACACATTTCCTCTTTATATCTGTTAGCTGGCAATTCAATACTCCTTTTGATTTTTTTCTTTTAACGCTAATTCCATCTGGTTTGAAGTGGAAAATCAAAGAACAATCATTAAAAGATAACGACTAGGCTGATGGAAAGCTAGCCTTGCATCTTTTCTTAAATGTGCAAGACAGAACAAACAGCTCTTCTCCTCCTCTCAACTGCGTCATGATTATCATGTAAGCAGACTCTTTAGCCTTTCTTTCTGCATATGCAGATGCATGCAAACATACCACCTGAACTTCATATTCTACCAAATGGGGAGATCTTTCTCCTCTAGTTAGACTGATTACTAGAAATTATATGTAAGAGTAAGTTTCATGTAAAGGAACTGCAAATGCAGTGCAAAAGGAAATGGGGAAGGGCTCGCTGTATGCACCCAACTCTCAGGGACACCTGATAAAGAAAAGGTACATAAGCTATCCATCTGCCACAGGGCTGCTCCTCACAACTCCTCACTCTCCTTGCTGGCTACTCACTGTTGAAGGACAGGTGTTTCAAGGGGGAGGATTTGGTGGAACAGAGAGAACACACATAAATTTCTCAGCAAGCAAGTCCTGTGACAGAAGAGACATGCAGTTAAGTTTTTAAGAAACCTGGAGGCCAGCTCTACCCTGGGAATAGCTGGTGGTGGAAAGAGAGGCTCATCAGAGAGGTGAGCAAAGCTTTGGAGAATCATCTCGGTCAGTCCATTCCCTCAGAAAGGGCAGGGAATAAAAGAGAAGATTTAGATAAGTAAGCCAGCACCAGCATAGCACCACAGAGGGCTCCTTCTGGCCATGGAGAGAGTGTGGCCAAAGCAGATGATGTATCTGGACAAGCAAAACAGACATAATATTAAACCTAAAATGTAGGTTCCAATACAAGCATTTATAGTACACCTAGAGCCTCTTAAGAGACAATCTCTACAAGTGAACAGGGAGCAAGACTCCAGAAATGAGGACAGCTTTGTACATGGCCATCACCATCACACACAGAGCCTAAAAGGAATGGTAATGTGCCCTGGAATTCAATCACTGACAGAATTTAGCACATGCAAATGAAAACAGCTGAAATGAAAATTAGTAGTTGTTACAGTGGTACACTGCCATGACAAAGCAAAACAAAAGAAAGCTGGTCTCCCTGGCACAGCCAGCACTGCTGTAGCCTGGGGGTGACAAAGTGGTTTAATTCTACAGATGAAAACCTCTTTTCCACTCTGTGTCAGTTCTTCCACCCAATCTCTGCTGCCTACTCTTCATTTCCCACCAGCTCTCTCCTGATTCACTTCCAGAGAGTGTTTCCCTCACAGTTTGTTGAAATGCCATGTAATTAATGGTTTGTGGGCACAGGCACCACCCGAGCTGGCAGAGTCTCCAGCAGGACCCACATGCGCTGCTGTGGGACCCCCAGGCCTGACACTTGGCTGCCCACTCCTCCATGACACAGCAGCCAGCAGCCCCACCGCAGGGCTCTGATACTTCCCATGTTCCACAGGCCCCATCCCACCTTCCCAAAACCAGGGGAAGCACTTCAAGCTCTTCTAAGTGCTCAGGATGCCTAAGTAAGCCCTCGGTGGCAGTGCAAGGCAAAGCCCTGAGTCAGCTCTGCATGGCCACCCCTAATACACAAAAATAACTTGTTTATTCCTCCTGAGGTGTTATTTTTACACCATCAGTGCTGGGTACTCATGGCCATTTGCTGCCACTGGTCCCAGTAAGGCACGTGGTGAGTGCTCAGGTGCGTGAGCCCTCCAAGGCACCAGATCAGGGACTTCCCTGTCCTGCCCAGCTGTCCTGCCTCGGTCCAAAGGGCACAGTGCAGGTATGGGAGAGGTTCTCAGACCCAGAGGGTGCACGAGAAACACCTTCTGCCACTGCCCACCCTGCCAGCTATGCCCAGCACCTGTGGAGAGCCAACCTCCTCTTGCCCACAACATCAGCCGGTGCCTCCAGGCTCCCCATGGACCTCCAGAGGGAAAACCTCCTCCTGAGCTGCTCCTTCAAATTCTAATCATCTGGAGGAAAGCCCTGATAATTCAGTGTGCCCACGATCTCCAATGAGGCAGAAGCAACTCCTCCATATGCACAAGCAGCACCTGTCAGCTGGGAACAGCTGAGGGCAACGCCACGGAGCCGCCCTGGCTGCATCCACACCACAGCTCACACTGGGAACCAAAGCGCAGCTCTCCCACCGCACACCCAACGTGGTCCACAGCGCATTCCGGAAGTAGCCAGTTAATACTCTCAGGGTTCACTACTCTTAATAAATTCTGGCTTTGGAGGATACAAATCCAACCCAGCAAATGCAAACAACGCTAAGGGCTGTGAGTAACAAATTGTGGCTGGTGAGAGGTAAGTGGGAACACGACAGAGTGAGACAGCAGCAGAGGAAGCTGCTGGCAAGTAAATATTGCTCAGGAGAATAGCAGGACTGGGGAAAAACTGACCGAGTGGAATAACAGGAAGCTTAGTCACTTCTGGACAAAAAAAGCCAAGTGTGTGAGCGGGGTGGAGGGAGTGGAGCGGCCGGAGCACCAGGACAGCCATGGGACACACTGCTGCGGGCACTGGACCACCAGAGGAGGAGGAGACTGTCCTGCCTGGGTGCTCCACAGCAGCAAAACCTTCACAGATACAGCAGGATCCTGCTCAGGCTTCTCCAGCTCCTGACTCGTGCTGATGACCCACTTAACCCATGTTCCCGCTCCTTCACCTTCTTCAGCACAGAGAGCACCCTAACTGCTCAGCTTCGGCTGAATAAAACACCAGGGGAGGTGAAGGAGGGCCGAAATACAGCAGTTAGAATTCAAGGATGCAGTTGATTTTGAACAATCAGCATTATCGTTCAAACCCACAGCACGAGGTGGCCAGTGGCTACGTGGAAGTGTGTGAGCCACAGCTGAGGACAAGCCCCAGGCAGACAAGCCAGGGGCCGTCCCATCACAGTGAGACCCTAGAGAACAACCTGCTGGGGATGGCATCTCCAGCCATTCTGCATTCAGACCATAAAGGCACTTTGCAGAAGCCTCAGGAGTGGGGAGGAGAGTTGAAAGGGAGATCAGATTTCCCTGATGGCGATCTTCCACACTGAAAAGTGCCCATTACTCTTGAAATACGGTCATCCTGGATCACTGATGACAGGATAACAGCACTAGGTGTTAGTAAAGGTACTAGAAAAACATAAACCCAAGATTTTACTACATCATTTGGATTAGAGGCTAGATAAAGAAAGTCACCAAACCATGTCAAACTGCCGACAAGCTTGATTAATAAAGTTGTTTACTGTTTAGGCAAATGAGGGAAGAAAAGGATATAAATAACAAAGGGTTCAGCAGCAGAGAAATAAGAAAACTTTAACAAGTTTATGGTTCAAAGATTCCTACAGCGAGGAACTGTCTACACGCGATTCAGACTTCAGTGGCAAAAAAACACGCCAAAAAAGGTGATACCGGGAAGCAAAGGAAGAGTTAAAAGCCCTTAACAAAGAACAAACTGAAGCAAGCAAGAGTAGGAAAGGGAAAGTGTCGTGGGCAAACAAAGGCTGACACGTCAGGTTTGTTTTCCCTCACAAGTGTGTGCTGAGGCACAGTAAAAGCTTCCTAGCCAAATAAACACCCTTCCAGTCTCTGCGGGAACCGCAGCGGTGGCAAAGCTGGGACCCGGGCTGTGACCGGAGGCCCCGCTGGCGGGGCACGGGGGGCCCCACATGGGAACTTGGGGACATACCTGTCCCTTTTCCGCCCAGAAACCCAGCCCAAAGCAAACCCAAGGCTGCAGTGCTGGAACAGCTCCACGGCAAACCCCGGCGCTGAGAACATCCCAGCGGTGGGCAGGGAAGGACACGCTGCCGCACCGAAGCGAGCACATCACAGACACAGCGGGGACGCGGGGGCTGCGAGGGCACACACGGCACGAGCACTCGGCTTAATTTCGGATTTGGGCCACACAGAGGGCCTTGCCTCCCCCACAAGCAACGGGACAGCCCCGAGCCACGGGCTCAGCCCAGCGTCCAGCCACCTCGCCCTCCGGTCAGGGTCCAGAACCAGCACCCCCGAGCCGATGGCCACCCAGAGCAGCGCTGGCAGTGCTGCCCCGCTCCGTGCCCAGCACTGTGCTCCGTGCCCCGCTCCGTGCCCAGCTCCATGCTGCACAGCGTGCCAGGCTCAGCATGCCCTGTATCAGTCATAGGGTTTTTCCTCATACAGCTCAGGAACAATTTCCTCCACTAAGTGCTTTCCAGGCCTCCCAACACTGATATTGCAGATCAATATTTCACAACGACAAAGCTGTCTGATGGGTGTGTCGCGCTTATTTAAGCGTCTCTAACAGGTGGTGCTGCTGTAATCACACACTTTCCACCCCTGCTACCTTCTGCCCCTGAGGTTTGGTCTCGTTCACTGTCCACATGAAACAAAATTACAATAAAAGGACAGAACCAAAGATACACTAAGGCACGTGCAAATGAAGACAGTATCTATCTGCACTGTCCACACCAGCACCATGCAAGTATAACTCATGCTACGAGAAAACCCCACTTGCTCTCAGGAGTTCTCTATCCTCTCTCTGTTAAAACCTCTGTATAGGCCTTATTTTTGAAAATCCAACTCTTTGTTAAGCAAATCCACACAGAGAGCAGAGATCTGTGCTGTAGGAATGAGGCTCTCACTGGGTGAATATTCAATGTCAAAGCCCTGAAAACCCAACTCTCTCAGAGAGTCACACAGCAAGGGAAAAAAGCTAAGAAAAGCTTACGAAATATGTGATAATGACACTAAATGAGCAGGAAGAACATGTAAACAGCAGAAGCTGTTGTTCAGTGTCTGTAAGGCCTCACAGAGCACCTGGGCTCTGCGGGAACACAGAGGTGCAGACTCATCAGCTGTGAACAGAGCAGGTCAGTGCACACAGTCTAGTGGGAAACACAGGTGGCAGGATTTATTTTTATAAAGTTAAAAACATGCCAAAACACTGCTCTGCGGTCAGAATTCCCTTTGACTGTTTATTTTCACGTGGGCACTGACTGTGACTACAATGTGCTGTCCCAAAGCTGAGCTGTGGCAGCATTCCACCCCTCTGGAGGGAAGCTCAGCTCCCTGGTCCATCCCAGCAGCCACCCCAGGGCTGGGCAGGAGTCCCACCCCAGGGAAGTTACAGATGCCCAAATGATGAAAAGGAAAGGGAGGCAATATCTGTTTTACAGAAGCAATCTTTCCATAGTAAGCAGCATTTTCAGGAAGAATTTGGGTGCTCATTGGAAGCGGCTGCCCAGGGCAGTGGGGGAGTCCCCATCCCTGGAGGTGTTCAAGGAATGGCTGGTCATGGCACTCAGTGCTCTGGTCTAGCTGACACATGGCGATGGGTCACAGGTTGGACTCGATGGTCTGGGATGTCTTGTCCAACCTTAATGATTCTGTGATTGCTGCTACTGGCAGTTTAAGTCTGTTGTAAGACATTTCAACCCTTCCCATACACGCCAGGGCAAAGGAAATGCCACCTCTGCAGATATTATCTGTGTCTGTGAGCTCAAACACATGCCCATGACCTGAAGACTCAAATGGTCTTGCTTGAAGTGTTCAGTCACATAGGTGGTGGGAAATGAAAAACTTTCCATGTGTGGGAGCCAACCGAGCTGATGAAACAAACAGGAACACTCAGAGGGAGGACTGGTGTATTATGATCTCATTGCAGAAGCACTTTTTCCCCAGGTTAAGCATGTGTGAGGCAGAATCAAAGCCCCAGAGATGACAGCATCTGCCTCAGGGCTGGGCTGCAAGACTGTCTTATAGGTGCTTGCTCTTCAAAAACCCCAATTTTCTTTTAATATATTTCACATAGATCTATGAGAGGAAATAACTTATTTCTGAGTATTAAAAGGAAATAAAATCACTATTAACCTTCCCTCTTTTCCCTAACCTTTTTTTTTTCCTATTGAGACCAGACTGACTCTAAATGTAGTAAACCAGAAAAGTAGTGCAATAGCAAATAAGAACTTTCTACCCCACAACCTCCCTATAAAGAAACACATTCCAGGTGAGAGCTCAGCCCACCACTACAGTCAAGCCCTGAGAGCCCCAGCAGAGTGTTTCAGGGGACCTGGAGATGCACTGTTCCCAACAGCTGGTCCTGCTCTTCCACAGCCCTCTCACCACTGGGAATCCCTGCCTTCCACAGCTCCCAGGGCTCAGACAGCTTTTACACAACTTTAAGGACCAGAAGTTGAACCGAGTAATTTGTCAGGTGATCAAAACAGAATTTGAGCAGTCACTCAGTAACACTTAATTATTTGTCATTTAAACAGAACAGAGAAAAGAGTGGAACAACTACAGATGGTGCTGGACAACTGACCCATGGCTGTACTCCAGACAACAATAAAATCCAGCAATGCTTTCCAAATTTTAAATATTAAATGAGTATATTTTTAGCAACTATTTTCAATTTAAGCACAAAAGAATTTTTAATTCACAAAAGGTCTTCGCAGCTGCTGAAGGCTCTTTTTTACATACAAACCCAAAGTCAACACACAAAACACACAGCCTGAAAAAAAACTGGAGGAGCTAGCCAGCACCAGTGGCTACAATTGCTGCGCAATGCACAGAAAGGCCAAGGATTCCAGAGACATGGGATGAAACTGCTGGTGTCTAAAGGCTACTTTAGTTCCCTGCTGCAGGCAGGATCAGAGGGTGCACCACAATGACAACACTCCGTTGTCCCCAACCAACCTCTCATCCTGAGGGGAATTCCCACGGAGGTCCCCAATGACAGCCCCAGCTGGTACCTGTCTGCCTCATGCCACAGTCAGTATTGACAGGTTCTGCAGCATCCTGGAGGCCAAGGGCTGTGCCCTCTGCTAGACCTGAGCAGTAACACCTCCAGTGCCACTGCCAGCCCCTCCAGGTGTCCAAAAGGTGCCACTGCCACACCCTCAAGGACTGCCAGCAACCCTCCTCTCCAGTCTCAGCAAGTATATGTCCCGTTGTTCCTTGGTCACCTCCAGGGATGGGGACTCTAACCAGCTCCCTGAACAAACCCTTCCTTACCAGAAAAAAATTTCTGCTGATGTCCAACCTGCCCCTGCCCTGTCCCAGCCTGAGGCTGTTCCCTCTGCTCCTGTCCCTGTTCCCTGGAGCAGAGTGCAACCTCCCCCAGCTTCTCCCTCCTGGCAGGGACTTGCAGAGCCAGAAGGTCCCCCCTGAGCCTCCTTTTCTCCAGGCTGAGCCCCCCCAGCTCCCTCAGCCCCCCCTGCTGCTCCAGCCCCTACCCAGCTCTGTTCCCTTCTCTGGACATGCTGCAGTTACTCAATGTCGTTCCTGCAGTGAAGGACCCAGAACTGGACACAGCACTTGAGGAGGGTTTCACCAGTGCGAACCGGTTTGCTTCCCCAGCAGTATTACACATAATTGTAACATTACACAGCACGTGGCCCTGCTCCCAAGCACCACAGGCCTGTCTGCTCACAACTAACTAATGAACACCACCACCCCTCCATGCCTGCATGCCAAACACTGTCACTGGAATCCAGATCCATCATGGAACCTCAGAGCAGATCTGCTTCAACCCCGTGATCCTCTCAAGAAGTCTGAGGCAACGTTCCCCTGGACCTGCAGCCAGCAAGAAGGGCTGGGCAGCACTGGACACCACTGGCACGGGGCCTCCTGCACCCCACAAACCCCCAGCAAAACACAGCTCTGAGGTTTACCCCTCCTGTCCCTCACCTGCCTTCATGGAACCTTGATTGTGTCATTAATTTCTTATATTCATATAAATACAGGCACATATATACAGTATATAATGAGCATATATACACAGTCTATCCTGTGTACATAAACAGATGTGTACAGCCCAGAGCAAAACTTTCAGTTCACACGTATAGCAAGTAACTTTAACCTTCCACTGAGGCTACTTTTTTCAGTGCCTAACCACTTAGGTATTTGAAATCATCAGAAAAATCTAAACTATAAATGGGTGACAACGCTGTGTAAAAATATTTCACGTTGTTACAGACACTAACAGTGCCTCAGAAAATGGCCTGAAACATGAAGAGAAGACCCCACTTTCCTCCCAATTTTCAGTGCCTGACTTAATGAAACCAAATGCTAAAGGCTATTTGTGCTTTCCTCCATAGTAAAAAAAAAAATAAAAAAAAATCCATCAACAAGTGTCAGTCTTCTATTCAGATATATTTAATCACACCAGTAGCCACATCTGGAACTAGTGGCAAAAAACCTCTTGCAAAAAGCTGGCAGCCAGTGGGAACAAACAGCTGTCCTGGGGGGATCTCGGAGCCTGCCTGCACACTGCACCCCCCGGCGCTGCCCTGAGGGTTCTCCTGAGTTTTCCTTTTGCTTCCCCTCCTGTCTGCTCACACTGTTCAAACACAGCCCTCTCTCCAATGCCACCTTCCATGTGCTGTAAAAGCATCTGACCTCTTCAGCCTCGTGCCTTTTATCTCTTTTCTGTTTCTGCCTTTAATTTCTTTCTCTCTCCTGACTTCTCTTCTAGTTAGAGACTTAATCACCTCCTTATCTGTTTTCTTTTGGTCTGCTAAGGAACTCCTGTGGTTGTCACCTTCTCTTTCCCTCTGGCTACTTTCTTTTCGTACTTTCTTCTGCCATCTCCAACTCTGTGCTCTGAATGTGCCTTTCACTCTGAGACCTTTCTTGCTACCTCTGGGTGCCTCCCCAGGACCTTTCTTCTACCTTTGGAAAAGGGTCCTTGCTTAGCCAATCAATTTCCTTCCATTTAACACATATTTGAGGTGACTTGTTGCTTAGTTAACAACCGCATGCAGAAAAGTTAATATCTCACCAACATTCACTCATTTTCTATGCCTTTAGGATAATTTTTTCCAAATAGTTCACCGAGCTTCCTTGCAAACCTGTCTCCTCTCAGCACCAACACTGCTCTGTGTATTCCAGCCTTCGGCAGATGAGAGCAAACACAAGTTTAAACACTTCTAAACACTTTACCCAGCCATGTTTTAAATGACTGTTCAACCCTACACTGCCCCATCCTTCACTGGTGCCATTGGGAAAGGGCAATAATTTTACTTCTATTGCAACAAAAAACTGAGTTGATTATTTTAACTCCTGCTTTCAGAAGTTTATTTCCAAAAAAGCCAGTTTTAACCAATGCTGCATGGTGCTACTGTTCTAAAACCCCCTTGCTTCCTCCTGTTCAGTCCAGCCACAGGAAAAGACCAAACTCCCCTGGTCCTGGTTGCAGTGGGCCCACCCTTTGCTGCAGGTCTATTTTGCCAGCTGCAACTCCACACACAGTCACTTCCATGCAACAAATGCCTGGCCTGGTTAGGGGTTCCCTGGACCAACCAACCCCACCACAAACCCCCCACCATCACCAGGAAATATTTAAATCACATACAAATTCTTTTCCTATGAAACTTTTCCTTGTGCTCCACTGTCAATAGGAACTTCACATTGTAAGGTACTTTACTTGGAATTAAAGCTGCAGTGTACATCCATCCATCATCTGCCTGCCTTTTCCAAGGGAAGCATCTCACAGTGCTCCGAAGAGAGGAGGTGAAAGCTGCAGTGTTCAATCAACAACCAGAGCAAATAAAGAAATAGACACAAAGAACTGACTCTTCTGTTTCCTCTGAGGTGCGTCCAGTGAGTGTGAACTCTTTAACCCTTCAGTGTGCCTAGTCAGGGGCTTTCCCAGCTCACCTGCATTTGTATTTGGTTACAGTCACTGCAGACACCCCAGCTGTCTCCTGACTCAGCTCACAGCAGGGAAGATTTTACTAGGGTATGTCAATGCATATGATCTTCTGAACTGGCCCTATCACCAGAAAGCTGAATCCCAGGCACAATTTCCCATCTACAGCTGACTAAACCCTGATTTCACTGTAAGAAATAGAAGGGACAGCAGAGCCAGCAGCCTCCCCAGCTCCAGCTCTGTCTCCAGCAGCACAACACGCTTGCTCTCAGAGCTGCTGCACACTGATGGCCAAATTCCACTCAAGGAGATCAAACCATTGTACACTTTTTTCTCTGTCCAATATTGACTTCACCAATGCCAGTTTACAGGGAGCCCCAAGGTCCCAGAAAGCATTTCATTCTTCTGATTTCAGAAGACTTTAGTTAAATGTGCACACTACTCTAGTTTCTATATAGCAAAATCAATGAAGAGAAATGGTGTTCCTGACGCTGCTGTGCTGGATGTTGCACACCTAAAAATCTGGCAGGCTCCTGAGGAATGAAAACTCTCCCTGGGCCAGATGAGGCTGGAAACATGTTCTCAAACAAAAAATGTGCAACCTCCCCCTTGCCCAATATCAAGACCAGTGCTGAAACTTTACAGGGTTTTAGACTGAATCCTCTCAGAATAAAGAAATTCCCTTCTGCTATTATCAGTCTGTGCTCCCAAAAGGTGACCACTGTTACACACTCACTGTGGGACTCTGATTGCTCACTTGCATGCTTCCACACATGGCTATTCCTCTCCAGCACATGAAATCAATCTTACCCTCGTAATGTTTATAATCAGCTTATGTTTCTGCTTTTGACACTGATATTATTTTTTAAACACCTAGGGAAAGAGAAAACAACTGTGGAAAAGCTTCAAATTGAAGGATCATTAACACAGCTGGAGGCTCAAATGCTACAGGGCTTCTGATGTTCTGAATTTCAGCAGGTGGGTACTTCCCTTAAACAGCAACTCTATTCATGGCCAGGAGACAGGAACGACTTAAGAACAGCAGAAAACAATGAGCTCTACTCCTGTGAAGTGGTGGTTACTAATTACACGTGCATCTACACGGGGTTTGCTGACTGCTCCTGGACTGTGGGGGGTTTCAGCATGTCCCCAAACGACCCAGCTCCTCACTCAGGGATACACACACTCCTCGGACCTGAGCCAACCTGTGCCCATGATCAGCCTCAGCCACAAACTGACGTGTTCCACCTTGGGTTCAGGGGCATGTTCACTCCCCCTGGTCCCACAGGAACGTCCCCCAACAGAGGTGGCCTTGGAGCCACCCACGTTCCACATCTTCACAGCCTCCACCCTAGGCCAGCTGCTTCCTCGTCCCTTGGGCACACATGGACAAGTGCTGTCCTGTGCAGTCAGCATAGTAGGATGGGCACTGTGACCGTACACGAAGGGCAATTTCCACACTTTGCCACTCATCTTTTTCAAATTTAAATCTCAGTCTCACAACTATTTATGTCTCTATTTAAGCCTGGAATTATCCCACATAAATTCACTGATATCACACCAACAAAAAGGAATGAGCTTTGCTTCCTCCCAAAACCACTCCTCTCTTCAAGCAGCACTGTTTCTTTGCTAACTCTATTATTTCACCAAGTTAGGAATGGTCCAGAGAAATCTGGAGCCGAAGAGAGTCTTTCCAGGAACTTGACAGGACTTGAAGTGCTCTGAAATGAAGTTGGATCCAAACCCCCACCCCCGCCGGCCCCTGCCCCCCTCCTGCTCCAGCACCGCCGCGATCTGTCAGCAAGCTTGGGAAGCACCGGCACTATCCCATCGGAGCAGCACCACCACGCCCACCATCCACTGCTGGGAAGCAGGAGGACTTGTTGGGATGTCCAGGGCTGAGAGCTGGGAAGCTCATGCAGTGAGTGTGGTATAACAAAAACGTAGCCCAAGGAAGCAGCTTGTCAGAGGCAGAGTGAAGCCCTCCAGCAGCAGTATGTTGGATTTCTTCTTTAAAAATCTACTTTGTCAGATGCACTTTGCTCTATTTGATCAAAATGCTGCAGTTGCTTTCAACTACCTCAACATGTTCAGCAGCAGTTAAATCCTTAGGTGCTCCCTAACGAAGAGGATAAGTCATAAGTATCTCAATAAATTCAAACGTGAACTCTAAGACTGTTCTCTTACTTGCCTAATCCTGTGTTTCAGGACCTGACAATTCAGTGTTGATTTAAATCTCATTTCAACAGCAGTAATCCTCCTAGAGGCACCATGAAATGAGGAACAAGACAGACTTCTGGATCAGGATAGCAGCAGGTCTTGTTACTTCACACAGGGACTGATTTGAGGCACTGCTGTGCAGCCCTGGATGAAGAAACAGGCCTGGACCCCCAGCCCTCACATGAGCTGAGGCAGGGCCAGCACTGCACAAAACAAAGCACAAGCAAACAGAGAGGATTAAGGAGGTACCTGTGACTGACCAGTCCCCAAACCATGCTGGTTCTCTCTCTTAACAAGGCTGTCTGGACCTGAATGAACTGACAGGAGGGCTGCAGACTCACCTTGGCTTCTCTGTTGGAGAAGAGGCTCCTTCTCAGGCGTCAGACCCGCTCCAGCACAGGAGCTACTCCTGACAGGAAGCACAGGCTCCTAAGCAGCACCTGGGCCAGTAGTTCCTAAATGACATCCAGTTGGGCTAAGGGCGCTCTGCAGTCCCAATAAAGAAACACCAGCACATCTCCTAAGTCAAAAACCAGATGTGATCATTTGGTCTTGAATGTAATTTGTTGCTTCCAACAAATTTCAGTGAGCCTTGGCAACAAGGCATCTGTATTTGGAAAAACAGAGACCTGGGGTCATCCTCGAAAGGAGAGAGGCCTCACAGGCTGCTCCCGACCACTCAGTTAAAACTTGGGACAAATGACCAAATGTTCTAGACATGAAGTTTCCTTATTTGATGCCTTTTTATATTTCCCCTGCACACCAGTTCAGAATTTTACTGATTCTGACTATGCCCAGCAGAGTTCCAGACTGTAACAGAAGCCCATGCTGGTTCCTATTACACACAACTCTAAAAGATGACTGCAAATGCTGCAGAGCAATGTTTTAATTTTTATTTAATTTCTTCCTGCTGAAGCTGTAAAATGAGTCGTAACTCTTTTGTCCGAGAATCTGATAAGGTTTCAAAACACCATTTATCTTCTCACAGAGGAACACACGTGCTTTCCATTGTTTGGTTTGTTAATGGACTATTTGCCACTCAGCCTAACAATTGCCCCATTTTCCCTACGTATTTGCCACTTTCCCTTCACTTCCTCTCCTGGAGCTCAGCCTGTTGGCAAACGCACCGGCTGGAGAGGAGAAAAATGGCAAATCAGACCTTAGGAATCTGAACATTGTTTGTTTTCATTTTTTGCCAAGGGTTACTGCTTTACGAGCTTCTCTGGAATCAGCCATGTGTCCATCTGCCACCCAGCCAGAGCCTCACCTCACCCCTGCACCCAGAATCCTGTTCCTGCCTCCCACTTCAGGGATGCCAGGTACCACACAGGTAGAATTAACCAAGAGTCACCTGCTCAAGCGTTCTGAGCTTTTCATCCTGTCTTAATTAAAGAAGAATCAGAGTCATGATACGCCACTCTCACATTACTAGTGAGATATGCTTACTGGGATTTTCTTTTCTTCATTTGAAAAGAAATGAAGTTCTTATTCCAAACGCTTCGGTAAGTGTCACACAAACGGAAACAGCAAGTCAAAACATTAATAGTTTTTGAAGCAGGGATGAAGTAGAGAGACTTGAACAATTAACAGTTACAACTCCAAAGTGAAAAAAATAAGGTGCTCTCCAATTTCAACAAGAATAATAATGCATTTATCTATTTTTAAGGCTTCTTGGTAAAAAGTCACAGTCACTTTTACAGAATTCGGGAGTTTCATTTTTAAAAAATAAATACGTCCACATCAGAAGACAAAATGCTATCAAAACAAGTACTGGTGGATCTTAGACATAAAACGCCAGAGCTTCAAGCTCAGACATCATCAGTGAAGAGATGCGGACTTCTAGTTTCTGGCTTTTCTTAGAACTTGAAAGCAGCACAGAAATATGGAAGTTCAGCGATTGAAGGGAGATTAGGAAAATACTTTTACACCTCTTTGAGACACCCAGCTTGAGCATGAAGGAGCTGCCTTAGCAGCCTGGTAATGCAAGAGAGCAAAACCTGACGGAGGAGCTGCAGAGTCCCTGGTGAATGTCTGCTCTAAAGGGAGGAGGTGTGACTCGTGACAAGGCCACTGGAACCCCAGCAGGGTTGGGACCACAAAGGTCCCAGTCCACAGCAAGCCCATGTGAAGACGCCCAGAGCAGCAGCAGTGGGGGCAGGAGGAGCCCTCCCTGCCCTCCCTCCCTGTCTGACGCTTCCCCAGCATGGGCAGCAGGGGCCGCGTGGCAGCCGCTCTCACGGCTCTGTCCCCAGCTCTGTCCTCTGCATCTGCAGCTCCCGCAAGATTTGCATTTGACATCTATCTCCCCATTGTTCAGACATCTTCATCTCAGCTTTCAGGAAACGCGGATGACTCATCTATCGGAACATCTGACGAGGCTAACGTAATTTCAAAATGAGTTCTACTTAGGCTTATTTTTCCAAGAAAAAAAAAAAAAAGGAAATTTTTCAAAACTACACTAAAAATCAAATTTCTGTTGCAAACCAGTTTCCAGATTTAGAAACTCCAGTGCTTATTTTTGCTGTAGACAGTCTAACAGACTTTTAGGCATCCAAATTTAGGAAAAAAATCCTACAGCATTTAAACAAGGCAGAGCCAGAGCTGGAGCTGACTCAGCTGCTCCAGCGCACAATTTGAATATACTACATAATCATTCTTGGTTTAAAATTATCCTCCTAATATCTAAGGGCCACATTATCCCACACATGTTCATCCTGAATTGTGCACACCCCTAGGCTGGCCTTGCAGGTTTCATTAGCACTAATTAGGCAGCAGGATGACAACATCCCGCTGGGGCTGTCCCAGCCCTGCCCTCCTCCTGCAGCACCTCGGAGCTTACAGCCACGGGCCTGGCTGCCTCTTCCTCCCCACACTCCCAATGAACACGCACCAGTGGCTGCTTGTTCCCACTCACAGGTGAGAAGGTGCTGCCAGGTGTGCCCATGGGATGTGCTTCCCAACAAGTGACAGTGCTCAGAGCCCAGGACTGCAGTGCCACTGCTGCTCACACAGTGCAGGGCAGAACCTCAGGAGTCAACAACCCCTTTCCCTGCTCTAGTGCTACACGGAGTTTGTGCATTCATTTCAGAGGGAGGGAAAAAAAATAATTAAAAAAGAAAACAAAAGTGCCTTACCCAAGCCTCAAGTTGTGCTTCTGGCAGCTATTTTAGCCTCCTTCAGGCAGGGCAAGGCACAGCAGTGGTGTGTGCCCAGTGCCCGTGCCTGCAGAGGACACCTGGGCGGGGGCCAGAGCCAAAGGGCACTGCCACTGCACGGCGTCTCCTCGGAGTATCTGCTGTGCCTGTTTATGTCCTAAATATAGCAGAGCACAGGGGCCTGCTCCAGCTCGGGAGAAGTACTGCTCCGGGGGCTGCAGCTCTGCAGCACTCACACAACACTCCTTGCTCAGGCACACTCACACCAGGTCCTGCTTGCCAGTGATACCACTGGCAGATTACAGCATCACAGACTGCTTTGGACTAGAAGGACCCTTAAAGACCATCTTATTCCAACCGCCTGCCAAGATGCATTCTTAGTTTGTAAAAAGAAAATAATTCAGTGACTAAACATCTATTTTACATCCAAGAAGTAATGTAGGGATAGCTGCTTAATTAATACTACTATCCTATACATGTAATAAAAAAAAATCAAGTACTTCAATGTCAATTTTTCGGCATACTTCTATTTTAGTAAAAAGCAAAGATACTACATATTGAATTATTGAAAAATTAAAAATTAATTTTGGATGTCCTAATCAAAAGATTTTCTTTTTCTGTGCTAAACTACTGACTGACCTTACAGGGTTCAGATGGAGCTGGAGCAGCACTACTCTAAATTGTTTATACAGAATATCTAAAGTCTGGGATATTGCAGACAAGGTAACAGTGACTAGCGCTGTTCAGACGAGCACACACCAAAACTGACACAGAGCTGACACAAACACAAAACTGAGCAATGGCTTTGGGGATTGGGAATTCCCAGAAGGAAGATAACCCTCTTCTGTTTACCCAAGGTACTCCTGTACATGACACAGCTCCTTAACCGAGCAGCCCTTCCAAGAAGAGCCTCTGCCAGCCGGAGGTGCCAGCCCCGGGCCAGGGCACAGCGGGTCCCCCCAGAGCAGCTCCCCTGCCCCGTGCCCCAGCGGAGCACCGGGATCCCCCCAGCCCCCAGGAGCCTCTCCAGCACACAGCAGCTCAGCCACAGGCCAACCTTTCAGCATGAGCACAAGTAAACAGCTCTGGTCAGCAGTGTATTTTTAAACAGCAGATTCTTTCCCAGCTCCCAGCTCGGTCACTGCACTGGCAGCCCAGGGCAGCAGCAGGCTTCTGTGCTCCGAGGATCTGCAGAACGCTGTAATGCTAACTACAGATAGCACCCACGGACCTTGCAGCGCCCGACAAAGGTCATCATCAGCTCCTGCATTAAAAAAGGAGGCAGAGAGCTCTGCTGATGGCAGCACAGGCGCCAGCCGTGCCCCTGGTGCTCACACTGCCCACGCTGCTGCCCAGCTCCAGCACCGACAGCTCAAGGCGCTTCCCATGACCGAGGATGTCGCAGCTCTGAGCAGGGGATGCTGATGGACAACAGACTTGGGTGATGCCTCCTGTGGTGAAGGAGATTCATGTCCAGTTCACTCTGGTGGCCACTTTCTACCCTTCTGGCTGGATCCTCACCCTGAGCAGCGCCAGGCCTGCGGGGTCAGGCCGCAGTGGCCGGACAGCTCGCTGCTGGGAACCACAGCGCACTGTGGCTGCTGCTGCTTCACCAGCAAACCCACCCTGGCTCTCTCAGCCCCTCACGCAGGGACAGGCTGGAGGCTCCAAGGCCAGGTCCTGCTCTGGCAGCACTGAGGTAACGCCACGGCGCTGAGCCTCTCCACCAGCACCAGCTCTGCTCCCACCTCCCGCTCCTGTTTAATGCGTAAGAACACCTTGTTCCGACATTTTAAAATCAATCCCCCCCATGCAGCCTAATTACTGTAACTTCAAAGCAAATTTAACAACACAAACCCAAAACTATTTCAGTATCTGTAAGTTAAACCATGGCTGGGGGTGATGGGGTAGGTATTCCAGGCCTGAGAGCGCTGTAAAGCTTTACCCTCTACCTCGATCTGAGAGAAAACACATTTTCAAGCTCAGGATGTTGTAGGATTTACACAAACCTGCTGTAAGCCACTTCCTGCCACCGGTGCCGGGGCCTGGCTGTGCACGAGCTGCAGTAGCTGCTACAGCTCCAACTCCCTCCCCGAGCACGTCTCTGCCAGCAGCCAGCCCCACACACTCGCTCCACTGCCCAGCAGGAGAAAAAACTGACAGACACACTTCGGCTCCTCACCTTCTGATTTCTTCATGACTCTGCTGAGTTAATTCTGTACTGTTTGTGGGATAAGTATTTTACGTGGTTTATTTAATCCATTAAAAATGAAGGAAAGGTGATGGGACCCACACATTTAACACCCATCCCTGAAACTACAGCTACAGTGAAACAACAGTCATACATTTACAGTACTTAGCTTGGATAGGTCTCCTGAAAACCCTCTCTGCTCTTGCCCTGTTTGCACACCCTGAGGCACCTTGCCTTCTGCCAAGTGCTGTCCTTTCCTTAAGCAAGTGCATTTGGGAAAGAGAGGGGATAACCACAGCAGTGCCAACCACAGAAAGGCAAGCAGAGTGCTCACAGACACCCAAATAACCCAGGGAGGAAAACACTCTTCTAAGGTTCACCATCAGCTATCCAGAGACACCAACCACCCGCTGGTAGTTAAGAGATGGAAACAAATCCTCATATTGCTTACACGGCTTGTGCTATTAAAAACAAAGAATCCTTACAGTGACTTTGCTGTTTCTACATGAAGTGCCCTTTATTCCAGCTATAAACAGGGAATAATTTGGAGGCAAAGAATGAGTTCCTGTAGCTATACCAAAGGATTTGAGGCCTGCCAGGTATCTTTTCCCTTCATTCCCCCTATATTTCCCCTGAGGAAAGCAGCAAAACAAATTGACAAGCAGCAATACGAGCAGCAAAACGCCCCACTGCTGGCAGGCAGCACTCACTCCAGTTCAGCTGCAGGGTTTCTCTGGCTACAACTGCTTCTTTCATTAACTACATATCCTTGAAAATAATGTAGTATTTACTCACTTTCAATGAGTCAAAGCAGGCGATTACACGTCCATTTTCAACTTGGCAGCTTTTCGATGGGTGTGCAAATTTACATTCCGTGTCTGGTCTGGAGCAAGTCCCCCTTTGGAACTCCCTACACACTTCCAGTGTGAGCCATTTTGTGTCCCGGATCGGTGTGACGCTAACAGCCATCTTTAGATTTACAGGTAGTTAAAATTTCCAATAAAAACGGGCAAAAGAGGAGCTTAACTGATAAACTGGGAAGTACCAAAGCGCCACCTCCAGAACACAGTATTTTCCCCTGCTCCCTATTTTAAAATAAGTACATGTAAAACTGGGTGGCTGCAGTCCCGAGGAAGAGCTGTGTCACCAGAGTTGAGAGAGCGAGGCGGCTGCGGGGCCGGGGGAGGCCGGGACTGGCAGGCAGGAGCGTCCCGGGAGCTCGGCAGCCCCGGGAGCTCAGCAGCCCATGGTGCCGCGGCCGGGCAGCGCTGGCAGGTGCGCGGGCAGCGCTCGCAGCGGGCTCTGCGGTGCGACCGGGATCGATTAGTTTGGCATAGACAGATGCAGCAGTTTAGAGCAACGACCGACGCTGGGTTTGGGCTGGGGCTTTTCTCCTCCTCTCCGCGGATCTCGGGCGGCAGCGCTCTGACCTTCGGGGCACACTTTAGTGCTCAGTGCGGCGGGGGGGCAGCGCCGGACCCTCCTCCCGGCGGCGCGGGGCTGGCAGCGGCGGAGCGCTGTCGTCGCAGTCTAGCTGGCAGCAAGCAAGGCAAAAGCAGCGGCTGCTCTAGAAGCGGTCCCAAGCAGCAGCGACGTCAGGAAAGGCACTTCTTAGTACCAACCTGTGGAGAGAAGAGACACGTTACGGGCGGGCGGCGGGCGAGCCGCGCCC
>VXAU01003691.1:539628-554054 GCA_013399695.1 Formicarius rufipectus | reverse complement strand
CACACCGCCACCCCGACCCACCAACACACCCCGACCCACCGACCGACCGTCCGGGCGGGCCGGGGCGCGCGCGGCCCCGCAGCACCGGCGTGCGGAACGCGGGGGCGGAACGGACCCGGCCCAACGCACGGCCCTCGCGGAGCCGCCCGCCGGAGGGAGACAGACCCCGGGGCACCGCCGGGCCCCCGTCCCACACGGGCACCGCCGCTGGGACAGACCCGGGCCCGCTCGCACACGGGCCCCGCTCCGGCCCCTCTCCGATCGCAGCACCGTCCGCCGCAGACCCCGAGCGGGGCGCACCTTCCCGCGGGCGCCCGCCGAGCCCACGGTCCGATCCCAGCTCTACCACCTGCAAACACAACTTCAGAAGAAGCAGCGGCGGCTCCGGTCCCCGCCTGAGCATCTCCGAAGAGCACACAGAAGACGGGCCCTCGTGACACGGCCCGGGATGTGCTGACGGACACAACAGCAATTCTCCTGCCAGCACTGCAACCCCAACAGCACCCGGCTGCCTGCCTGGAGTGGAAGGTTGTTCCCATCCCCGTCTTTCTAAAGACACTGCTTTATTATCTTCCTGTCTACCACCAGCCCCAGCGCAGGTCACAGCCGCAGTCACCTCAACTCTCTCAGCATGGATGCAAAACAACGAGAGAGAGCTAGTCTTTTTCCAGCGACTAAGTGATCAGAACAACCACAGGGGAAGGAAAGCACACCTAACAGAGCTAATGAGATTACAACAGGCACCGTGGGTTCCTTGCCAGGACACTTGTAATCATGCCACATTTTTAATCTCTGCTAACAAGAGACAAACAACTCTGCATAATTATGTACAAACACAAGTTAACAACCAAGTGTCTTCATCGTAAACACTCGTTTGCTTCAGCTGCCTAAAATTCCCAAGTCATGGTCATCCTGTGCCAGTAGTCACTACTCATCAGTGCTTGGGATATTGAAGACTCAGGTCTTGAAAACTTGTTTCCTAACAAATGCCCAGGCAAATCAGTTTGGCTCTCCCATCACTGCCACACTCCCAGCCAAGACAGATTAGCACCGAGAGATGTGAAAGCCCAGAACACGCTGCCCTGCCCGTGCCAGCGGGTCCACCATGCCCAGGGGCATCCCAGCTGCCCCAGGCAGGACTGCCAGCACACAGAGGGCTTTCAGGAGCCTGAACACATCCTCCACCCTCCAGCGCACTGCAGCTTGTCCACTAACTCCAAACCATCATTCCTGCACTGCACAGAATGACTTCTGAGTGTTACTTTGTTATGAAGGTTTATTCGCTGTGAAACCCGCAGGACAGGGTGCTGCTGGCAGAAAGAGCTCTCTAACAAAGCTGTGGAATAGCTCTCAGCAGGATTTTCCCGTTCATCACTTTGGTACCAAATCCATACCAAGCATTGATTTTTCCAAACACCAAGAAGAATTAGAGCAGCAATTGATGTATTTTACATGTTAAAGCCAATGCAAGTTAAAGGCCACACTTTCCAAACAAGATAATTAATTTCACTCTCATTACATGAGTAGTCACCCCTAACGAGGAATGAAAGAGCATGAAGGCAGCACACAAAAACAGGAAAACTAGCTTTTGTGCTCACATGTACTTACAGGAGAAATAATCCTGGTAAAACTCCCAAACCCATGTTTTAGTCCTGGCTTTGTAAGAAGTTTTCTGTTGCAAGTTGGACAGCCCTTGACTCGGGGAAATCCTGCTGAGGTCACAGACATACCTGTGATTGCACTAACCCAGGCTGAATTCTACTCTTCCTTCTTCATGCTGCCAGCCACAAAAAGAAAAGTATTACTTCGAGGAGCTGTAATGCCTTGAGGATAAATCTTCAGAATGTGCATACTAAATATGTATTTTGTCTGCACAGTTACCTGAAGAAAGTGTTTTGTCAGAATTTATCTACCTGAAAACAGACAGAAATGTCAGCTTTAAAAACAGCCTTCAACCAGAAATAACAACTGATTGCAGACCAGATATTTATCTTCAGTATCTCCACTAAAGAAAGATGTTAGCACAGAATTATAATTTTTATCAGCATAAACTATTTTCCCATCACCTTGAAATTCCCTTGTGATATTGCAAGTCACTGAGGAGTCCCCAGTAAGCTTCAAATGCTACAGGATAGCAAAAACCAGGTGACACATGTGATGTCTCCTTTAGACTGTCTTTGATAAGCTGAGAATGACTGCAATAAATCCAGAGGGAGAATCATAGGGACAGGACAGGAAAAGGATTGAGCTTAACTTTTTATTTTTTTATTTAATTAAAATTGATTTAGGGGCAGACAGTTTCCAGACTTCACCTAGTAGGGCAGTCAGTACTAAAGGCTGCTCTTAATCCACCCACAGGTGGGTTTTGAAGTTCACCTTTTGAAATTTGGAAGGATTTGCCACTTGTTTTGGGAATGTTGCAACACTGGCTTGGCCACAGCATGACCTTGCCTTCCCTGATTATCTGAAATACAAGGAAAATGAAGGTTAAAATGTTGAAAGCAAATAAAAAAGTGATTCTCAGAAAAGACAGGAGGGAGAAATAACACCAAGAAGTCATTCCTTAAGGGGGTAACAGATGACTCAGTTGTCTGCTGAGGTGGGTCAATGAAAACGATTAAGAAACAGCCTCACAAATCAATTGAAAGGTTATCTGGAAATGCCCAAGAAAGTAAAACTAACAAAGAAGAGAGTCCTATTTCTTCTCATTATTGCTATAAAGAAGTGTTGTACAACCAGGTTAATGATGCATTTTCCCTCCTCGTTACAGTCTTTGACACAAAAATAAGGTGTCTCCCTGCACTGGGAATGGTCCCCAAAGAATCACTGTTTTCACTCTCCCTCTGAGTTTGCCGGACATCCCTGTCTTCTCTATCTCAATTCACACACATCTCTCAAAAAAATATGTATAAAGCTGGGCAGGCAAAAAGCCCAACAACTGAAGGAGAAGATGGCAGGAAAGAATGCTATTTTTACGCTCAGAGAAAGTGGAAGCTGAAAACACCAGTCTCAATGACATGAGAACTGTCAACAAGAACAGATAATTACACAATGTGAATTCATGCTCATGACAATGACTCTAATGAGATAGGAAATGGAACAAAATCAATATTCTATTTACACTGACGGGGCAGTCTCAAAGCTTGAAATTGCCAAATGGCTGTCTTTTAAATCAAGGAACACAAAATTACTGACTGCCTTATAGTATTTTCAAAACACCTCTGCCAAACTCAAAGTTTACCAATAACGTGTCTCAACATAAAATTTGGGAGAGATACAGCAATTACTCCTCGGCACAACTGAAGGATATAATTATAGTGCTGTCACAAAATTAAGCTGAAACAATGAGCTAATTAACATCTTGGCCACATAAGAGTATAGGATTGGGTAAAGAAAAATATTCTTTAGTAAACTACAGCTGAACAGCCCAATTGTCTTGTACTGTGGCTCTGCAGGAGCTGCACCCACTGTTCCCACAGGGCAGCAGGAAAAGCAAGACAACCCCTCTCTCAATTTTGTACTTTCGCATATAACAGGAAAAAATGGTGCAAAGGCAGAGCAGAGAGCAGCCAGCTCTGGAGCAGAACTGTCCAGGTACTGTACCCTGAGATGGATTCCACAGCTGCCCAGCCCAGCAACTTGGGACTCGGCACTGGGTAAAACTACAAGCACATGTTAGCTCTGAACTACTGAGTCCCACACTGGATTTGTAAAAAACTGCCAACACTGCTTCTGTGACCCAGATATTCTGCATGATATACATAGTTTTAGTAGTAGTAGTACTAGTGTTTTAAAGGGCTTTTTCTGTACTGTTTTAGTTCTGACAGACTTGCCTGGTGCAACCTCCCACTGGCTTCAGTGGCTCTTCTGGCACATCCCCATCAGACATGGTTTTATCCTGAGTCTATTTCACAGTTTCTGAAACTGTTTTAGCAGAACCACCTAAATGTGACATTCCATCTGATTTTAACACACCCAAGTGCACTCAGTTCATGAAAGTGGTATAAATAATGAAAAAAAGAGACACTACGTTGTACACTACATGCCCAAATCACATGCAGACATCAGGTATTGCTCCAAGATTTCCATCCCTAATCAAACCATGAACCAATTCCCAGCAGCAGTGCACCAACACTGACATACAAATCCCACAGCCCAATCCTTTATTACTTTAGATTACAGTAATGCTATTTTCAAGTCACAAAGTTACACTGCAAATTCCATAAACCCTCTTTCCTTTAAGGAGCAGATGGTTACAGATTAACTGCTATTTCTACAATTTTAAAAATCTTTAAAGTCAAGAAATATGCCTATTGATTTCTCTTTTTTAATAGCCTGGGGCATATATCAATCTCCTTTACAGAGATTGGTACTTCAGGGACAGGCAGAATGCACAGTCTGACAGCATTAGCTGGACGTGTATTTATGAACGAGAACAGGGACAGGCCAGTGCCTGTCTCTGCACAAGGACATGGCACACGAGCTGTTATTCTGCTCTTGCAACTTGAAGCCAGGGACACAAAACAGGGGAGGATTACTCTGCCTTTAACCCATTTTCCATCAAATTTCTGTATTAGAAAGCATTCAAATACCCATCCCCACCACTGAACTTGTAAATACTGTTTCTGGTAATAAAAACATATCCACACTGTAATTCCTTTACCGTAACATTCACATAATTTATTTTAGAAATGGGAAGTTCTGCATTACCCTGACTTAGGGGAATTTCAGCTATCAAAGAAGTGAAATTTTCCAAGCAAGTCTAAAAAAGTTGTTTGTCTTTAAAAATAACAGTAATCTAGTTAAGATGCAACTTAAAACTCTGAGAAGCACAAACTGAACAGGAAAAAAATCAAAAGCTCTTTTAATAAAATCAGTCTTACATCCTTGTTCTAATTAATAGTAATTTTACATGTGTCATTTCTATCCAAAAAAGACTTGAAAGGCCCTAACAAAACAACTATGCACTCTTCCTAAATCTACAAGCTATTTATTAATCAGACTCTTGCACATTTGTTTGATTAACTGCAAATGTACACAAGCCAAGCGAGGCAGGAGAGCAGCGAGATGACCCACAGCAGTGGGGTCAGACCAGGATCAGGCCCCACCATGCCACCTCCGTGGGGCAGCACAAGGTGCACAAGCAGACACCTGTAAAACCTCCCCTAGGCCCTCATCCTCATTACCCTGCCAGTAGATTCCAGTGGGAGCAGGTGTTCTCCTCAAGAACAGCCATATGGCAAACCCCTGAGGATGAGTCCTGCAGCCAAGATTCAACTCTAGGAGATACCTGTAACAGCAGCAAAGAGGATACTACACACAGCTGGAAACATTCCCATAGTGCCAGGTGATTTCTAACTGCACATGTGTGTACGCATTTACATAAAACACCATTATTTGCATCATCCATAATAACCACCACTACAGGAAAAAAAATTCAAATCCATGACTCAGCAAGGGAAGCACTTGCTTCCCTCTGCCATCAAATTCAGCTGGTACCAATGGTTTCAGGGAGCAGAGACCCAGAGGAGCTCTCACTGGTGAGAGGTGCAGCAGACACCTACTCCAGCTTCTCAGGGGCCCAATGAGTGAACATCTCCTGTACTGCAAGGGAAAACAGACCAGCACCTTATTGCTGCTCAGGTTTCCACTTTTTAAAATCAGATAAATGGGTTTTCACTTCCCTTCCTAATGCAGCTGCCCCATGGCCTCGGTTGCAAAAGGTGGCTTTTCCTTCCCCAGAAACAGCTGGACAAAGCAGTGGGGAAAAGGAGTCCTGAGAGACCATTGCGGTGAGCTGCTGATGGATCAGAGCACACACGTGATCACTACTAACATTATTATTAATTTATTACTAGGAGCACTTGCTCCACACAACAAGCTCCTCCACTTGCCTCACTAACCCCACCCTGTCTGAGCTCCCCACTCCAAACTCACCCCGACACCAAACTCTGGATTTCAAAGTTCTTGCCTATTAACATGACAATTGCTTTGTTAGAAGGATAATTTCGAGTCAGGAGTCTGGATGCAGCCACCACATCCCTGCACATATCAAATTACTTAGCGAGATTAAATCTGAACCTAATTACCAGGAACAGAACGGGCCATTCATGTCACCTGCTCTGAGCCAGGGTGTCATCCCGCTCTGGGTGACAAGGCCAGCATTCCTGCTGGCCCTGTGCTGTCACACGGGGAGTGTGACAGATGGGGCTGACAGAGAGTCCTCAGCACAATTCCATGGGGGATGCACCTTCCTGCTCAGTGCCTGCTGCACCCTCCCAGCCAGGCCCAGCAGAGCTATGGGAATTACCTGGATTGCTGCTTCACCTTGCATCTGACTGGAGGGTAACCAAAAAGGGCTGTGAGTGCAGCTGAGGAGGAACTTGTTACCCTGAGTTCCACCTTCAGCAGCAGTTAGAGCTCAGCGACCGATGGCCTGGTCCCTTCAGGTCAGTCATGGTGAGCTGTGGCAATGCAGGACAATCACGTGCTTCCCTCCAAGGACCACAAAACTACATGTGAATGGGGGAAAGTGGGGTCACGGACACAGTCTGGACTAAAGGAATGCTGCAGCAAGTGGCAAACCTGCACCCTGGCTCTGCAGCAAGGCCAAACGACACCCCAAGGAAGGCCCGGGGGACCCTCCTGTCCAAAGCCACGCCAGGGTGCCACGGGCAGCACTGCCACCCCACAGACACCCGGGGCACAGAGCGAGCGCGGCACTGCCCGACTCGGTCCCAACAACGTGAGCCACAGGGCAAGGACAGGGATGGATGCCACTTCAGCGTCTGCTGCAACGCAGGAGACACAGCCAACCACATTTCTCTTCACAGCTGTCTGTTCCTCAGTGAACCTCAGATCCAAAATAAACTATTTTCTATTTTTTTATACATTCTGGCTTTACATTCAATTTATATTTATCAATCATATCTTTCCAGGATAAAAACTTACACAACCTCTCAGAAAATACAACAAATCTATATCATTTCTTTTCATTAGTTACATAAAAATCTAAATCTCAGAGAATGTGGTTTTTAACTCTCTCTGCTCTGTCACCGTCTGAGGTATCCAAGATCACTGTTATGCAGTAACACAAAAGCAAAATGATTCTTCTCTGCAGAGCAAAACTAACTCAGTTTAGGAGACTGCTTTCTTTGATTTAACAGAGCTTTCCTTGACTTAACAGAGATCCCTACACATACTGCGCTCAGCAGCACAGAAACACTTCTTGATGTGATTAATTCTGCATCGTGACCAATCTCACCCAAGCTAAATGAATACATGTGTCTTCAGATACCAAGGAAAAGCTCCAAATTAGTCACTGGTATTAAAGAGGAGTAATAAAAACTGCATGACTATGTTTTATTTTAGGAAAGAAGTGGAAAATGTCTTCAAGATAATTTTTAATCAGTATTTTGCTTTAGTATATTGTTATGCTTGTTCATCTTGAATCATGATATTTACATAGCTAACAATAACCATGAGAAACAACCTACTAATGACTCCTGTTTGGAACAGCTTTGGCTGCACAAGATCTCAGCCAGGAGAGCTGCCACAACACATGGAGATGGGTCAGGAAGGGCCTTCTGAGCTGGGCTAGTCCCCCTGTCAGAGTCCGCAGCGGGGCCACCAACACAGTCCCGTGAACTTCCTCCCATGGCAGACTCCACCTTATCCTCTGCTTGGGTTCTCTCCTCAGGGCGCTCCCGTTTCAACTAACACACCTCTACAAGATACCCAAACTGACCGTGCAGGGAAGGCATCCTGGGAAAAGCTGAAAAGATTACAGTTTTCCTTGTATTTTCTCTCTTACATCTAAAAGCCATTGAAAAACACAAATTATCAAAGTTGAAATCTCTACTCTTACACAAACAGCCCATGGAATATTTGAAAAATACCTTCTGAAAAGGGTTAAGAAAAAGAAGTTTTTCAAAAATGCTGATTGAAGACAAAATGCTTAGAAGTTGTAGAAAACAAAACAAATAAACCCAAAGCATTAGTTTTGTCAGTCAGGCAGAAAACAAGGGAAAGAAGTTCAAATTCTAGTATTTCAGTTCCACCATTAGCTGTATTTAATTAGAAGAATAGAACAGTGCTGTGTCTACTTTTCACAACAAAAATCACATCATTAAAGATTTATTTGTGGAATATATTTGCACATAAATACAGGAGCTCAATAAAGTGCTGATAAGCAGCAGACAAGATAACTGCCCAGGGACCTCCTTCCCAGCAGCCTGCAGAGCTCCAGCATGGCAGCAAGTGCTGGCATTCCCAGAACAACAGTTAACTGCTACACATCAAAAAGCTGAAAAACACATAATTACATTATCAGGATCACAGACTCACTACCTTTGATTTTCACTGCTTGAAAGAAGGCTCAAAGTCCACTGAAGTTGTGCGTGTGTACGCAGCACAAAAGGATTCCCGTATGAAATTGTGGATAAAGATTAAGACTTCACTGAAAACCAAAGGCAACACACAAGTGCTACCCAGGCACTACTAAACCCTTCTGAACACCGGAATAAACATTTTCACTTCGATCTAGTTCCAAGCTTCCCAGAGTCGCAGAAGAAAACAGGGAGAGTTTATGTGTCCCTAGAAACCCGTGCTGTGCTTCTCCGTTGGTGCAGCTGACGGGACATCCTCCGGTGGCAGCCACACGGCTCCTGCAGCAGCGACACAGCCGAGGGGCAGTGGCCCGAGCTGCAGTGGCCCGAGGGGCAGTGACCCGAGGGGCAGTGGGCCTCGGCAGCGGCGAGGAAGAGGAAGGGCGGGTGGCACAGCCTGGCACAGCACACCCAGGCACGCACTCTCTGTGGCCAAGCCGGGCCTAATGCCTGCTGCCTTCAGCTTGGCAACCTGCTCGGAAAACCTGACCCATGTGCCTGGAGCAGTCTGCGCGCTCCTGCGTGTGCCTGGGGAGCGCCCAGTTTAAAGGCTCCAGACCCCGGGCACGGCTAGACACACACACCGCAGCAACTCCATGTGCTCCTACAGCAGTTCACTTACATCCGAAGGAAAAGCTTACCTTGTGGAGCGCCGTGCAGTGTCCCTGCAGTGCAGATAACTCACTGCAGTGCCACAGCTCCGGCAGCCTCGGGAGCGCTCCCCTCCGGCACGTCCCACGGGGGCTTTGGCTGCCCACCCACGGCCCATCCCCAAACCCAGGGGCGGCTCGGGGTCACACACAGCCCAGAGAGGAACGCCAAGGGCCTGGCAGGACAGAGAGGGCCACTCTGATCGCTCTCCCTTTTTTAGAAGGAAGAAATTCCCATTAACCGTTCTGGAAGCAGGATTGGGCCCAGAGCCCAAAAATGCCCTGGGTTCCCAAGTCCTTACTCATCACTCACAGTTGGACTTGCTCACACCAGCGCCAGCAGTGGAGCGGGAATGTGTGGAGCTGCTGCAGGAGGATTTGGGAGCCTGGGGCCTGGCACTACTCTCTGCTCCTCCAGCCTGCACCCGAGCTCAGCCAGGGCCCTGTACGTGCTGCACTAAATACCAGCCATGTACGGTACAAACGCTGCCTTCACTCTCTCTGGTCTGTCCGAGGGGGAATGCAGATGCCATCAGCAGCCTCCCATGCAGACCTGAGCCCACAGCCACCCCAGGCAGGACATGCTATTTATAATGCTTTCAACATTTCACTTTTCTCCGCAAATAATACCTGCTCTAAGTTCAAGTCCAAGGCACATTTTGCCTTGCCAGATGATCTGCGACCGTCTCATGACTTATTACATTGTTATCGCTGCTAAGCTGAGCAAACAGGGCTGCTAAGTCTATTAATCTTCTGGAACACGAAGTCTGAAACCGTAGAAACAAAACATCTCACTACAAGATACATAAAATGTGCTATAAGGAGATAAGGGGGGAATTCGTGCATGCTCTGGAAAGTTTTTTCTGTGCCACTGCAAGGAAGGCTGACGCACTTCTGCAAGAGCCGACTCTGGATGTAACGCTACCAACAAGTTACATAAGGGAAAAGAAATTCCTTTTACAAGAGCAGCCTGCCCCGGGGCAGACAGCAAGATACACTTCCCACAGGAGAACCTGGGCCCTCTGTAGACGCTGGCACTGCCACCTGTACATTCAAAGAGCTGGTAAAATAAGTCTGACTCAGCCAGGCTGGGCAGGAACTCCCTGCTTAAAACACCAAAGAGCTGGACATATTTTAACTTATCTAGTACTTACTGCTTTTTATTGTGCTGAAATTCATCGCATTCAGCCACTCATATAAAGCTTGCGTATTTATGCCCCAAAATACTTTTCTGTGCAAACAAGTGTTTGGCCTATTTTCCCAAAGCAAAGGTCCCATGACCACACATGAGCCACATGTTTTATGGCAGCACTCGGATCAGGGCAGCTCCAGGAGGGAGTGGGGCTGCAGAAGGACAGACCAACCTGGGGGCTGAATTGGCCCGTCCTCTGGGTTGGGTTAATGCTGGTCATGCACTTGGCTTGGAGAGAGCAGGAGAGCTTCCTGCTGGTTCTGAATGCACAGATCAGGGCAAACCAATGTTTGTCACTGGCTTCAATCTTCAAGCAAAGCGCTAAGACATTCCCACTCCCCCTGCACAGATTGTTGGGAGAGTGGGCTCCAGCATCCTTGGAGAAACCACACCCTGCTATGAAATGACACATGCAAAGCCTTCACCTCTCACCTCTGCAAATTAACTGTGTATTTTCTTATCTTGGGATGTACTGAAGCTTCATCGCAACTGTGACATGGTTTTAATGGTCCCTTCTCTGTCCTTGCTCATTGCTGGGATCTCTCATTGATACTAATGGAATGACAATTGTACATATTCATGACAGAGCAGGCTCCAAATGTAACAGAGGGCAGCAATCAGACACACTCTCATGTTTTTCCTTTTGGTAAACAACTATTGAGTTGGAGGAAGGAAATGTTGTTTACTTCAGTGCATTACTTGGAAAACTAAGCTTACAGTATATAACTGCAAATAAAATAAAATTAAAAAATAACAGTCATAGGCAACTGCTCTAATCCCTAAAGCACAGAAACAGCAGAGACCACCACTCACATAGGAGAAGGAGAGCCCCAGAGCCTCTGCCCTGCATGGGACTGGGCACAGCAGGGCAGACTGGAGTGTAGGAGTCCCCAGGGAAGTAATCTAACCCTGTCATATCCTCCCCTCTCCCTTCCTTCTGGACAGCAGTAGTAGCAGGAATTTGTTGAAACATACTCATAGTTGCAGAAGTCATCCTCAGCATGGACATAACTCATAAAAACATGACAACAAAAGGGGCCACAACATTTTCTACAGTTTTACCTTAGCTGCTCAGGCATCCAGAGGTGCTAAAGCTCCTCTGCCCCTAATTACAGACATCCCTGTGCCAGTACTACCTCCCCATGGAAGGTGAAGTAGCAGGATAAGACAAGTACCTAAAGGAAATAAAACCAGAGCAGGAAGCCTATGCTTTCATGTGAACTGGCCATGAGATCTTCATCCCCACCACATGTGTAAGAACTTTGCTGTGGCCACAGAAGCCCTCCTGGACAATGAGGCTGAAACCCCATGACTTACATAGTGTGTCTGCTCTGGGCAGCCAAACCCCCCTTGCTGCTAACGTGTGTCTTAGCTGTTTGCTGGAATCCATCACCATCTCCTGGACTTCCCAGTATTATTTCACATTTCCAACACACACAGGCTTCAAGATCAGAGAACTCAGAGCTGCACATGATCCAGGGATGCAGAGTGACAGACCTGGGACATCGTGCCAAGGCCATGGAACAGGGCATTCACTTGCCCTCCACAGACCCTCAGACAAAGACTGCAGTGACTGCATTACAGATTCTCCTCAGTAGGATCTTCCCTGCTGATGAAATTTTGGAAAACAGCATTCCTAGTGCTCCCAAGACACACAAACTGGACAAACACCAGAAACTTCCATGCAAAACACATTTTAAAAGAAAGCAACAGCAGCACCTGCTACTTTCAAATACTCCGTGTGTGGTATTTGTCACAGATGTGTCTAAAAATGTTAGTTTATTCAATCCTTGGCCTCACTAT
Organism: Formicarius rufipectus; assembly: GCA_013399695.1. Taxonomy (NCBI): domain Eukaryota; kingdom Metazoa; phylum Chordata; class Aves; order Passeriformes; family Formicariidae; genus Formicarius; species Formicarius rufipectus. The sequence continues at coordinate 542,022 of VXAU01003691.1, read as the reverse complement.
AGGAAGCAGAATACAGATAACTCAGTAATTATTACCTAGCAATACCAGAAAATTATGAACAGCACCTGAGACTTAGTGAAGCAACAGAGAAGTACAATTCAGGAGGTGGAGCAATGAACACCAAAATCAACCTTGTTCCAAAACTAAAAAGGAATGTCTGCATTTAAGGCTTGAAGCACCTTGATTCACCCATTTATTTCTGATTACAGCGTTGAACTTCACAAAGCAAAATGAACCAACAGCATTTCCAGTCCATAGTAACATCAACCAAAAGCCCAGAATTTTTACATGGCCCCTCAGCACACCATGGAGGGCCACATGCCCCCTGCCTCTGTACAGTAGCAGCAACAAGGCAGCCAAAGCAAAACTCCCTGACCTCACTGCCTACAGAAAACTCTTTCAGTAAAGACTGTTCCCAATTATGATTACTTCCACAATTAGATAATAATATACCAGAGAAAATTTAAATTAAAATTCTCTGCTTCCACTAATTAAACTGCTTCCTTGATACTCCTACAGACAGATGCTACCCATTACCTTGCTAATCCACCAGATCTTAACCCCTAACACCTCCTGCCCGAGGCTGAAGAAGGTGGTCAGGCACGTTCCCGGGAGGGGCCAGGCTAGAGGCAGCTGTGGGATACACCCAAACTGGCCATTTCCCATGTTTACAGCACAGCTTTCAGCCCAGAAAACACAGAGCTCACGCTTGTCCAGCACGTGGTACAGCTGTGCCTCCAAACACTCCTGAGACAGCAAGCACAGAGGAGGATTTGATGGGAAAATAAAAAGAAATCACGAAGACAGGCTGTTTCTAGTGCAGGGCAGGCTGGCACTTGGTAAGGGATGGATGGAAACCGTGGACGTAACCTCGGCTCAGGTTCACAAGGCAGCCTTGGCACTGCTGCTGACTGGAGAAAACTACAGATATTGCTCACATAAGGCCCCAACTTCATCCTTTGACTCAAGTGCCTTACAGTACCACAAAGCACCCCTGGACTTGGCCCCTTGCTGCCATTCAGGACAAATTTAATCCAATGATGGCTTCAAGGAAATGAGACAATAAACACACCCCAGCACTTTCGCTCCTATGTATCAGACCGTTCCTGTGTATCTTTCCTCAGTAGCCTGAGTAAATAACAACTGCACTCCTGAAGTTCTAGGTGTCACACAAACCAGGTAGACTCCACAACTGCCTTTAATTCAGCTATACAATGTACAGAGTAGTAAGTTTTCCAAATTTTCTCAAGTCTAGGAACCAACTGTGAAACTTGAGCTGTTCAGTCATCACCATTGCTTTTCCATTTAAACAGCCCTGGGTTTAGTTAAGCCTGGAGAAGTTTTGCAGCTCAGCAGTCCTGAGCTTTTAAATCCAGGCCTTTAAACCCAGGGCAGTCCAATTCCATTTTACAGTGTTCCAGTCTACACCTGATTTGCAATGACCTGAGGAAAGCAGAGAGAACCAGGTCTCCCAAAATTTTAACTCCAAAAGCACATGGTGCCTTCACGGAGCTCAGCTCAGCGTCACCAGCACCTCTGTCCCCAGGGATGGGCTGTCTGGGTGCCCAGCACCCCGAGCCATCCCGGCTCAGCCCACCCCACCCTGCAGAGACCCCGACACCTCCACCTGCACCCTGGCACATCCCAGCCTTCCACAGACCCCACTCCTGTCGCCACCGCAGTCAGCACGGGGGGCCAAGCCTCTCATTTCTTACTTTTACCTACTTGAAATTGCCATAATCCTGTTTGATGCCCAAGGGCAGGGCCACACAGGGCCACCCGACAGGAGCCTGCCATCCAGCTCCGTCCTCGGGCCATCGCCCCAAACTCCCCCTGCAGCAACAAGTGCCATTAGTTAATTATTCATCTTGCAGATCATTTCCATGTCACTTTGGAATGTGTTGTTGTTTCATTGGATCTCTTTATCCATAACGCTAAAGAACACATAACCCCATTAGCTATTCTCCGTTACTATTCATTACCCCCATCCCTCTCTCCCATTACAGCCCTTCCCCAAATCTGCTCTCCCACGGCTCACAATCTCTGCCACCCGTCTCCTGCTACTGCTGACGTGCTTTGGAGCATATATTCCCCGCCTCAAAAAATCACCAATAGAAATAATTTTTTTCCAAAAGAAATAATCACGTATTTTTCCAAGACAACCATTTTCCACAAACAACATCCCTCCGCTTTCCTTTTCCACTATACCACCGTTTTAACGAACCGACTTGCTCGCAACCGCGTAACAAAGTTCTGAATCCAAGCCCTTTCTCTAAGCAGAAAACAAAAGGCAGTGTTTCGCCGCCGGCCCGACTGCCGTGGGGTGCGGGGCGCCGGCGGTGCCGCCCGGCCCTGCTGCGGACACGCCGCTCGGGCACGCGAGGCGCCCACGGC
>VXAU01003691.1:390642-538944 GCA_013399695.1 Formicarius rufipectus | reverse complement strand
ACACCCACCCCGCACACCCCACACCCATCCCGCACACCCCACACCCATCCTGCACACCCCACAACCGGTAGGGCAGCGCTGCCGGTGCCGCAGAGCGGGTGGCGGTGACAGCAGCGGAGGGTGCGGGACAGGAGCCACAGGAGCGGGGTTAGCCGGACCCGTGTTGATGCGTCCGCTGACAGGACACTCACACCCCGCGCCACATGTGAAGGAAATTTACCAAACCGTTGTGGTGCCAACCACACCATAAGAAAGACATAAACTGGAAATATCCCAAGGGAGGGCAAAAAATAACATGAGATTTAAACGCATGACTTACCAAGGTCAAAGGAACTGACAGAGAAGACTTAAGGAAGAAGCTCCTTAATATCTCTTGCCTATAAAAAGTCATTATAATCTTGATGGTTATCTATTGCTCTCTGCACAAACCTACAGAACAAACAAAAGAGAGGGACACACACCTAAACACACGCAGAAGCAGGCAGGCTGCGTGGGGACACAGGGACACGTGGGGTCCAGTCCCACCCGTGTCAGCCCGCTGAGATTCGGGACAAGGGTTCAGGAAGAGTGGTGGGAATGAAAGCACGGAAAGAGCTGGAAGCAGGACCAAGAGTGAAGGAAGCACAGCAGTGATGATCTGAGATTTAAGGGTGCTGTAAAGAGCAGGAACAATGTATTTATGTCAGAGAGGACAGGAAGATGGGCTTCAGATGCAGGGAGCGAGCATCACGCTGGACTGGGAGGGGGGAAAAGGACTAACAAGGTGCTAAATCAAGGTCAGGCATTTGACTGGAGGGATTCAGGTACGCTCCTGCCTGCCTGGGGCAAGCGAACAGATGAAGTGATCTTCTGTTGTCCCTCTTTCAGCTCTTTGCTCCCCTGGCCCTGCCAGGTTTACACTGTTTAACCTCTCTTCTCTTACAGCAGCAGCCTGGTCCCTCCTCAGGCTCACAGAAACCCACTGCATTGTTCATCCTTTTATTTTGGTGCCATTACCATAACCATGTCTTATGCCTTTGAAAACTGTGTTTTCCAGTTCTCTACATTATCTTTTTAATAAAATCCGTGTCAGGATTCTCTGACTTTGTCCCTTGCTATCAAAGTGGCAGTCAGGCCTGAGCCAAACTGACACCCAAACCCTACAAATATTTGTGATGATTCCAGGAGACATATTGCTTAGTATTTTCTTCCAGAGTGTTGAATGAATAACTGAGTACATCTTACTGCATGTACACATATGCTTCAAAAATCTCTCAATTATTCTCTTTCCCCTTAAGCTTTTAGTTTTGATTTCTGTTTTCTTCCATAGGGAGCAATTCAGAGTGCTGCTGCCTCATGGCAAGCTCTGCAGCAGTTTCTGTTCCTCCTGGATGCTAAATTTAACAGTGCCAGTTATCCAAGACAGGGGACACCCTTCCTGCCCTGGGCACAGGCTCTGCCCCCGTGGCTCTGGAGGGTGCCAAACCCCGCGTGGGTGCCCGGCCCCTCCCTGGGAGCCTCTCAGCAGCAGGTTCCTGGATGCCCGTGGTCTCTGCCTCTCTGCAGGGATGACAGACACCATGGGCAGCTTCCACACAGGCTTTAACTGCTCTGAGTTTTGAAAACCATTACGAAACAGACATGTCACACACAGCTCCAGCTCCAAAGAGCTTTCTCCTCACTTTGGTCATGAAAATAAAGAGCCACCAAATGTTCACAGGGTGAGAGAGTGTGACTCCTGCACGTGAGTTTGCTGCCAGTATAACCTACACCATGCAAGATGACATCATAATGTCTATAAGGAGTTGATTTTGTCCATAAGTCCCGTAGCTGTTTCGCATTGGCCCTATGCTGGCAGGGACTGCAGTGCCTGGTGAGGGAAGGGGCTTGAGGGCTGCTGCGAAGAGCTGGGCACCACGCACCTTAGAAATCCAAGCATAAAAGCTATAGAAGACTTTTCCATGGTTAGGTTTTCAAATTTGGTCAGATTTCCCTTCCAGCTCCCTCACAGCTCAGGCCAGTGCCCCAACCCAGCACAGGCACATCACCACGGGGCTGATGCCATTCTCCGTGCATGTCCCCACTGCTCTCCTCCTGGGGTGAAACACCAGATATTCCAAACACCTCTGTCCATAACATCTTACACTCCTTGGTGACTTTAATCTGAATTCCCATCCCTCTCTCCTTTCCTATTTTCAGTGTTAATAGCATGTTACCATCTCCCAGCAGGAACACGTGGAGGCCGTGGCAGCCCTTGGGGCAGGATGCTGTGACAGGCAGTGCTCGTGCAGTGGTGCCCTGTTGCCAGGAAAGGAACACACAGACTCGCTCTCTCCTTCCCCAAGAAGGGTCCCATTTTCAGCCATGGTTGAATTCCAGCCTTTCTCTGTTGCTACAAAGCATGCCACTGGTTTTTTAAACTGGCATGTTTATCCCCAGCCAACAGGAATAGTGACTCCAAGGAAACCACAAGGCACATCAACATCAGACAAGACAAGGAAAAGACCAAGGAGAAAGACCAAGGGTTTATCTCCAGTATCAGGCTGTGCTGAATATATCCATCAACACAGACACTTTGTTCCAACTATTTCTACCAAAATGGTCTGGGGGTTGTAGGCCTGTATTCCCCCCCCCAACCCCGCTCCCCAAATATTGTAATTTGCATTTACAATTTTGAGCATCTCTTGTTGCCCATACCCAGTTGCACCAGAACATGTTTATTTTTACCTCACAAATGAAAAAAAATCAGTACTAAAGTAGCATCTCTAACTGAATGCTGCTTTTACTCATATATAGGTTCTGAACTTCTGTCACCTTCTGAAATTTCAAATGATCACTCAGAATTACATCTTCCACATCCTTCAATCAATTACAGAATAACCCAAATCACTTTGCTTTGAAATTTATTAGGCATGGAGACTAGCAGAAATCTGGCTTTAAACTTGCCTTTTCCCTGATCCACACTTGGGGTTGAACTATGCAGAGTTATGTTTTGTGAGATGAAGTGGTAATGAAAAATTCCTCACTTTGCTTTGGAGCCAAATTATGTTACCTGCTCTAGAGATCTGAACTCCAGTTCGTTCCCTGTGAGACTTTTTGTTCTACTACATGGCCTGGTGTGGATATAACTAACTTTGCTTTTGGTGTGCTCTAAATCCCCCCTGCAACAGAGCAGGGAGCACTTTGGAAACAAAATGGGTTAAGTGATCATCCCTCCTTGGAGCCTCTCAGCCTCAGGAGCATCCCATTGTGCTGCATGCCCGAGGGAATGCAAGCACCTCACTGACTCCAAGAGCTCTCTGATACCTGCTGGTTAGCTCTGTTGGCTTTTTTTTTTCTAGAAACTGGAGACTGTAAGGACAAAGAAACATTTGATTTTCCTGTAGAAAAATGTCATGATCTTCCACTTGTGTTTCAATTAATTTTAATTGAGATCAGAGCACAAGCCATGACAACTGGTATCCCATGGTATTTTTCACTTGCCTGCCCCCCACGGCTTTTGCACTGTGCAGGCAGTGCAGATGTGTCCCCAGATAATGCAGCCCTGGCTGCACAGCCCTGATGGGCTCGGGGAGTGAGCACAGAACTGGGCCCTTCGTGCTCTTCCTGTTGCAGCACAAAGAACTCTGTGAGGCCATTTCCTCTGTGAGCACAGCATTGCTGCACTGCGCATTTTCAGAGCACTTGTTCCAGTCACAACGTTTCTGTACGAACTCCACACTGCCCAAATTCTTCTTAAATAACGTCCATAGGGCAGTGCTTACATAAGTGACCTTTTCTGTACACAGAGCTAGCTTTAAAAAACAACCAGTGTCTAAACTGTGCTCCTGGTCCTGCCTGAGCATCAGCAGTGTGTCAGGTGTGGGTGCACAGCTGGCACAGCTGGAAGGGCAGCTCCCACCCGCCCCCCTCCACCACTGGTCACAGGGCTGGGTCTCATGGGCAGTGTCTGGTTACAGAGCTAATTAGGTTTATTTAATTTCATTTTCCCATGGGAACGACCTCCTGTTGTGCCGAGTGCTGCTGCCTGCAGTGGGACAGCCCTGCCAGCGACTCTGCCAGCTCCACAGGGAGCTGCTGCTGCCAGCACTGCCTCGGGTGTTGGTGCCTGCTGGGAACCCTGCTCAGACACCTCCCTCTGGGACAAGGCACAGCTCCCACCTGCCTTAGCACTGGGTTTGTATCCTGGGCGCCTGTGATGGCATTTCTCACTATATCTTGTAAAGTCAATGCATTCCACTCACATTGGTTTATGCAGGTTACAGGGGATCAAACCCTAGGTCACAGATGTTAAGCACAAGCTCTGTCATAACAAGATGTCCAGGCAGGGCAGGGTAAAGAGGAAACCTTAAGGGGGTCTCTCAGATCATCCTTGAACATCAACAATAATCACTTTCTGGGAACCAAACACTACAACAGATTAATTATCTTACAGCAGAGAAAGATAAAGAAACATGTCATTACATACTTGTGTGCCACACAAGTGGTGTAAATCAGGTGTAAATCAGGACTCAAGGACAACGGGAAACATTGCATGCAGGCAAAGTTTTGAGAGATATTTTATGACTTAGAGTCCCTATGTGCGATTGCAACTGGAGCAAGAAAGAGGAACTCTCCTGGCTGAGCTACCACAGCCCTGGCACAAGTGAGGCAAGTCTGACTCCGAAAATGGTGCCAAAGTGCTGGCCCTTCCCTCTGAACCCAGGGAAGCAGCAGCAGAGCCAGCAGTGACCCAGCCTGGGCTGGCAGGAGCCCCAGAGCACAGCAGTGGGATGCCAATATGTCCCAGAGCCTGACATGAGAATAGCTGTGGGCATCCTCTTCACAGCTACTCCTGAGGGAGACTAAAAGTGCTTCCCCACTGCAGAGCTCCTGCCCACGAGGGGCAGGGGCTGCTCCGTACGGGGCCTCACACCCCCAGAGAAGAAACCACAGTGCAAATCCAGCAAGCTTCAAGCATGTCCTGTGTCTTCATTTTATCTTACCAAATAGCTGCCATACAACAGTCACAAAATAAACCCGGACTCTGATTGTCCTCCTCCCCAGCCTTTAATAAAGGCAGACACACAAGTTACTTTAAATGCAAACTGAACACAACTGCGACCCTGGAGAAGCCGCTCGCTTCCTGATGCCCTTATTTGTGCAGTACTGGTGAAGCTCAAGTTCCCCAAAAAGGTCTGCCAGAGGCTGAAGCGCTGCCTCCCCGCTCCTTCCGGCACCGCTGCCGCGGCTGCTGCGGCTCACGAGGCACAGAAGACATTTTTTTCTGTTTTAATGATATCATCTGCCTGTGCATTTTTGTAAAGATAACGCACAAATTTCTGACTTGGCCCTTCCACCACGATGGTCTTTTATTTTAAAGCCTCCTCCAACTATTAGATGATAATATTTTCGTTGAAAGAAATAAAATGCTTATAATCTCTCCTAGCCTACAAGCACACAATTCACACACAGTGTGAATTCCTAGCAAATAATTGCGATATGCATTATGGCTTTTGCACTTTCTGCAAAGGCAATTCTTTTCGGGCTCTGCAGCTCGTGCTGGAGCCCCTTCGGCAGCGCCGGGTCCGCTCTCCCCCAGCCCCTGTGGGAGCAGCGGGGCTGTTCCCGGCGGCTGCTGCGGGTGACAGTGTGTTTAGGCAAGGAAAAGCGGCGGGACGTTTGCCGGCAGCAGAGGATTTCACGGTAGGAAGCCAAGAGTTCAATCTCGGAGGATTAATGTTATTTTAATTTCCCATGGGGTTAACCAACAACCCCTAGGGAGCTGGAGCAGGGCTGGAAGGATGGGCACCCACCCACCTTACCCAGGGCTGGAGGGACCCTGCAGGGGAGCAGCACTCGGCCCCACTGGGAAACACACCCAAACTGGGGAAGTGCCTCAGCCAGCCCTGTGTCTGCTCCAGCAACAGAATAGATGTTAAACCAGCTCACATGGCTCCTGTGAGCACGTGAAAACGTTTCTCTCGAGTTTCCCAGGGCGGCAAGCCCCACAGGGGATGAAGTGACAGAATTGTAGTCAAGGCATGAGAAAGAGCAGTCGCAGCGGGCGGCGCCACGGCCGCGGCTGCCGTGCTGGTCCCGCGTGTCCCCGACAGCCGCCGTGGAGCTCCACACCACGGGGCCCCGCTGCACCCCCGGCACCCCCGCCAAGGGGCTCTGCTGCCGTCTGACCGCGACTTCTAACGCTGCTTGGAACCACGAGGTTTTGTTACTTAAACTTTGCACTGCAAAATCTTACATTTAGTATCAATTTCTCTAATATATTACTCAAATTCTATAACGCAGGACAGCAAGATACATACGCGAAGGTAGCACCCTAACTGTAACCGTAAACCCATCCAGCTTCGCAAATAACTCACCGTGCCCCCCGGGAGCGGCGCTGTCCCGCGGTGACCGGCAGGGCCAGCAGCGCACCCGGCTCGGGGCGCACCTGGGGTTGTCGGGGATGCCCGACAGCGCTGCCGGCACAGCCACCGCCTCCCCGGGGCCTCGGGGCCAATTACAGCCTCTGCTCTCTGCCACCGCCGACCCGCCCGGCCAGGGGGAAGCGGCCACGGAATGACACCTATAGGGCCCGGCGTGTGAAGGGAGCCCTAAGTATAGCGGTGACCGTGGCCGTGGGCTTGGATTTGCATAGGTATTTTCTTAAAGGGGCAAAAATTACTTTCCGCTAATAAAAAAGGACGTGCCGGAGGAAGTGCTTTTGCGTGGCGGCTGCAGCCGGAGCCGCAGCTCAGGGCCGGGGAGCTCACGTCTGGGGCACGGACGCGCAGTTTGAAACGCTCCCGTTGAAGACGACTCTGCTGCACCCCGTTAATCTGCCCGCTGGCATCTGCTGGGGAAACAGGTTCGGGTCGCTGACACGGCCATCGCCCGAAGTCCCTGGAAATGGGGCGATGGCTGGGGAGGTGCCCCCGGGGCTCCTTCCTGCTGTGAGCCGCCGATAACAGCTGCCTGGCCGGCAGCACCCGCAGCACCGCTGGCCTCCCCAGCCGGGGACTTTCGGACCCGGTTTTGCTATTTGTGCCACGGTGCTGCCATCTCCAACTCCCAGCGCCAGCACCCCTTCCGCCCCAAGCTGTGCTGCGCCCAGAGCCGGCTGGAAACGTCCCTCGCTCAACCCAGGGGGACACACTGCGGCCCCTCAGCCTCACCGGGCGTGCCAGCCTTGGTAAAGCCCGAGAGGCGGCTCCAGCCTGGCAGTGCCCATGGTGGGCAGCGGCGGGGCCCCAGTGCGGGCACTGCTGCAGCAGAAACACAGCCTGGCTCCTGCTGGGCTGTGCCAGCCGCTCCCCGCCCCGCAGCGGGGGCTCGTCCCTTGGCGGGAGAGGAGCGACTCTCTCGGGAGCTCGTCCCTGCACGGCCCGAACTCCAGGGTGTGCTGGAGGGGCAAAATACGGGCAAAGCAGCCTGGAACTGCTGCCAAGGGACTCTCTAGCCAGAGCCAGTGTGGTCAAGGTCAGGATCTCCTGTAATTTCTTTCTGCTCCCCGACCAGTGCCCCCCTCCACTCTCGCCTTGCATGAGAGCACTGATGGCTTCCCCGTCCCACCCCATGGTCTATTGCTGGACTTAAGGGAACTTCCACGAGTCTCAGCCTGTCTTGTGACACATACCAGCCAATCCCAGCCTGGCACAGCCCCTGCTCCACCTCTGAAGTGGGGGTAGCAGGTCTCTGTCGGCAGAGTTTCGTCACTAAGGCTGCTGAAAGAACTGCCCTATGAGGAAAAAACAAACCTTGAGTCTTGATTCCATTACTAATACAAAATTAATTGCAGAATGTAAATTCTATACACTGATTGGATTTTACTGAGATTTTGGAACAATCTCCTGAGAAATACCCATTCCTAATATAGAATTTAGTGTGTTTTGACAAGAGTGATGATACCCTGCATGAGGAATCTCCTCTTTTGCCATTAAGAAGCCTTTTTCCAGGCAAAGCACAGGCACCCTGGTAATTTAATTTGACTTTCTAGAGGTTCAACAACCTGGTAAGAGTAAAATCCCTGATGAAGGTAAAAAGTACCCAGAAATTTCATCCACCGAGATTCAACAGATAAAATGGCCCATGGGTGTCAGCCACCTGTGCATGAACTGAACATCCTCAGGGCTCTGTCAGAACAGAGGCATCTTCAGAGAGGGGTCCTGATGTGGCTGAAATGACAGAGACTTTCTCCTTTGTGGTACAACTCTGGCGTTGTTGGGCACAGTACGAGAGCAAACACCCCCATACGCCTTCCCTGCAGTGTCAGACACACAGCTGGGGAAGTCTTCATGCTCTGATGAATGAGTAGAACTGCTCATTAATTACTGATCACAGACAAACTTGTTGGCACATTTTTGCTCAGGCCATAGTTTGCTTTGCTGCACTGGTTCTGCATCGAGCTGAAGTGTTGTCAGCCCCAGACTGCACAGGTTGAGTTGTGGTGGTGGAACACATGACAACACTGTCTGGCTTTTTTCCTTTGTAATTGTTATTACTCCTGAAAAGTTGTCCAAAGCCTCAGGTCTTTCTTAGGCTGCAGTTGTTAAAATAATGAGTTCCTTCGGACAAGCTTTCTTCTCCCACCACCAGATGCCCTCCTCCGGGGCCGGGCAGGAGGAGAACGGTGCTCGATGTCACCGCTGGCTCTCAGAGCCGCTCCCTGTCCCCGGAGCCCCGACCTCCGTGTGCGGCGGGGCTGCGGTCGCAGTGCCCGTGTGAGCCCCCGCTGTGGAGGTGCCGCACCACTGGCCGGGAGCGCCGCACCGGCGAGCGCTGAGCTAAAGGCTTCCCCTGCCTGCAGATGTGTCTGACTGAGCAGCTCACTGTTGTTTGGTTTTGTTTTGTTTTTTCTTCATTATTTTTCCAAATTTTGGTCATGTCTTTGTCTCTGTTTTGAAAAAAATAATGACTGTGAAAGTGTTCAGGGTCGGGAGCATTTCGTTTTGTTTGCAGAGAATGAGGAGCCTTTGATTAAGCTGTAAAAGATTATCTGAATCAGAGGAAATGTGGGAACCATATGGACAATCTCTCCTCTCCGTAATTAAGAGATAAAGTGTCCTTGCTCCTCGTTTTCGTCCTAGTGTTGGAGATAACAGCTTTGCCTTTCTCCTGGATATTAAGGCAAACAGATCCAGATTGAAAACAAAGGTCTCTTCCCTGATATGGGAACCAGGATCAGGATCCTCACGTTTTTATGTTAAATCCCAGTGTGATTTGTAATAACAGACTGGAGTTGCAAAAGACTCTTTTGTACCTTCCTGCGTTGTTTAGGCAGCTTTCCTGTTTTCTGTGAGGAACTGTGTAACTGGAGGCAGACCTGTACTGTGGGTGCACCAGCCTGGCTGGTGCTGAGCAGGGGTGAGAGCATCTCAGCATCCCTGAGATCTATCCCCTACAGGATTGCCTAGGTTGGAAAAGACCTTAGAGATTCAGGTCCAAACATAAAGGAAGAAGGGGCTGGCTCAAAGACATAAAACATGTATTTCCCAAAAGTGAAAGCCCATGTAAATGCAAAATGCACCAGGCAAAACAACTATACTTTCTTTGTGTTTGGCATTTTTTCCCATTCAGAAGGTAGATCCCAAACAGTTGATGCTATTAAAGGCCCTTCTCGTTACATTCTGTGTGTTTCTTCTTTTTTTCCTAAGTGTATCCAGGCATAAAATAAAAGATCGTTTTAAGAAGTTTGCAGATTTTCAGACCTAGGACTTTAATTTTCTTTTTCAGTCCTACCTGTTATCATTCCAGTGCCTGGCAAAGAGCCAGTGGAACTCCCCTCCTTCTCTGCCTTTCACAGCCTCCCTGGGCTTGCAGAGAGAAATACCACATTCCTGCCTGCACCAACACAGTCAAAATAAATATTAACTCCTGAAAATGTTGCTCATTGCTCTCACATATCATCTGGGTGAGGCTCCCCAAGCTCTGAAGTTCGCCCGTCCCACAGTGATGCTGAGGGCGGCTCTCTGGAGGAAGGAGTTCCCTTCCTGGAGCTGCAGTGCTGGACCCACATCTCCTGCCACCCTCAGCACAGTCATCAGATCCAACCCTCCTGAACAACCAGAACCTCAGGCACTTTGATCTCATCTCCGAATCTACTATTTCAAATCTGAGGTGCCCAGCTGTGGGGTCTGTGAGAGGCATTGCCCATAATGACAGAGGCATCAAATTGTTCACACCCACATTTAGAAACAAAGGAATTCCCCATGGAAAGACAATAGCCAACTGCTTATTAGTCACTCTCAATGTTTAACTCAAAGCACCGCTGCTGCTGTGTGAACAGGAGCAGAAAATGCTGCTCTGGGTGAAAGCTCTGGAGTTTTGGCATTTTTTCAAAGTATTCCCTTTGCTTCCAGAGGGAGTGTATCTGATCCAAAGCAGCTGTGTTTCAAAGTATTCTGCTACAGAACTGCCAAGGGGCACAAGTGGAAGCAGAAGGCAAGTCTGCCTTCACACAGAACACAGCAATTCCGGGCATGGAATTGTTTATAAAGGATCACACTCTAAGGACAATAATAATTTTTGTCTGACACTTGTTACAGCAGCATCAGCTGATCAACATGGGCTGGCAGAGCAGTACAAGCTGGATTCACTGCTGAAATGCTGAGAGCTGTTCATGTTGCTGTCTGGCTTCAGCACCGTGAGTGGCAGAGCGGCTCCAAAATAATGCACAGCCTCCCCTGTACAGTGAAATAATGCACAGCCTCCCCTGTACAGTCCCACACTATACAACAGTCATGCTGTAACATAACCCTGCCACAGACGGGCAGGCAGTGACAGGGAGCAACAGTCCCCTTCTACCAATGAGGAACATTAAAATTACATTTCAACATCTGATTTCATTTTGTTGTGACCATGGAGGGATGTTGCAGCTTGGCCTACACATACACTGCAATATTACAGTATAAGGAGTGGGGCAGACATGACTTTCTGTGTCCCCCAGATTTTTAGCCACATTCTAGGAATGCTATTTTTTCCCCATGTTCTAGCAAGCTCTGGCCCCGGCAGTGCCCAGCTCCAGCCTGACAGCATCCTACACATTTTTGCACCCCGGTGTGAACATCACAGCCCTTCTGCCGGGTCCTGCAAAGCCGTAGCCCTGCCGCTCCCCTCTTGGAGCACCCGGCTGCTGAGCCAAGAGGGAAAGGCTGTTCCAGTCCTTCTAGGGCGGCCTCGGAGCCCCGGTGGGAGGCGGCAGTGCCGGGGCTGAGCAGGGCGAGCACGGCAGGAAGAGATGTGGGGCAAAGAACAGCCGATGGCTCTGCGAGGACACCGCGAAGCATCTCCGGCAGCCACCAGAGACGTCGCGCCTTAAATCCTCGCTCCGGCAGCCTAGTGCAGGCAGAGAGAGCCCTGCCCCAGTCCTGCCTGCCGATCGGCCCCGCAGAGGGGCCGGAGAGCAGGGACAGCGCCCCGGGAACCCGCAGGGGGACCCGCCGCTGCTCCCACCGCCGCCGTGGCACAGCCCTCCCCGTCCCTTGCGCTGCTTCCGACAGCCACGTGCGATCCTGGCGGGGCCGAAGGGGTTGGAAGGTCTCGTGCGAAGGCACAGCCGCGGACACTCAACCCAAAGCGATCCCTGTGAGTGGGGTTTGGGAGGGTTGCTCCTGGGGACGGGCTGGGGACAGGCAGCAGAACCTGCCTTGGCTGCCAGGGACCTCGGCACCGGGCTGGTGGCCCGGCTCAGTGCGGGGGGAAGAGCCTGGCAAAGAGCTGTTCCCATATTTCAGGTCCTGCGCGTTTCCCCCAGGTCCCGGGGAGGGTGGTGGAATGTGCTCGAGCAAACAGGGCTGCAGGCACATTCTGGGAAGGGACTGAGCAGTCACCCCCGCCCGAGCAGGAGGGCAGTTCGAGGGGATGGGTGCTGTGGGGTCACCTGCAACCCTTCAGGTTCCTGCCTGGGAGAAGGCACTGCTCTTTTATCACTTCACTGAAGTCATACCTAAAGTTTTCCTTCAACCTTGCAAGTTGGAACGCTCAAACCAGTGTGTCCTTCTGGCTCTTCAGCAAACCACAGTCCTCAGTTTCTTTAGAAGATACTGCTAATTCCCTTAGGTCTAGTTGAGACCGACTTTCATCTCCCATGAGACACCCGGCAAATAAGAATTTTTATGGCACATAGTTTCCCAGCCTGAGGAATGAACCAACACAGACAGAGTATTTTGGGGTGGGCTTTGGGTTCACAACACCAGAGGCCACATTGCTTTATTAGAATAACTTCTCTGGTCAGCAGCCCTCATCTGGATGCACCAGCCCCATGGTGGCATGCGCAAAGTAAAAGTTATCAGAATAAAAAAAGGAGAAGACAAAAAAAAAAAAAAAAAAAGATAATTTCAGAGGTTTTTCTGTAGTCACAAACAGGCTGATGGACCCTCCAGGTAATCAAAGCATGGTGACAGGGACAAACCCCAGCCGACAGTCAGAGGACAGACAGAACACACCACCCACTTCACCTTGACACCAACCAAGAAGTTCTACAATCTGCTTTTCTACAACTGTCCATAGAAACATCCATCTCGTTCATCCAGACTCTTGGCTGAATTCCCACAGGGCACAGCATTTCCACTTCCTGCCACAACACTGACAGAAAACCAGAGCAGTGCTCTCCCAGTACAGACCAGTTGGTGCAACAGGAGTATTGGGGCATAGAGCAATATCCCTGAGCCAGGGTCAACAATCAGCTCATTCCATAAACAGCAGCTGGATTCTCTAACTCAATATTTATGGTTATTCTCTTCGTAGTTAAGTAGTGACCATAGCTGCATATCATAAAAATATCATTGCAGGTAACTGATTATTAGGTCATATTTTAATTAGGGGTTTTTTTCAGTGGAAAAGGCACTATTTTTTATTTTTTTTTGCAAAAGGACATAAAGAAAAATGTGAACAATACTATTACAGAAGGACAGAAAAATAAATAAGTAGCAGCACATCCAGACAGGGAGTTCATTAAACAGATTTACAGGCTCTCTATTACAGGCACGAAGGAGATACTTTCTCTAAAATAAGATTTAAACAGCCAAAGGAATCAAAATTAAGCCCTAAAAAATACTGTTGGAGAAACTTAGGTTCAATGATACTGGAACCACAAACTCACTGTAATGACAGGCAGCAGCTTTCAGAAAGAAAACACTGATTTCTATGATATAATTCAAAATAGGACTGAAGCAGCTAAGAGGAAGCATTTAAGTCTGTTTATTTTTATCTTTGTTTTGTGTAGAGCAATACTAGGTGTTACATAGAGCAGTGAGAAAAGCATTTTAGAAGGTGAGCAGGCTTATTCTTCCTCACATAGGCAGTAGAGCCTGAAAAGCTGCTTTCATAAATGCAACAAAAGTCACACCAAACCCCTTGGAACCTTGTGTGTCACAGTAAGCAGAGGAACTGTTAATGAGAACAGGATAATTGTAACTGAACATTAATTCCTCTCTCTTTATTTTGGTACAAGGTCAGTTCTGATGTTATTTCTTCCCTTGCCAAGTTGTACCAAACACTCAGCTCAAAGGTGTTGCAGGCAGGAGAAAACAAAGGCTGAATTAACCTCTGATGGGAACAGGAAAGGTCATTTCATGCTCCTTGGAGGATACTGCTGAAACCCCTCTAGGAAATAACAGAGATCAAAGCAGAGGAGAGAGCATCTGCCCAGGAACTCCAGCTCCAGGCTCCAGAGGGGGATGAGGGATGGGCTCTGGTCCTAGGGGAGGGCAGGGACAGGCACTTGGGAGGTCACAGGACTCATCACGAAACACAACCAAACCCTGAATCCAAAGGGATTTTATGGAAATCAAGCCATCTAAAGCATCTTGTGACACTTTTCTACATGAAGCAAAACAAGCAGCACAAAGCACCACCATTTTGTAAGGACTGCCCTGAAATGCACAACAACTAATTAAAAGGAAATAAGAAAAAAACACCCTGAAAACCAAATAGGCACTGAAAACAAATTGCTCCCAGATCAGGAAAAGGTTATATCTCTGTGACAGAACTATGCACACAAATCTCAGACAAGCCAGCATTGCTTAGGGCAGTTGAGAGCTAAGCCATTCCCTGCAGAAATACTGGATTGAAATACCCAGAAACCAGAATTTCTCCACACACCATAAAGAAAAATAAAGGTTAAGATGATAAAGTACTTTCTCTTCACTGAAAATATATTGCTAGATATAAAACTATGGTAATTGGACCTCACATACAAAGTTTTTAAATTCAGGCCTCTGTAGAACTGTGCTCCAGCAGGACAATGTTTGTTTTCTCTGGCTCCTGCTCGCCCTGGAGAGCCCCCAGCCATTGTGCTCCTGCAGGAGGAGGATTTCCGCTAGTAAACCTGCCAGGGAAACACAACCAGGCATCCCAGGAGCTGTGTTTCATTAGGAGAATGGCAAACTCCTCCAGTGCCAGGAGCTGTTCAATAATAGGCACGAGCAGCCCAAGGTGTATTGGGTAAAGCCACGTTTGAGACTCTCCATGGGCTGATCAGGGGAAAGGAGTCATGAGCACTCTTTGTTTAAAGGAAAAAGGAGGAAGTCTAAATTATTTGTAAAGCTACCATTCCAAGGATGGAGAGAGCACATTGGAGTGATTCATCCATCCCAAGCCGTCTCCCACATCAGCCAAGCACAGAGGTGCCATGTATCCTTGCAGAGCCCTGATGTGCAGCTCCTGAGTGGTGCCTTGGGTTACAGCTGCTCTTTAAACTTCCATTTACAGGGGATATTTCTGAGTATTTTCACTTGTAACCCAGCTCTGTGGATTAGCTTTTTGCATATTGCCCCTCATTTGCTACTTCTGCAGAAGCTGTGTGCCAACCCTGCTTCCGTGTGCCACATTTCACAACCCTCCTGCTCATGTCACAGAGCGCCTCAGCACAGACCAGTTCCCCCTCACGTTGCTATACAAGCACCAAACACACGTTTCCGCTGCCAGATAAACAAAACTGGGTCACTTTGTTTCTCTACAGTAACTCCTGATTCCATCTGACCATCCCGCCACAGCCCAACACCCACACAGTGCTCACACAAGCTCTGTCTCCAGCAGATAACTTAAACAAGCTTTCCCAAGCAATGTTCAGCAGTATTTTTTTCTGCTGTAATGTGTTTAGTTAGTAAACAGACATTTGAGAACTGTCACCTCATTCTTACCTGTTCAATTGGCTCCTTCCTCCTGTGGCACAGCACTGTGGGTGCTCCCACCCCCACCTCGCAGGCAGAGCAGAACTAGGGATCCTTGTGCAGGAAACGGTACCGTGACTCCTCTTTAACCCCTCTGGGCCTCACATTCTTTCTGCTGGAGCTCTGGGGGAGGTGGGATCCATCACCTGCTCTGGCTCATCTGCCCCAGCCCCTCACCTGGGCAGTGGGACACTCCCCCAAGTCTGCCCAGCACTGCCTCACCTGGCTGGGCAGGTTAACAGCTCCCTCAAGGTATTTGCTCAGGCTGTTTGGACAGATGGGCTGTGCCAGGCTCAATTCTCACCTTTCCCATCAGAAAAAAGGAATCAATCCAGCAACAGGTGGACTGTGTCTATTCCTGAACAGCACTCACCAAACGGAGCAGGTCTTGGGGAAGAAAAGGGAATTCCTAAGACCATGCCTTGGAGCAGCTGAGAGGGCAGGATTTATTTCAGAAGTTAGCAGGCAAACTGCTGGATTGCTTTATTTATCAAATTACTCAATTATTTCAACTGAAAGGTTATTCATTAGACCTTCCATCCTGTGATTCTTACATGACTATGTCAGGAAGTGAGGCAAGCGCACAGGAACAGACCGAGCGGCAGTTAAACGTTCCACCGTGCCCTGACATCATCACCTGCAATACCCTGCCCTCAGGAGCTCATTGCTCAGGTCAGACCCTGATGCTGCTGATCCAAAAGCTGCTTTGAACAAACATGTAAAAGTGTAACTGCTGAAGTGTGAGCTGCTGCACACTCAGGTGCTGCTCGGGGAGCCTGGGGGGCTGCTGATGTGACACTGGCATACAGACTCCCCAGAGTGTAAAGTTCCTCCTGGGCCACAGGAAGATTATTTAGCTTAAGTGTTTTTAGAAAGTGAAAGCCAAATTGAAACCAAGCAGAACTCAGCTGAATTAATGTCTCCATTGCTGTCATCAGCAGCAGTTAAATTCTGAATTGCCAGTGTGCCAGTGACATGGTCAGGACACACTATTGGGACTCCACACAGAGGGTGTCAGTTCATTCCAGATGTCCAGGGCTGGACAGGCAGCCAGTCCTTGTATGGAACAGTGCTGAATCCACTCCTGCAGCACCCTGTGGGCAGTCCTGCTCAGCTGGAGAGATCTTCTTATAAATCACCTTTGAAATAATGCAGAGCAGGGGCTGCTGTGGCACAGAGCACTGTGCAGAGCTGGGGGCAAGCAGTAGGGCACCTGTCCTCAGAGCAGCACCACTGGTGGGCGGGCCAGGAGGTGATGGGAACAAAGGCAAATCCTGGAAATAATCTCTAAATGTCAGGACAAACCTTGTAGGACATTTTGCATATTCCGAGCAGCAGACGAGCTGAGGTTTTCTGGGATTTGGAATGGATAAAAACAGACCTATGAGTTTTCCCGTGGGTGTGGCACTCATCATGATTTCCCTCCAAAGGCAGGTTCCAGCAGCTCCATCCCCTCCAACCAGTCATCTGCTGCAGAGCATGTCTCTCTCTCAGACTGACTCATCAGGCACCTAAAGCAGTGGGTAAAAGTAGCCCCATGTCTTGGCCCTGTGTTTGCCTGGGAAAGTGGCTGCTGGGCTGGGCAGAGTCGAGGGCAACAGCACAGCCCCTCGCCCTCCCCACGGCTCATCCCAGGAACAGTTATTTTTAGATCACTTACTGCCACTAAAACATACTTGGGCTGTTTTCAGGCTGACTCACAGCTGAATTCCTGTTCTGGAGGCATTTCCAGTCCCCACCCAAAATAAGAGAAGACAAAACAAAATGAAACCAAAAAAATCCTGGCTTGGACCTGAATACAAGTCCAGAGCACGTGTCCAGCTGTGCTGATGATGGTGTCCACAGCCCAAGTGTGGCTCTGCCTGGGCAGGGGACCTGCACCCACAGCCAATCACCCAATACCCACACCTGCACCCACCTGAGACGTGCTTAGCCTGGTTCAGGTGAACCAGATTGTGTTTTGGCACTTTATTAATTTAAATTCATCTGGCACTACTCAGGAATAGAAGAATTAAGCAGAGAGGAGCATGCATGTGGAACTTGCAGAGTTTTATTCCATCATTTTTAACTGCTAGACCAGCAGAACCACAATAAAAAATAAATCAGACAACCCACTAGTTTGGGGAAATGGAAGTTGTGGAGACTGCCACTAGATCAAAGGGACAAACCAAGGCTGTCTCAGAAGGGGGAAGAGATCAGAGCTCTGTCTGGAGCAACCCAGCTAAAGAAGGTGCTGTGATGTGACCAGTGCAGGTGCTGAGACAGTAACAGCATCACTGCTATGGACCAGGTGATCAGATGTTGGGAGCTCTGTTCGGCAGTGCTGGGCTCCCAGGGGCACAGGCACCAGTTCTGACTTTTCACCTTTTTGATGATGGATCTATGGCATATATTGACAGAAGGGGCATATATTTGGAGGTGATGATTACCCATGGGTACCCAGTCAACAGGGAATAGCTGTGTGGGTAAATGCCATGCTGGTGTGCACATAGGCAGGTATCCTTAGTGACTCAGTCACTTAGAAGGAGCAGATGACCCTGCTGACCTCAATGGCCACAGCAAAACAAATAATTGAGCTTATTAATCCACAAGAACTGTCACTACACATTGTTTACAAAGAGAAATCACCTCCTGGCCATCGATACCCAGGCATGGGATGTCACGTGTTACACAGACACATCCGTGGAGAGGGCAGTGGCGGCCAGCGTGGCCATGGCTCCAGCCCCTCCCTCAGGGCTTGGGCTAGACTTGTTGGGCAGGACAGCAGAGCAGGACCCAGGCAAGGCCAGGACAGTGAGACCTGGATGTTATTGGGCTGACAGTGCCTCCTCTTCCAGTAAACCCAGCCTTGAGTAGGACATCTAAACTGACAAAGAAATTTTAGCTTCTGCATGGCTGTTTCTGTGCTTAAAGAACCCAAAGCAAAACTGTAAGTTTCTTCTGGGTCCTGCCAAGAGCCCAGAGTCATCTCCCTGGCAGGTACAGAACTGTTGCTGGGAACCAGGCCCTGCTTTGCTAACTCTGTGCCAGAACCACGCCAAGGCACAGGACCATGTGACATGGACTAAGGGAGACAGTGAGGCTTCATGGACACTCCAGAGATCAGCAAATAAGAAGAAACAACACAAAGGAGACTTTTTCTATTTTTTTTAGTAGGATGCACAGTTTATTATCAGGGCTGGTATCACTGGCACAGTGAAGCTCGTTGCAGACAATTGACACATCAGAGAGCAGAACCCAGGGTGACCTGGACAAGACCCAACATGTGTCCTGTTCCCTGTGCTGGAGAGCAGCGAGTCCTCAGGCAGGGATGGAGATTGCTCATCTCCTGCAGGAACACAGGCAGGGAAGAGGGCTGCCCACACCCTGCCCGCACCCTGCCCACACTCCCTCTGGGCAGCTCCTTCTCCAGCCCAAGCTCCTGCAGGTTCATTACTCCATCAGTCTCTTTCCCCTTTCTATCTGGACATGGGTCAGCCCACTGAAGATTAAGTTGTGCACCTCATCAACCTCGCAGGGATGTCAGGCGGGGACTGGCTCCCTGTTAGCTCCTGGTTCCTTAGCAGGACTGCTAATGAAGTTTGAACTCTAAGGTCCAAATTCTGCTGCAGGCTACATATTCTGCTGGCACTTACAGACAACTGCATTAACATTAGGTAGCTCCCTAGAATACCCTGTTAAGTGACTGTGAGAATGTCTGTGTGAGCTTGCCTGGCTGTCCTGCTGAATACAAAGGCACATTTCTTTTAGCCCAGCCCAGATCCAGCCCAGCATCACATTAAGGCTCACAGAACAGCCATTTGAGAACAGCATGATTTTCCCTCCAAGACCTGACTTGATGGTCTTTTGTATACAATAATAATGGGCCGTGGGGTATCCTGATCCTAGAGCAGTGTCCTGTCCTGCTGGGAGTGAGCATCCCTCCTGGCTGGCTGGAGGCAGCTCAGCAGGTCTCCTGTGCAAGAGGGTAACAGATGCATTTACAGTAACACAATCAACTCACACCTATTCTAAAGTATAAATAAAGCTATCTAAAAAAAAAAATATGGCACATTACTGAATGTTCTCCCTAAGAAAGTTGCCTCCCTGCTGTCTCCCACTACAAGGGGGTCTCATTACTCACTCACTTCCTGGTGGTTGTCAGCCTGCCCAAGAGCTGCCTTGTTTTGGCCATCAGCATCTCTCTGAAGTGGTCACCCATTAGAAAATAAAAAACAGGATTAATGGCACTATTTAGAAAGGCAAAGGGTCTGGTGATGACATAAATGGTGTTGATGATGCCCTGTGTGCACTCAGAGACATCCAAGGCCGGTATTCGGGAAGCGAGTCGGACGTTGCGCATGATGTGGTAGGGAGTGAAGAGCAGGGAGAAGATCACCATGGTGAGGATCACTAGAGTAAGAGGCTTCTCGAGGGTCAGGGGAGAACTGAGGTGCTCATTCCTGTTTTTAAGAAAACGAACCATCTTCACGTAGAAGCAACTCATGATCAAGAGAGGGATGAAGAACCCGAAGACAGTCAGGAACATGCTGTAGATGAGGTTTTTTGCGGGATCTCCAGAGCTTGCATAGTCAAGACACTTGTAACCATTGACAGGTGTTAGAGGCTCCAGGAAATGCAGCAGTGGCAGCAGCTCCAGGATCACCCCGATCCATATGGCAATGGACACCAGAACTGCTGTTCTCCTCTTCTGTAGGACATGATCCCTGAAGGGGTGTTTTATGAGCATGTACCGGTCGATGCTGATAGCAGTGAGGAAGAGAATGCTGCTGTACAGGTTGGCATGGAGCAGAAACCTGCTGCTGTGGCACAGGAAGCCCTCCTTTGACCACTGATCTCGGGAGTAGCTGTTCACCAGTACTGGCAGGTTGCACAGAAACAGCAAATCTGATAGGGATAAATTGAACAGGTAGATGTTGCCACTTTTCCATTTTTTCAGGCAGAAAATATAGCCAAACACTGCAATGGTGTTTCCAATGAAGCCTAAAATGAACTCAAGGCTGTACATGCTGGAGAGATAATACTTTTCTAGGACTCTGCTTGTCAGTAAACAGCCACTGGTCTCGTTCACAGCCTGGAGTATTAAAAGGAAAAAAAAAAAAAACACCAAAAATGAGTAAAAGATCATTTACATTTTTATATCATTGGTGTAATTGGGGAATACAACCTCCTATTTCATTCCAGCCTACATGGTAAGTAGATACTTGACCTCTAAGAATGTCTCTCACACATGGGATTTCCACTTTCAGCCACTGACCAGAGTTATGGAACAAGATGGAAACTTGCCTGAGCAAGACCTGTGTGAGGAGTTTGAAGTAAGAGCACCACCTGAAGACATCTGCCACAACATGGCAGCTTCTGCTGGCAGTGCCCGTGGCTGGGAAAGTGAAACTGGTCTGCCAGTGCCCTGTCAGAGCTCTTGCTGGAAGTCATCCACCCCCGTTACCAAGCAGCAGTCCTGTGAGTCCTCACTCATCACCGAAGCAGAAGTTTGCTGTCAAGGCTTTTGAAGGATGAGCTCATTAGCAGCAGTACAGACACACTCTGACGGCATTACTCAGAATTCATTAGGACACCAGGAGATGTGTTTATTAAATTAACGGAACCATTAATTGTGGCCTTTGCACAGTTTTGCAGGTAACCGGGTACCAGCAGTGCACAGAGAATGGAGCGTGTCTCCCATGCATTCTGCCAAAGCTTTCTAGGAAGCTGCACCATAAGTAAGCTCTCCTGAGGACAAATTTTGCTTGCTTTCTTTCTAAATATTGGTTGAAAAAATTGCTTTCAGCTGCAGGAAAGAAAATAGAGCAGGATCTCAAATGCTCACCCTGCTTCCTCCTCAGCAAAGCCACCCGTCTGCACCTCAGGGAGCTGCGTGACACAGCAGTGTCAGCAAAAAATTAGAAGCAAGGAAAACTAAATGCTAGAATCAAAACATAAAAAACATAAAAAAACACATAAAAATTGATCAAAACATAACTCAAGCTGAGGTTAAGTATTTTCAAAGGTGTTCTGGTGTCCACAACTTGCCCCTAGGTCTGTGCCCTCAAGGCATTGCATTTAATTTTGAATGTAGATCATGAGGCAGAACAAAGCACAGCATACTCAAAATTTAACAAAGTTACCTCTAACAAGTCTCTGCATTTACTCTGTGTTCCACAGGGAACAAAAATGCTACAGGGAGTGCTCACTCTGCTCAGCCACCTCGCCTGCAGCACATGCCGAGCCCTGGCTGCTCGGCTTTTGAGGAGAAACTCAGCACCTGAGTGAGGTTTTAAATCTAGGAAGCACAGCATGGACATTAGCACTGTAAATACCAATAATAATTAAAAAGTTGCTGTATTGACAGATACATTGATTTAGACAGTTATTAGAAAAGGCTTATTGATCAATTTTAAGGTAAGCAGGTAAAGCAGTTAAAAATTTGCTCAGGAACAGGCTCGCTAAATAGAAGATGCTCCAAGGAGCCCCAGCCGGCTCCCCAGCACGGAGCCCTTACCATGCCCGGCTGTGGGTGCTGCTCCCTCCCCGCCGGCGCTCCGGGTCCGCGAGTGCGCGCAGAGCGCGGCGCGGGGGGGCGGCCGAGGCGGAGCCGGGAGCTGAGCAGCACATGGGGCAGATGTCACGGGAGGGTGCAGCTGCCGACCGCGTGTGCAGGGGACACGAAGGCAACACTTCTCCTTCACAGGAACGCGTTGGGAAACGGCCCGGGGTGGACGGAGGCTGAGGAGGGAGAGGGCGCTGCTCCCCGTGCCGTGCCCTGGGCGATGCTCGGGGGATGCAGGAGGGCAGAGCTGGTGGCCTGTGCCCTGCTCACACGCAGTCACCTTCAGTCCTGGAGCTGCCTCTCCTGCTGCACCCGGAGACCAGCACAGCAGCTGTCACAGCTTAGCGACTTCCCACGGTTCACAAACCGATTAAACCATGTGTTTTAATTATATTACAGCACAAAAATAAAGAAGAACTATTAGTTTTCATACAGTAACACATCGCCACTCCAAAGCTTGCTGCTTCATTCAGTATTGCTGTATAAATTGTTAGCAAAGATAAAAATAAAATAAATACTTCTAATGCAGAATGACCCAGCTCCACATTGATTAATGCTCCTGAATTATCTCATTCTACGTCCCATACACAGAGACACC
Organism: Formicarius rufipectus; assembly: GCA_013399695.1. Classification (NCBI taxonomy): domain Eukaryota; kingdom Metazoa; phylum Chordata; class Aves; order Passeriformes; family Formicariidae; genus Formicarius; species Formicarius rufipectus. The sequence continues at coordinate 516,671 of VXAU01003691.1, read as the reverse complement.
TTCCACTAAACCAGGTTGCTCCAAGTCCCATCCAGCCTAGCTTGAACAGCTCCAGGGACAGGGCAGCCACAGCTTCTCTACCTTTTTTCCCCCCTCCCCTTTACTGTGGTGTACTTCATTGTTAGCAAACATTAACCCTGTTAAAAAATATAAAAAGCTGGTGTAGCTTTTCTATGCAGACAAGACCAATAAATTAGCTCATATTTAAGCATTACAGAAGCTGATTTAAAATTTCCCTCATGGCTAATAGCCAACACTGGCTTCTCATTTACCAGCTTTTTAATATATTGCTCATTCAGGCAACTGCTGTTGCACTGAAGGATAAAGTGCATCTTTCTGCATCCATCCATCTGAATAAATGGAACATTTCTTCCTTCCTACTGCGGTAACACCTCAGAAAACTGGCAAGGGAGCAGGAAATGCTCCTTAATGTCATTTCAGTAGGTTTACACGTGTCCCATCTTCACAGCCACTCTGGGACTGTTCTATCTGTTCACTGTGTTTCTGAGCACAGGTTTCTAACCCTTGGTCATTTTGGGGCTCTCCCAGTCACACGAGCTGGCACCTGTGATTCCACTGCATATCCATAAGGGATGCCCCATGCGGGGGTCTCAGCAGCAGCCTCTGTGGTTGCTGGAGGAGTCGATGCCTGGTGCTCCCTGTCTGCTGCCCTGGGCCCGCTCCGGGTGCTCCTCCTGGCACGGCAGGGTGGAAATGTGCTGTCCTCTGCTGGGGAGGGGTCAGCCAGCATTGCAGCCAATCTCAGCATGAGGAACCAGCACAGAACACAGCAGCTCAATGGAGCAACTCCAAACGGCAGCACTGGGGCCTCTCTGCGAGCCCCTGACGGGAACAACGGCCGGGCTGAGCACTCCAGCAGGAGTACCCTGCATTCCCAACAGAGAACAACCCAACCAACAGCTCCAAAAACACCAGACCAGAACTATTATCAAGTTCTCTTTTTCTGGGGTTTTGTTGGTGTGTTTATTTTTTTTCTTTTGTTTTGATTTTTTTTTTTTTAAACCAATGTCATACTTGAGCAAAAAGTTAAGGGTTCTTAAGAAATGGGTGACAGGGAAACTGGAACTGCTGCAGATGCTTTGAGGATGATTTCTTTTCTCCCCCACTCACTTGTGAATGTCATTCTCTTCACAGTTACCACTGCACCACTTTGCACAGGTAACAGGGGAGCTGGAGAGTCTGTGACCAGCCTACCTGTGCTTGGGCATCCTTGGAGGGTTTGATCTCTGAGAGCAGATCTGGTTCCTCTGCAAGCTCCATACAGGGCTGTGAGCCCTCCTGTGGTGATGGTGAAGCTGAGCTTTGTCCTTGACTGTCAAACACCCAATCCCACATAAGCCTCTACTGGGAGACAGACCAAAGCTTTCCCACAGGGTGGTTTGTCTCATTTTCTGGTGTAGATCAATGAGTTACTTGCTGCAGCTCCAACCTCTCCTGCCCGTGATGCCAATGGTGCAGTTTTCACTGTCTCATTTTGTACCTCACCAGGCAGCTCCAATCCCAAAAGTCTATTTTAGGAACTTAAGCAAAAACACATACATCAATCATGAGTCCATATTTAGGTTCTGGTGCTTACAAGACTTTTGCTTCTGGTTCCAAGAGAATTCTACAAAAACATGAAGCAGGACATTAGCATTTTTTGGCTGCCATTGTTGCTTAGAAGATAAGATTTTCTTCTGCCTTACAGGTAGGCATTGAGTGCTTTTGTGTCCCTGATACAGCCACTGCCTGAGCCACAACAGAGGGAACAGCGTGGACAGTGAGGGGAGGCCCAGGTTTGCCCCAGCTGGGCTGGCACAGGCAGCTCCAGCACCCTCAGTGGAGGCAAAGCCAACTTACCCAAGCCAGGCTGGGTGACAGCAGTGCATCCTGCTTTGTCTGCCATTTATCTGGAAACCCCAAGTGGGCTCATCCCACTAGCATTTACATCCCAGAAATGCCCATTCCAGGCAGTATTCTTGTGGCCATGACCCTAACACTGTACATAAAGTCAGACCAAAGGTGTTATTTAGCAAAACCCCAAAGTCCAACTTCCTCAGGAATTCTAAAAGGCTGTTCATTACTTCCAAATGTGGGAGAAATGGAGCTCCAGTGGAGATTTCTACTGCCAACAGAGAGGAGCCCCATCTGTGGACGAGTGTGGGATGTGCTGGCAGTGCTCAGAGAGACCTGAGATAAAACTCCCAAAGGCACTGGGAGTGAGCACATGTGCACAGGCACACCCAGAAGGTGTGCAAACATGCAAAGAGACCTACTCAACCACTGCTGTTTCCCTTCTCAGCAACACCACTCAATATTACCAATATTCACTTTAACAGTAACACAGAAGTAAAACATCTCCTGGAGTTCGAATTGGACTGTCTGCAACAGCCACCCTTTGGCTTCAGCACACCTGCTCTTGCTGCCCAATAAATGGGACTCTCGAGTGACAGAGCACATTGCACTGGCATCAAAGACAAGTTTAATTTTTATATTTGGCTTAACAGAGATGAAAAACACAGCAATCATCCTGTACACATTCCATCTGAACAGGCTGCACACACTCAGAAAAAATAATCCAGAATTATTTAGGATTCAGTAGTTTTGATATAAAAGAAAAGCTGGATACATGAAGCACATGGTCATGGTTTGATTATTTAAAGCAACAGCCAACCCCTGTATTCATGCTTCAAAGCTTTAGGGTTTATATTTAACAAAAACCAAAACAAACAAAAACCAAAACCAACAAAACAAAAACAAAAAAATAAAAACAAACCCCAAAACAAACAAACAAAAAAACCCCACCAAACCAAACAAAAACAAATAAACAAAAAACCCAAAACAAAAACCAAAACAAAAAACCAAACAAAACCAAACAAACAAAACCCCAAACCCCAAAACCAAAACAAACCAAAACAAAAAAAAACAAACAAAACCCCAAACAAACAAAAAACTTACACAGAGGTTGTTTGTTCCACACAGAAAGCTGAAATGTGTTTCTTTTTCAAACCCATAAAGCTACTAAGCTAATTTTACTTTTGTAATATCATAAGTAAAAGCTATCAAGCAATTTTAAGGACAATTAGAACACATAGTACATGACTTTTCAGATAGGTGGAGCAAGGACCATGCAGTAATGCTATTGTAAGACTGGAACCTTCACAGCTTGCCTTTTCCTGATGAATATCCAGTGCTGGTTTGTTTCGCTACTTGCTGCTAGGTCAAGGATTAAAGAAAGTAAGTACGAGTATGACAGGTGCTTTCAGAAAAAAAACAAAACAAAACAAAACCACAAACAAATAAAAAACCCAAAACAAAACAAACGAAAAACAAAACAAAAAACCAAACAAAACCCCCCAAACAAACAAACAAACCCCCAAAAAACCCGAAACACATGCACAATTTTTTACCCATCCCACTGGGTTTCCAAGCACCTCCCTCAAGCTGTGTTGCACGGGGACAGCCGTCCCAGCCCAGCCACTGCCGGCGATGGGCAGGACCCACCAGCTGCTTCGCACGTCCCACGGTCAGGTGCCGGTGCCTCCGCTCACCCCATCACCCCCGGGCCTTGCTGGCCCATCCCATGCGAAACAGGAGCCAAGAGGGACAGGGAGAAAGAGGCCCCTGAGCACTGCCCATGTGCCCACAGTGACCTGGTCCCCTGGCACATGAGTGTGGTACAGAGGCGTTGTGACAGCAAGAAAGAAACAGCAAGAGAGACAAGACACCAAGTCCTACAGGCTGCAAGGCCAAAAGGGGAACCCAAGAGCAGTCCCGGCAGTCTGGGGGCTTGAGGGGGTTTGAGGCTCAGATGACACCACCGGAAGAATGCTCAGATTAGAATCAGACTAATTTCCTGCCAGAGAAGAGGGGAAACACTCTGGCCGCGACACTGCAGGGCACTGCAAGGGAGGTAGTAATCACAGCCCAACTCTGACACAGCTCCTCTGCCCACACCCGGCGGACACGGGGCAGCTCACAGGTTCTCCTGTAACCACTCCAGGCATTGGTTGAACAGCCGGTGCCCCACGGACAGTTCCAGAGGCCACCGGATGAACATCACTGCCCCGTGGAGGGCGTCCTGCGCGTGGTGGTGCGTGACCCGCACGCCCACGTCCCGCAGCCGCCGCGCGTACATCACCCCGTCGTCGCGCAGCACGTCGTGCTCGCAGGTGAGGATGTAGGTGAGGGGCAGGCGGCTCAGGTGGGCGTCGCTGACCAGCAGCGGGGACGCCCTGGGGTCCAGGAACCCGCGGTGCCCGTGCGCCAGCGCCGCGCCGCCCCCCGCGGGACCCCCGTACGCGTGGGCTCCCCGCATCCCCGCGGGCAGCAGGCGGCTCCAGTTCACGAACTGGAACAGGGCGCCCGACTCGGCGGGGACGTGCCTGTTGGAGGCCATGGCCTCCCGGAGAGCGGGGTCCCGCGTGAAGTACTCGCTCCAGAACCTCACCATGAGCGACTTGGGCAGGATGGGCTTGTTTGCGTTGTCTCGGTAGGACGGCAGATCCAGGTCCAGGGCCTGCAGAGCAGGGTACAGCAAAACCTGGGCTTTGAGCTTGGTTTGGACTTCAGGGTCCTCCGACAGCTGTAGAAGAAACCAGAAATGATTGCCAAGAGTCAGTGACGATATTGGTTCTCCCACATCGACAGAAGATCTGAAGTAAGGAATTAAGACACGCATTTTACAACACGAGCTAAATAAGATCAATAAAACCAGGATAAAGAAATTCTGAACCCCTAGGTAGGTCACCTAAAACAGTGTGCTGTGCTAAAAATTCTCAAACATCAAATACAATTTCATCTCCTTTCTTACGTTGAAGAATAATGATACTTAGGAAATACTCTTTTTGAGACTTTAATGCTTCCTAAAGTAGTAACAGATATTGTTTTCTATAACTGCAGAAAATTTGTATTCCTATATCATGAAAATTTCACATTTCTGAGTCTCCTTTAATCACCTCACACGATCTGGATCTTCTCCACCTGTTTAGTTTTTAATACTGAGGTGTTACAACTCAAGCAACTGCAATTCGGTGCATTTTAGAGATGTGACAAATGTGATGAATTGAACACTAACAACTAACACTAACAACACTAACTGACATTTCTTGTATGTCAAACTTTTTCCCTCTTCACAAATAAATTTTTCCTCATCTTCCTCATCTTCTGCCTTGAGCATCCACAGCAATTTCACCACAACTCCCAGTGAGATTCATTACAATCCAAACAACTTCTCAAGAGAGCAGCATCATGTTGACTTTATTTAATAAACCTGAGTGAGAAGTGCAAAAGGCACTGAACTATGTGATTACCCAGAACATTTAGTGATGGTTTTTAATTTGGTTGTGGTTTTTACCCCTTCTATTTACATCTTTATGAGTCAAACTGTTAAAATTCCTTTTTCAAAGACCATACCTAAACCGGTCAACATGTGCTTGAGGTTAAAGTGAGGTATGCCCCAATTAGAGGGCAGAGAGCCTTTTATAAGGTATAAAGGTCTGGATGGAACCAAAGCTCCTCTTCTGCCATTAATGGCTCAGGCACACTCATTGGCTCCCTGGGAGCCCCATAACAGCCCTGCAGGCTGTGGGACAGACCATGGGAGCTGCATGTTCTTTGAGTTGAGGTATTTGATAGTGGTCATGAAGTGACAAAAATAGCAATTTTGAGCTTGCAAACCAGATTTTGTTGTACCTGTTGTGCCACGGCCGCTGCCAGGTTGCCCCCCGCACTGTCTCCTGCGACACAGACCCGTGCAGGGTCCACCCCGTACTGGGACAGGACCTCGCTCTGGAGGAAGAGCTTTGTCACTGAGTACACGTCTTCAAACGGGATGGGGAACGGGTATTCAGGGGCCAGCCTGTAGCTGGTGGAGGCAAGAGAAATGTGTCAGTCCCTGCTATTAACAAAGTCAAGGGTTTGCTAACCTCTTCCTCAGTTGGGGAATGTTTATTATTTCTGTGCCCGGAGAAATGGGAACAGTCTATTCAGGAGGGTCCAGTATTTTAGTACCCACCCATCTTCATAAAGCCAAAACCGTCATCAACCGCAATTCACCACTGCCACCCTGACAGGTGCTGCTCACAAATGCTTGCAGCCAGCCAGAAAGCACATGATCAGAGACAGAGGTATTGCAAAATTATATTAATTGAAACAGATTCATTCATTCCAAATCCTCATCCCATCTGGAAGGAGAATCTCTTACTTGACTGACACCACGACAGCATTTAGCTCATTTGAAATCCGCCGTGCCATGTGATCGTAGCCTGTCATGCCTGAAACGAAACGAGTCACTCAGAATACACTCCAGTAGTGTGAGAGTGGACACACACACACACAACCGCATGTTCCTCTTGGCAGAAGCTTTCAGATGACTTTCCCAAACCTCCACTTGATCTAACTCTTGGCACAGCAGTTCCCTGCCCCTCCCCGTGGCCAGTCCCATAAAACAAAGGACAGCGCTTGGCACAGACTGTGGAGAGGTGCCACACAGACCCGTGGCACCGACCGAGAAGAGCTTACCCGCGTCCCCCAGGCACCACCCCCCGCCGTGGAAGTAGACCATGGCCCTCCTCAGCCCCTGGGGTGCCCTGCGGGGCAGGTACAGGCGGACAGGGACGTTGTTGAAGTCGGTCTCTGTCACGGTGACGTTCCCATCAGAGGTGACTGTGCCCGTCTCCATAACTGTGATCAGCCTCATGGCCTCCATGTAGTGCATCAGCCCCAGCGACTCAACAGCCTCAGACTGAAGACAAGGCAAAACAGTGTTTTCAGTGCAGCTTTAGTTACGCTCAGATTAAATTCCATGAAGTGTTTGATGCTCTGTACAAGCCTGTAAAGTTGCTGTAGAAGTCACTGCAACAGCAGGTGGGTGTATCCATCTGACTGGAACTCAGCAGTGAAACAAGCACTCAGAGCCAGCAGCTCACACTGTGTCCCCAGCCAGCTGCCCAGCGAGGGCAGAGCCCAGCACTGGCACGGGGGCTGCTGGTTTGTACTCATGCTCAGAGCTTGTGTGGGTCACCTGCAGAGCTCAGCGAGCAGGCCAGTGACCTGTCAGCACCTGCACGGGGATCACATCACAGAGAGCCATCAGCAGCCACCCAGACCTCCTGTGCCTGCCACGGGCACCAGCGTGGCGTGGGGATGGCACTGCAGCTGCTGCACAGAGCCACGCATGGCCCCCACACCTCCCCAGCAATGGGACATGACCCCCTTCCCACCCCAGCCTCCTCCCTGCTTCATCACATCACAATAAAGATGAGTTCTCACATGTTATCTGAAGGTGAAAACAGATGAAACTCAGAGCAGGCTTGAGTTTAAAAAGAAATAAAATAGCCAGGCCCGGTGCAGAATCTGCTGGAATTTTGTCTTCCAAGAGATGCTATATTCTCCTCAGGAAGAATGTGAAGCCTCCACACTCTAACTGATCACCTGCTGACAGGTGTGACCTCTGGTGCTCAAGCACTGATGTAAGTCATACAGTCTGACCCTGCTTGGTTTGCTTGCTGTGTTTTCTTCCAAGAGCACACAGCTCAGCCCTTGCTGATGGCACCTGACAGCAACTGCCACCACATTTTATGAGTCACCTCTCCCTGAGGACTCAGAGCAGGTGATGCCAGGAGGAGCTCTGCCAGTTCCAGGGAGTTGGAATGGGAATGGAGATGAGTGGGCAGTTCCAGGCACACTGCAAAGGCAAGCACGGGTCCTTGCCTTCAGCTCCATGAAAACAAACGCGTGTGCCAGAACTGCAGTTTTAGCCACAACATTTACACAGTTTATGTAAATATTTCTCATCTGTTGCTTTTTCCCCAAGGATTAGTGCCTTGAAAACACAAATATATCTGTCAAAGTGAGTCCTGCTGTGACTCTACCGAGTTTGTGAAACCCCCGCGGTGGAAGGAATTCCCTGAGCCCCAGCGCTAAGGATTTTATGTGCTCTCAGAGCTGTTTTCCATAAGTGGACAATTTGCATTGTGGAAAACCACCGAGCAGCTGCCTGCAGTTTCCAGGCCATTATCATATAAAAATGAAAGGAAATCATTCTCTCATCTGGAAATCCTCATTGACCCACTGTGAGATTATGGGGTGTTACAGGTTAACAGGAAAACCAACCACTTTGGGATTTGGGATCCTCATGTGTTTTCCACAGTCACTTCTGCCCTCTTCCACAGAGGAGCAAGGCAGCAAGGACAAAACCTCCAAAATACACGGAGGAGGAGGGCAGCCTGACTGTGCCTGGGCAGGTGGGGCACCCACACGACTTTCAGCAGCTCAGTTGTCTGCAGGGGCGAAGGTCCAGATGGGACACCCTCCCGGGGAGGTCCCATCCAGCAGTTTGAGTGGGGCTGCAAAGGGTGTGAGTCTGGGTTTTGGTGTTTCTGAGGAGCCAGGCTGAGGAGAAAGGGAGCTTTGGGAGGGTGTTGCAGAACTGCAGCAAAGATGTTGTGTTGCGTTTTATACTTTCTTCGTGTTTCAGACCAAGGACAAGGAGCACTTGCTGCAATCCCTAACACGTTTTCTGCTCGAGCACCAAAGCAAGGGGCAGGTTCATTCTCAGAGGGTGTTTCCCAGCTTGGCAGCACAGGGATGTGGGACGTGGACAGGCAAGAGCAGACGTTCCCAGCCTTGCTGCTGCAATGAGACCAGCACAGAGGGACGGGCTGGGCACACCAGTGACCCCAGCAGGGCTGCTGAGCTGGGGCTCCACAGAACATACCACAGCAAAGGCAATGGAGATTTCCCATTTCGTGGTGCTCTTGGCACATCCTTTTGGGAGTTCAGAGGGGACTCGAATGCTCAGGAGTACTTGAGAGCAGCAGTTTGCTCCCTTTGTTCAAACTCAGAAAGACTAAAGCACGGTTCCCTCTGTAGACCTACTACAGGTGACCACGAGTCACTGCCCTGTAATCAAGTGACTATTCAGGATATATTTAGGGCCACCTCAAGTCTAATTTGCAGCAGTGCAGCTCCAGGGAGGCTGGGTCTGTCTCCACCCAAGCCCCTGGGCATTAAGGTTCCAAAGGAGATGAGCAGGGAGGTACAAAGTGCCTGCCCACAACACCTCTGTGGGAAGCACCCTCAGACTGCCCAGGCAGCCAGGACAGCAGCACCACAGCCCCAGGTTCCAGGGGCCACCAACACACAGACAGTGCTGCTGCTGCTGGCACTGCCCTGCTGACAGTGAGCTCCCTGGGCCCAGACCCTTCTTGCAGGTCCCCACCAGCAGGAAATTTGGGAGGGGAAGCAGCAAGGCTTAGAGTGTAGCCTACAGATTCTTTCTCATCCCTGTAAATCTCCTACCACCTCAACCCCAAGATCAAAATAAAAGAGAGCAGCAAGGAGTCCATGACACACTAAAAAACCCCATAAATCATAAAACAGGTGTCTCTCAAGACTTCCGAGAATTACACCCACCATGTTGTAACTGGAATGACAGAAAAGGCAAAATCCAAACTCACACCCTTTGGAGCCAACAGCCTGTGTGCTCTCCTGTCTCCTTAGACATCCCCACACACACCTCTCTTTTAGTGTATTTTATTGTGCAAAATTAAAAGCAGCCTCAAAACATTTGTAGCCAACCAGAAAGATGTTTGCAACATTCAGCCCTCGTCCTTCCCCAAAACCTTCATCTTTGACCTTGTTTTTAGGTTTCAGTCACGCTGCTGCAGCCACATTGCACAGCAAGGACAGGCTGGGTTCAAACCAGCTCCCAGGTAGTGAATCTCAGAGGTGGGAGCTCCAACACCACTCCTTACACATGGTGTGCAGCCTCACAGAGCATTTACATGTGTTAGAAGTGGGTCTGTAACAGGACTGAAGCGCAGCAGAAGCCAGGGGTGTCGTACAGCACAGAGGAACACAAGGACCGTGCTGTCAGTAAATATTAGCCTAGAACTGCAGCCAGGGTGTAACACCAGTGCCTACCCAGGCTGAGACATGTGGCTCTGCACTGCTGAGCTAGAGACCATTTTTAGGTAGGCAAGATCACAGTGGTATCAAAAGAAGTTTTAATTTTATATAAATATATGGCTTAATCTCTACATGCTCTATCCCTTTCACCCCTATAATTAGCTGTGTGTGGTTTTTAGGCTCATTCTGTCTGTAGATTTCCATGAAAGAGCAAAAATCAGTAGTATTTAGGAGCAGCCTTAGTTTTCCCTCCTCTGGCACCCAACACTGCCAAGGGAGCTCGGTACACAGAGTCTGAGAAACAGGAATGATTCACACGGTAGTGCTTCAGCTGCACAGGGCTGTAAAGCAAAAGAAACTCACCTGTGCTTATCTATCATATCTCACATCACATTCCAGTTACTCTGAATGGTCTTTTCTCAAGATTGCACAATTAAATATTTTCTGTTCTTTCTATCATAGTTACAGTAAGTTTAATGCTTAATTTCATCTACTGCAGACCTTCACATCACAAAACACCACATACATACAACATATGCAGTACAACACAGACGTATTGCCACGTCTCTGTGAGCCCCAGAGGAAGAGGAACCCACCCTGCTCCTCAGCTCTGTGTCCCAGCTCCCACCAACTCACCAGGTGCCCAACTGCCCTGAAGGCAGCTGAGATGAACATCACTCTCCAGGGCTCCCCCAGCTCCTCGGGCAGGGGGGTGTAGATGTAGTAGGCGAGGAGGGCTGTGAGGAGGCAGAGGCACAGCAGCTTGGCCCCCATTTCTGCAGGCACCACTCTGGGGCTGGTGAGAGCAGCTCTCACTGACTGCACACAGCCTCGAGTCAGTACAGGGCAAAGTTAATCCTGTGTTTTGTTTGAGTCCCGGCCAGGAGGTGATTTCTTGTCAAATCACCCAGGGCAGAGGTTACTCCAACTGCGTGGCTCCCAAGAAAATATGTTTCCACCACTGGGACTGTGTGAGCAGCTCACCAAGCCCAGTTAAACAGTGAGACCACACACACAGCACACCACCTCTGCTCTTGGCAGCAGCAGCCAGCCTCAGGGCTCTGGAGGAGAGGGGTGTTGAGAAATGAGGGGTAGGATGTGGCTATGAGTGGCACACGCACTGTGACACCCGGATGTAAACAGCTGTGTTAGATATTCAGAAGCCACTCTGTAAGGCAGCAGCTCAGCCAGAGCCCTGGACACAGCTGTGCCCACTGGGCACAGCTCACAGGGATGCCTGGTGGGGTCAGCCCATGGCAGACCTGACCCACTGCCACTCCTCAGGCAGTAATCAGCACCTCCTGCCCTGGCAAACACACCTTTGCCTTGTACAACACACCATCCCCTTGTGCAATAGCAGGGTTGGCAGATAAAACATACCAATCTTTCACAGGGCAGGGCTTCTGTCTAATATTTGACAGATCAGATTTAATTGCCACTATTCTCAGGACTAAGAGATTTCTATGCACCTTTCAGAGGCCACCACTTCTGCAGAGGGTGAACAGGTAGGAATAAATTCAATCAGGTAATAATTTCACCAAGGAAACACTGCAAGTGCAGGCATAGACACAAGGGGGGGTGAAGGGAGGGGTGAACAGAACAGCTGCAGCATCAGGAACCCTGCTTTAGAGGTAATTGGGGTACCTTTTCAGTTTAAAATTTGACTTACTTCATTTACTGAAGTTCTACCAGCAGCAAGGCACCAGAGCCACTTGCTCTCACGCTGAGCAGGGCATGGGGCTGGAGCAGAGCATGAAACATTACAGAGGGCTTAAAGATGAACTATGTGCCACCAGCCAAATGCAGAGGAGAAGACCTTAGTCAAACTTTCAGATATTTACTTTAAGTTCTGGGCACCTCCAAACTATTCAAGTGTTTTAAAACTCCATCTACAATCTCCTCAGCCAGGAAGAGGCATCCTGTGCTCCCTCCTCAGTCCTTCTGCAGCACAACAGCTGCTTAAAGCACAGTGTTCTTGACCCACTCCAGCAAAACCAAGACAGAATCCAGCTCTCTGGTCACTTCACCTGCCCTGGAGGCCAGGACCAGGTGCTGGGGAGAGGGACAGGTGAGCCCAGCTGACACAGGTGCCTGGGTCCCAGCAGCAGTGACTCTTGTGTACATGCAGGGCTGGGCACAGAGCAGCAAACACATCTCCTCTTTTGCACTACTCAGGTCTTTTCTCAGGGACTGTGAAGTAAAACTCCGGTAAAGGAGCCAGATTTCAGGTCTCAGGGGAAGAGAGAGCACATCCGGGTGAGGGGGAATGGGAGACAAAGCCCTCTCCTGCCCTGTCCCTCTCCAGGAGTGACAGGAGCAACCAGGACAGCTGCTCTGTGTGACCAGGGCTCACTGCTCTGGCATGGGAAAACAGAATGGAGGAAGACATGGCCAGACCTGGAACCATCACAAAGCTGGTGCTCTATTTTGTTGCTTTTAAGGAAGGTTCTCCCTGTCCTTCCATGCTGGTGTCCAGCTGGAAGCATGGCTGTGCAGTGACACCCCAGGCTCTGCTCTGTCCCTGCCCTGAGGTCACCTTCCACTTAAGCAGGAGCTCACAGTGCTTAGCCTTCAGAGACCTCTCCTCATCTCCTGGCAGATCTACCCCTCTGCCCTCCAGTGAACTGCCCCAGCAGCCTTCCCTAACCCACAGCACTCCCAGATAAAGGGAATCATAAACTGAGCTCACCCTTTACCCAAGGGAACCCTAACACGTGAGATGTAACATGGGAATGCCCTTAAGCCAATTTTTTTAGAGCCCTTTCAGTCACAGGGACCAGCTGGAACAGCACAAGACCCCTCTCAGACAGGAGATGGGGTGTCAAATGAAACATGTGATAATTAAAATTCAGCTCAATCCCATGCAGGGATTGCCCTTCCTGTCACATCCAACACCAGCCTCTGCACTGCCAACTCTCCAGAGCCCACACCAGCACCTGCCACTGCAGTTACTGCACATCACTTACTCTCACACTACTCACAGCTTTGTAAAGCAAACAAATATTTGGTTTTGTCTTTTTCCTCCTTATTTATGTAATTAAGTAAGGTTGGACAGGGCTTGGAGCAACCTGATCTAGTGGAAGGCATCCCTGCCCACAGCAGAGCGTTGGAATGAGATGATCTTTAACTCCCACTCCAGTGAGTCTGAGTTCTGTGAGCATATGATGATATGAACATATGATGATGAAACCTCATTTTTCTGCTCTTCCTGCACACAGCATACCAAGAGCCAGGCAGAATGCCCTCCTTGCCACCTTCTGCATTTCCAAGTATTCCAAGCGACTGGCGTTTCAGAAAAAATTAGACCAGGAAAAAAATTATTGCAAAGTTAAGCAGACTAAAGCCAAGATTAAATCTGTGATGGGAAGAAGAGCAGTGGGCGTGGTGCCCTGCCCAGAGCCAGCATCCCCTGCAGCCTGTGTGCCACGGCATGGACAGCCTGTCACCGCATCCTGCTCTGCTGTGGAGACACTGCCATGGACCCACTCAGGCACTGACCTACCACCTCAGTAAGTCAGTCCACCTGAAAATACATGTTGCAACATCAGACTGAGTGTTCAAGCTGTGGTTTGGAAAGGAGAAATATATGAGCTTATAGCCTTACATCTTGTTTGTAACAGTAATGTGTGTTTATAACTTGTGTCTGTCACAGGAATCCCTCCTCATGCCTCTTACCCCCCCATTGCAGTTCCACGGACTGCACTCTCACAGCATTACAAGTCCTTGCTCTGTCTTGTCACAGTCACAGACTCGTTCAGGTTGGAAAACACTCCACACCATCAAGTCCAACTGCTCCCTCGGCACTGCCAAGGCACCACGAACCCAATCCCCAGGTGCCACAGCTCCACACCTGTAAATCCCTCCGATTATGGGGGCTCCAGCCCTGCCCCGTGCATCCTGCGCCAGCCATGGACACGCCTTCCGGAGAATAATTACTGCCCGATGTCCAATCTACCCCACCCCCTGAGTTTAGGTGTCCCCCACTGCCCCGGGAGCGGGGCACATCACTGGGGCTGCACTGGCTGGACTGGGGGGTGCCCCTGGCACGGACAGCACCCCGGGGCTGCTCCGAGGGGTGCCCCTGGCACGGACAGCACCCCGGGGCTGCTCCGAGGGGTGCCCCTGGCACGGACAGCACCCCGGGGCTGCTCCGAGGGGTGCCCTTGGCACGGACAGCACCCCGGGGCTGCTCCGAGGGGTGCCCCTGGCACGGACAGCACCCCGGGGCTGCCAGGGCAGCCTCTCTGCTCAAGAGGCACAGTTCGACCCCGTGGTGTCAGCGGTGGGTTTGTGCATCCACACTGAGAAGGGTCGTGTCTTCACTGGGCTTTGGAGTGATGTGTCCCTGAAATAGCAGCTGAGGGCTGGCAGGGGCACAGGGACCCCACGCCCGGGCAGGTCTGTCACAGTCCAGTCACCCCGGTGGGTGACAGGGGGTCGTGGCACCAGCCCACACCCCCGGGAATGGAGCTGTGCCCCATCCCCCGGGCAGGGAGCCACGGGGTAGAGCACAGAGGGAGGTAAGGCACTGAGGAGGGGTGTGGGGAAATAACGCTACAGCCCCAGGAACTGGCTGCAGAAATTTGACGCCCCCCTTCAGCAGCAATGGCAGGGAAAACAAAGATTCCGGTTATTTACCACAACGGCTACACAACGAAGTGATGTTTTCTCATCTTAATGCCGTATTTTAGGAAAGGAAGGAAGAAGCCACAGGGAGGCAGCGCAGCCCTGCAGACGGATTCCATTCCACTACACGAGGATACCCGAGTGCCCTCCAGACCCGTGACAAACACGAACACCAGTTCTGTACGCCCCTCTCTCTAGGAACAACAACAGGCTGTGACTGTCACCTGCAGGAACAGGGAAAGGGACACAACACAGCCCTGGAGCCAGTGAATATTGCCCACATTTGCCTTTGGTCAACCAAGTTGCAGCCTTGTAGTAAAATGCAAAAACTCCTTGTTCTGCCCTTTAAAGCCTCTGATGAACACTCATCAATTGGTCAGTACAGTCAGACCAGCACGGCGCTGAAAATTCCCCTTGAACAGCTTTTGGGTTGATACTCAGAAGCCAGCACTAGAGTTCATATCACTTCTCTGAGCTTCAGGTATTTGTTTTCTTTCTTCATTATTACTATCTGTACTTTTTAATGATGCTTAAAGGACTCAGAATTGGCCTGTTTTTATAAAATGAAGGGATGGTTATCCACAAGACATGATACACAAGAGATATTGGATACTGTTTTTTCATCTGTTGTGTATTACCAAATTGCAACTTCTATAAATGGAAACAAATGTCTTATATGACAATATATTCATACCCTGAACTGAAAAAAAAAACCCAAAAACAAAACAACAAAACAAAACCAACCAACCAAACAACAAAAAAAATTTTCTGAAACTTAAATAAGCTTAAATTAGCACGTGCAGTACTCCTGAACACATGACAAAGCAGGAGCTATAGAAACATGATGGGCTCATGAAGGCATATTTAAAGTATCCAAAAAACCATTTTCCAACCCAGTCTGAATAGCACATTATCATCAGAATAAGATAACAGGAGATTTGAAGTAAGACAGTGTTTTGCTTTGATCCTTTCAAAATGAAATCTTATTTTCAAACATATGACTTTTTTATTGTTTGGCAGGAAGACAAGAAAAGTTTTGCTCTTTACTGTTCCTCTCCCCAGTGAAGCAAGAGGCTCAGAGAAGCAGAGCTGCTGGCTGGGTGCACTGTTGCACAAGAGCAGCTCACTCTGAACCAACACAGCGACTGCTGTGGAGGCAGATCAGGACAGAAATTCCCTTTCTGAGCACACGCAGAATCACAATCCACCCTCACTCCCAACTACCTGCACTGATTTCTGTCCTACCTTAAGTTTCATAGATCAGGATAATTTAAGACACCCAGACTTATAACAAGAATCCCCTCTAGCTTTCACATCGCACATTTCCAGCCTCTCAATGCTCACGTAGTTCTAATTCTCACAGAGTTTCCCATTTTTACAACAATGAGCGCAATTCCTGAATTCGGTATCCAACAGCCAATTGCTGCAGGTTGAGTTGCCATCCCCTGGGAACAGAGACTGGCAGAGGAGGGAGCCGGGGGACAATCAGCAGTAGTCTGACACAGAACTGAAGCAATTCTCATAAAATTGAAGCCCTAGGCAGTCACTTAGGAAGGAGATTTACCACCTGAGAGACTGTGAACGGGAAAGAGACATTTGGGAAATGTTTGCAGCAAGTGAGGGTTTGGATTTGTTTACTCAAACACGCCTCTGACTTTGTGAATGGAGACGTGTATGCAGCAGAAACACGTGTTTAAGACTGAATTCCAAAATTAGCAACGCTTTGGGATTGCAGAGTCACTGGGCATGTAAAGGATGAGGAACAGGAGAGGTGTTCTCCAAACCAGAGGTCCACAACTTCTCCAGCTGAGCTGGGGTATTACACAGGGACCAGGGGAAAGCAGTGATCTGTTCTTCAAATTACAGCTTGATTCACAAACAAAGACAATAAAGAAAATAGAACATGAAACAAAACATGTTGAAAGCACCAGTCCTTGAGCTTGGCTCTGAACATCCTTTTCCCCATATTACTGCCGAGTTTTTATTTCCCATTTTATCCTCAAAGGAATGTTTGTATGCTGCACATTTTGCTATACCACAAATTCAACCCCAGTATTTGTCAGCTCTGTCACAGGCTGCCTACCCCGATCACAGCTAACTGTACTTCAAATCAGTCTGTGAACTGTTAAATTGAAGAGAACAGTGAAGAAATTGTTTTTAAAATATCTTGTAGATATTGCTTTACTAGATAATATTTCTCAGTCTAAAATTCACTGCATGACTTGTGCTGAACAAGTGCAGTGTCTTAGATGAAGTGTGGACTTTCAGGACACAGTTGTCTCTCACAAAGGTGTATTTCATGCTTTTCCCCCCGTCTATGTTTCTTTGCTTGTTTTCCCCCAAAGCTGTGTCTCCCGGTGCTGCAGGAGGTGCCCCACACCCACCTCCTCACAGGGCCCTGCCAAAGGCTGTCCCTTGCATAAGCAAGTCCTGCTGCACAGAACAAAGTCCAAACTGCTGCCCAGACCTCATTTCTATAAAGTTTTTTCTTTCATTTTGTAAGCAGAGATCTTAAATTTCTTAATTTGTTTCTCCTGTGAATAGGAGAGGGAAAGGAAAACAACTAGGGGTAATTCTGACCAGCTGCTGGAAAGACCAACACAAAAGACCCCAGAGACATTTCTTTATGTAAGAGAGGGTTTGGCCATCGTGGCACAAATACTTGGCATTTGTATTTGTAAGAGAAAGGTTAAAGCAAGCTAAAAACGTTGTGCTACCAGTTATCCATCTCCTCAAGCCATCCCTACAGCAGTGCTGAGGGGAGGGATTTAAACTCTTCCTACTGGAAAGTGGGGGCTTAACCAGAGTAAGTTACACCACTCAAATGGGTAAAATCATCATCCTGATCTTTGGAAGATCTTTGTACTCTGAAGAAACACAGGTCACATCCCATCTCTGCCAACAGAAGGTCCATTCTGTGACAGCACGTGGAAATAACACAACTATTATGGAATCATGGAATGGCCCTGAGGGATCCGGGGTCATTTCACTGCCCTGGGGGCTGGTTTGGCAGCAGCTCTGTGCTCTGAAGCTGTAACTGCTGGCTGCTGCTAACCTTCAGTCAGAATTACACTCAAAGACACGGGAATTTGAGCAGTAGCTGCGTGTCCCACAGGTCTCACATGCGCACTGCAGCCAGAAAACCGGCAAACCTGCAGGTTTCATCTTGTTGCCACAATCATCATAGTGAAAAGTTACTTCCCAAAGCAATTTTAAAGCAAACCTCACACTAACATTCTAGTTATAACATAAAAATCTGTCATTCAGCTAAAATGAAATACAAACTGAAAACTTGGACCCCCAATACCCACATTTGGGGACGTATTCTGTCCGTTCCCCCATCTGTTTCTCACACTCATTCTCAGCCAGACCCAGACATCCTGAACCAACGTTTTCCCAGCATCTGCAGCCAGGCTGGAGCTCAGGAGCACTGGAAATCTCAGGCAAGTCCAGGCCACAGAGGTTTGAATAAGCTGCCATGGCCACAGAGTGCTGGCAGCTCAGATCAACCATCTGATGTTCACTCCTCGCAAGGAGACGAGCAGGGAACATTATTGCAGGAGGGGACACAGCAGTTCTGAACAGCAGAGCTGAGTGTTCCTGGTCAGACCAGATACCACCCATGTGTTTCCTGAAAACACCCTTCGAGGGGTTTAGGATTGTGTGTCACTTCTGGCTGCTCAGAGCTGAGCCAACAGAAACCTCTCCTGGAACAATCTCACCATGTAAGGTCTCAGAGTGAGGATTCAAGCCAGGACCACTCACAGTAGCTCCATCTTTCAATACACCAAAGCTGTGTGAAAACTAGAAGAAAATATTGCAGAAAGTATTTAGTTGATGTTAAAATTCCAACCATTTAAACCCAAAGCAGAAAATAAGTGACCTCAGTGGACACAATTAGGAGGAATAACCTTTGTGAAGGCAGAGTCATGTCTATTCACACTCTGCTCACCAGAAACAGGTGAGCACCACATCTGAGTCCAGGGGGGAGTTTGTTCCTCACCCTCAGGGAGTGCTTGGAATGGATTCCTGGGGTTTGGCCTCACAATAATTCTGAGAAGTGTTGCATTGTCAAATAGTTTTAATAAGCATTAAGGACATGGATTTGCAGTAACTGATTGTTAGTGTTTATTAACTGAAGGTCCATTATAGAGACTTTTATTAAGCTTTAAAGCACCTGCAGTGCCCAGCAGGTTGCAGTGCTGCTGCAGGATCCCACTCAGCCTCCAGCAAAAGGCTGAAGTTTCTCAAGTTGAGATTTCCACCTGCAGGAGGGTGTCTCAGGGTGGGGGTCATCCTCTTCTCCCAGGCTACCAGTGACAGGACAACAGGAAACAGCCTCAAGCTGTGCCAGGGAGGTTCAGGTTGGACAGCAGGAAGACTCTCCTCACTGAATGGGTCATCAGACACTGAAAGGGGCTGCTCCCAGGTGGAGTCCTCGTCTCTGGAGGGGTTCAAGGAGCTACTGGACGTGGCACTCAGTGCTCTGGGCTGGGTGACAAAGTGGAGATTGGTCCCAGGTTGGAGTCAATGATCTGGGAGGTCCTGTCCAACCTAAATAAATGATTCTGTGATTCTAAAACAACTGCAGTGGATTTTCAGCTGCAAAACAACCACGTCCCTGAGGCTCATGGCTGCTGCAGCTCAGGTTTCCCCACTGCACAAAGCCAGTCCCTGTGCTCCCCCCATGGGTGTTTTGAAGTGAAAACCATCTACATTTATAACTCACTAAAACCTTTAAAAGTCTCTGACTTTAATAATAATAGTGCAAGCTAAGCAAATAACTCTCAAACCACTGCTCTAAATATTAAATCAGCTCCAAGACTGCATTTTGCCTGTGGGAAAGCAAAGGCAGGGATGGGAACTGACTCACTGCTTTGCACAGACCAAGTGACAAAGGTAAACCTGACTGTCAGGGCCCGTAGTTTCACTTTGTGGCCCCATCACTTTCAAAAGCACTTTGGAAAATGCATCCCATCATTTTCTTATGCATAAAGACATGAAGAAGTTGCAAGAGAATCCACAGCGTTTGCCAATAATCAGCAGAGCTGAGGAAAATAGTCAGAGTAATAACAGGACTGAAATTTCTGCTAGGATTTGACCAAGGATTGGACAAAAGGGTTTTGCAGAAACTTCATAGAAACAGTCTCAATAAAAATGGTGTCAGAGAATAAAGAAACACAACCCTTACTTTTTAAATAATCAAAGTGATCAGTAACCAGTGTTTCTTGCCCCAGCCCATCACAGGCTGGTGGCCTCAGGAAGCTTCTTGTGACATTTAATTAAGCTTTAACTTACAGTGATCCCCAAATTGCATCCCCTGTGCTCCCGGGATGCTGCAGGGAAGGAGAGCTGTGTGACCACCCAGGCAGGGGGCACGAGGAAGGCAGCAGTGCTGGATCCTGGGAAAAGGGGGTTCTGGGGAGCCTGCACTAAGTGTGTTAGTTTGGGACTTCATCCAGCAGCCACGGCAGTCAGAGTGTCCCCAGGGTGAGCCACAAACCTGTGCTCATGGAGCAGGAGGGGGGTCACCACTTGGGAGTGACACGCAGCTGCCACGGTTTGACTCCAGCGGGGCTGAACTGAAACAGAGTTAATTCTGACTGACACAGACAATACACTGAATTCTGAAATAAAAATACCTTTGTCTGCAGCTCCATTAGCTCTAATAACAGGTAATTTTACAAGAAAAAAAAAAAGGATATCTAAAATTATAAAATGCATTACAGAAGATTCAGCTTCTGCTAAAGAGAAAAATCAACTTCAGGGGTCTGACTTCAAGCCACAGAGGCAAATATAAAATTATCAGCATCTGTATTTGAGTGGAAAATCTGAGTTCCTGAGAAACTTCATTTCTGTGGTAATCCTGCTCCAAACAGGAACTTGCACTGTCAGCCCTGCTGTAATCCTGCCACAACCAGAAACTTTTACAGTTTTTCCATGGACTGAATTCTTTCTGGCTAGAAACAAGCTCTGGCCTCAGCTGACAGAGCCAAGTTCTCCCAGTGGTGCTCCAAGGCAGCGCTGCCGAGGAGCCCACGGAGCACATCCAGGAGCTGAGTGCTCCCTCAGCACAGTGCCCCTGAGCACCATTCCCCACCCACAGCAGCCTCCTGCTGTCCAGGAGAGGACCTGACCCAGGGCCGGGGGTTTCTCTGGGAGAGAGGAGCCTCACTTCCCACAGGGCAGGGAGCCAGCATGGCCACGGCAGCCTGGCTTCCACAGGGAGAGGAAAATGGTCTCAGCTTCTTCCGCAGACCAAGAGACCCAGGCCCTGGATGTCTGACCCTTTCCTTATCACCTGCAGGACCAAACACTTCAGCAAGGTCAGCATTTCCCTTGGTCAGACTTTCAGAAGAAATCAGAAATGAGAGCTAGATTCCAGTCAGCCACCCAAGCCGAGGAATCTACTGTCTCTGGAAACAAGCCCATAAGTCAGATATGTCATCCGGGCTCCCTGCCTTTTCCTGCTCTTCAAATAAGAGTTATTTAAAAAAACTACCCCCAGAAATGTAACACAGCCTCCTAATGGCACCTACAAACAACTAAAACACAACCTGTCTGCAAGGTGAAAAAGGCTCCCTCCTTCCATTCATTTCCCCCAGCTCAGGAGGAAAAACTGCGTGGGATGTTCAGGGCTCTTCTCCTCTGCAGTGCAAGGAGAGGGAAGTGGGACGTGGACAGAGCCCTAGGAGATCCTCATGCAGAGGACACCTGCTTCTCACTGGCATCCCCACTTAGCTCGTGCCTCATCCTCACTCCAGTGTCAGCTCGGGGTGAGTAACAGGTTTGTGGTTATGGGCAAGGACATACACAAATGGTCCACTCACAAACGGAATCCTTTAGTTTGGAAAAGACCCTGAAGGTCATTGAGTCTGTGGAGACACTTCCAGGCAGAGGGCAGTGGCAGGGACCAGGGCGCAAAGCAGGGAGCGGGAGATGCTGCTGCAGGGAGGGCAGACACCCCCACGACGGGCACCAGCGGGGCTCACTCGTATCGGGACAGTGAGATGCCAAAGTGATCCCCCAGGCTGTGATCTGCTGGAAGAACCCTAACCCCAGGCCCACCCCAAGGAGAGCCCCAGCTCTGGAGGGCAATGCCCAGGAGCTCCCATGGTGCAGGAGCACCCCAGCCAGGTTCGTGGCTGGACCTGATCTCAGAGGTCTTTTCCAAACTGAATGATTTTATGACTGAAGGCCCTGTGCCACGTGTGCCAGTGACCACAGGAACTACAGCAACCCCCCACTAGGCAACAAAATTACAAAAACCCCAACAGAATAGCATTAGATGTCCAGGAAAGTACAGGAGAAAACCTCAATGAGTCCAACTGCTCAGTGTAATGGCTTAACAAGTGTGAATGTTACACCCCAGTGCTCCTGAACACCCTACTGACTCTGTTTCCATGCACTATTTTGTTTTAAACACAAAACTACAGCTCATAATATCAGTGATAGAAAAATAGCAAAGAACATTGTGTACATCCAGAACAGCAGCAGAGACTTCCACAGCCCCTTGTCAAGCCAGGTCAGAAAGGAAATGTAGATTAAGCATTCCCTGTAATGAAGGTGGAACTCCCTCTGTACGGCACCAGAGCTGCTGACAACACATGACCTGGAGGAACAGCCTTGCAAAGCTCTCAGTGCAAGCCCCTGTGTAGTTGTGTGTCCCATTTCAGAGGCTGTCCTGGCAGTCCCACACCACGCCAGACATCGGCACATTCAGGCAGTTCCTTAAGCACCCTGACCTATGGAAGATGTCTGTGTTTGTTGTCGTGTTTTCCCACCATGTATTGCTCCTCTACTGCTGTTGAAAGCACGTTTCCCTGAGGTGAGTGCTCCTCTCAGAGCTATGCAGAAATATGTTATTGTCTTTTTCATACATGCAATAAAATTGTAAAAACGGTTGCAAACACACTGCTCTGCTGGGTTTGGCTGGGGCTTAAACCACCACAGCTGCCTATCTCAGTATCAGGATAAACAAATCACACTGGCTCAGCACTGCACTGCAGGACCTTCAGAGGTGGTTCTGGACCCAAATTTGTTTTGCACTGCTTTTTACAGACATGTGCTGCTAATATTAGTACTTACCTTTCTTCAAAAATCATGTATCCGTAAGACATAACAGAGGGTTTAGTCTCAGAGCATTTCTGCCCACCATAAATTTAAGTGCCATGATAAAAATCTCTACCATTTCAGCTTACTTGGGACACGAGGTCAGTGGGGTTAAATCCCTGGGGGCTGTGAGTTGGCACCTGTGGGAACTTGTACAAGAAGCTGCATCCTCCCAGCCAGGGGAAACCAGAGAAGGAGAGCTGAGAGACAAGAAAACAAGATCTCTATAAAGCTCCTCCAGCTGAGTGGAACTGATGGCATTTGCTAGATATGTTTAATTTCATTTTTAGCCTCACATATGTCCAGACACATTCAGCTTTTCAAGCCAGCAAGCACTCACATAAACATCTGAACTGGGGGAAAAATACTGGAATGCTGGCAGAAAGTGAGCCAAATGTGTTTGTCAGAGGCACTTGGATTTGCAAGATTCAGCCCTCTACTGCCAATTCAATCCTTGGAAATCAGTGGGAGTTTACCCATGTCATCACGGATCAAAATTTGGTCCCTCATCTCTGCTTACAACGACCTGGAAATTAAATCCAGCTCATACAGAACCAGCTAGGTGTTTTCTGCATGCAGTCACAAGGGAAAAGTGGATGACAGGAGCAGAGGAAGCCCTGTGGCACTGTTACTTAGGTTTAGACTTGAACAAATATCAGAAGGGGAAAGGGAAAAGCCAACAAGAGACCATCCATAGAAGAATGTCAGGTGGAGCAGAGGCTCAGCACAAGGGAAGTGTCAGGTGTTTCGACAAGAAAACTCAAGCTCTGTATTTATACACCACTCTCTCCAAAGTTTCTGCATTTAGAAGATTTGAGCTACATGAGCCTCTCTGCCAGGTGTTTCTTATTCTTCTAAGGTCAGAGACAGATGAGAGTGAACAGAGTGCACCTCCTGGTCAGTGTAGATGGTGTAGAACCTGCCTGCCATGGAGGCCCCCAGAGCTCAGAGCCTGGCACAGGCTCCCATCAGTGAGGGGTTACTGCAGGTCTCCATCGTGGTCAGTACTTCGTTCACTACTCTCAAGAGGCATTTTTCCATCTCTTGGAGCAGCACCAGGAGCCCAGTGATGTTCCTGGGAAGGCTCTGGTGGGACGGTCAGACAGTCAGCCAGCACGAGCACACACGGACACAGGAAAGGGGCCCACCACCACCTCAGGGCTGGCTCTTCATGGCAAAACTCACCCAAGGCAACAGCATCTTTCCCAGGGCTGTTTGAGTCAGCAGGATGAACCCTTCCAAGAGCTGGAGTCTGCAGGAGCTCCCCACCTTGTCCCTGTTCCCTTGCTGCTCCTGCCCTGGCACCTACAGTGCAACCCCTACAGCAGCTCCCAGTGGGAATCTCACAGGCTCTTGCTACCACTCCGTGACTGACGAGATCCAAACTGGAATCAAATGCTAGTTTCAGTTACACATCATGCCAGCACAGGATCAGTGGTGCACAGAAGCTGCCAGTTTTGCCCCCAACGCACATGATTTTAATCACAACTGCAGCATCCTCGTGAAGTCACTTTGGTCCTCACATTGTCAGCAAAAGCAGAACAAAGCCAAAGGCTTTCTGTTAAACACACAGGAGATAAACCAGAAACCAAGAGCATGTGAATTTACAGCTAAGTACTCACAGACAGTGACTCTCTGGTCTTGTCTAAGCTCAACATCAGAAAATGTTTTTCCAGGAAGGATTCAGAAGTGAACAGAGTCTTTTACAATAGGAGGGAAGCCAAATGGTCCTTTTTCATTCTTTCCTTTCACTGAAAAAGGAATTTCAAAAGTGTTTTCAAGAAAAGGAAAGCTACTTTAGTTCAAATACTGGAAAACCAACCACTGCCCAGGTACAGCTTCGGGTTATTCAACAATAACCTTCCTCGGTCCTTGCTGGAGGGAGAAACGATCAGCGTTGCTCTGACACTGCTCCAAGGACACCCACTGTGTGCCAGCCCGTGTGCAAGTCAGAGCACAAAGAAGAGTGATGGGAAGCTGCTTTAAAACCACCCCTTCTCTCCTTCCAATGGGTAATCAAAGCCTGATTCTCTGCTATGAAACAAAGGAAAAAAATGTGCAAAATGTTCACAAATTCAGAGGAAAATCTTCTGTGACTAAGTACAGCATTTACTGCAAATAAAGCCTGTGTTTAGATATTTACTTTGCCAAGTGCTTTGCTCATAAACAAGGCTCTATTAATATGCTGGCAGAGATTTAAAAACTCAGGGCTGCAGGGACAGCTCAGCAGGACAAACCAGCAGCTGGACTTTGATCAAGAGCAGCTTTTGGCCACAGGTTTCCAGCTTATAACTACAGCCCAAGCCCAGGTTGCAACGTGTTACAGAGCTCAGCTTCCTTGGGAAGTCATTTGTGCACATAAATTAGGCAAGTGCCATCAGCCCTGAGGCACTACTGAGAGAAGAGGCATTTTTTCTTTATCCCCCAAAATGCTGGAAAGCAGGAAAATGAGGCAAATGTTGCAGAAATAAGAACAATATCACTGGAGTTTGCTAACATTGCTGCTGAGCATGTGGCTCAAGAACGGCTGAAAGAGTTAAGGACACATTCCTTTCAGCTTGATTCAACAATTTTCTTCATATAAAAATTGCAGAATTAAGCTGGCTGTTTGGAAAGGTAGAAGAACTACCAGCTTTTAGCAGAGACTTACCAGTTTTAAATGGAAAGCTCACAGCCTGTGTTCACAACTTGCTGTAGTTTTACCCAAGACCATCATTAAAATCTTTATTGATCTGATTATTTCCAGTTACTTGTTTCAGCCATTCAAAACCACAACCATCACTAATGTCCTAATGAAAGTAAAGGTTATTTGTACAGCAGTGATGTAGCATCCCTACAGCCTCTCTGAAGTCAGTGTTTTTTCTGATGCAACAACAAAAGTAAACCATGCTGTTGGGTTTGATCTGTATTCAATTAAAGACTCAGTAAGACAAAGTTTGAGATTCCTAACGCAGCACATTTAATTTCCAGACCCAAGCCAAGGAATAAACAGAAAAGAACATTTATTTTAGTGGCTGTCGAGTTTCTTCCAAGTTTTCTCTCTATCCCACATCCCTCACAGAAAACTAATAAATAAAACCAGATTACACTGGGCTGAATGCAAGGAATCCCAAATCCCAGAGCCTGACTGCTCACCAGAGGATCCCTGCTTGCCCAGGTGTCCCAGGGGACCCTGCAGCACCCCCTGCCCTGGAAACGTGGGGCAGAGGCTGCAGGTGAGGAGCACGGTGCTCCCCCAGCAGGGCTCCAGTCTGTCCCAGCACACTGCTGCTCCTCTCTGTGCCCCCCCAGCAGGGCTCCAGTCTGTCCCAGCACACTGCTGCTCCTCTCTGTGCTCCCCCAGCAGGGCTCCAGTCTGTCCCAGCACACTGCTGCTCCCCTGTGCTCCCCAAAAGGCTGACATTTGCATTAAGGGTTGTGCAATACAAACAGGGAGACGAGAAACTGGAGTAAGATGCAGGGCAAATACGTGGAGGTTTATTCTAGTTTGATCTGTATGAAAGCATCACATTTCCTGACTTCCAGCACAGCAGTTGGATATTCTATAGCAGGTTTTATGGAACAAAATGGTGCTTTGGAATACTTTGTAGCATTCATCCTTGGAGATTACATCCAGTCTGTTACATTCAGTAATGGAAAGGGCATTCGAGCCGCCTGATGGTTCCGACACAAACCAACTCACAGCAAAGCCTGGAACACACAGCACGTTCCAAGCCAAACAGGACATGAGAGCAGTCCCTTGGGGAACCAGTCAGGAAACATTCTGCTCTCCACCACCCCCTTCTTGCCTTACATACATCCCATACAGAAATCTTTTGTCCATCCAGCACTGCTGAGGAGTGTCTGACCTCATCCATCCAGCTCAGGATCAGCAGGATATGCCAGAAGACCTGGTGTGATGATAACACTTCCTTCCCCATTCCCTCTTATCCCAATGAACACCCCCAGACGGGGGTGCCATCTCCCACAGCCACAGCAGGGTTAAAGTGGACAGCCCAGTGTTAGGGCAGGGCCCTGCTCCACACCTGGCTTGGAGCAATGACTGTCACCAAAGAGCATTCCTCGGGTAAATAAATGCTATTAAAAATATTAGTCTATAAACTTCCTTGGATGTGTCGGATTGGACTCTGGATTCATGGAATTGGTGGGGAATTCACTTCACTGGTAAAAAACAAGTCTGTAGGAGCCTCAGGGCCAGGGGACCTGGATCTGTGCTGTTGCCCATCCATCCATAACTCAGAGCCACCCCACCAAGATAAAGTTCACACTGTTTTAGAAATACCTTTAGTCACATAATTAATTCAAAACTCTCCCTTTCTTTACAATCAGCAAATATATAGCACAATCTAAGGAGCACAGGCCTTTACCCAGCACATTCACTGAGTTTACTGGGAGTTCCACAGATTCCAGTTCAGCAGCAGATGCCCCTGTACATTCCCCTTCATGTTACCCAGGTCACTGCTCCTCAAGACGTGAGGCATTCAAACTGTGTCACAGTGTTGCACTAAACTGCTGTACACACCTCATCAGACTTCAGACATTTCTGGCAGCACATTTAAAAACAAAAACATCCATTTTTTTAATTGCAGAGCCATGTTGCTTTGTGTAACAGTTCAGATACTTTCCTGCACAAGTATGATGTTAAACATAACCTGAACAACTGTGTCTGTAGGACACAGAGAAAGCAACAGCACAATATTACTCAACAGTGGATCATAATTAACGAACAGACTTCAAAAACCTCATCTGGATATGATTGGGGAAGTGGTGTTTGGATTTTCCCTGTGGTGATCCATTTTAAACCAGAACACAAAATAAACATGTTAAATCTAATAACTGACAAGACAGTGTGTTTTAAATGTTGAACCACATCAGAGCTCAAAGAGGGCAATCGGTGAGCAGGTAGTTTTATCACAGCACACAGCCATGACCAGAGCTTCAGAAAGCCAACAGCCACACAGCAGTCCCTGGAAACCAGCAAAGAACCCACAGACAGTATTATTAAGACAAAAGTAGCAGAAGAGACACTGGGAGTTCATTACTCAGCTATAACCTTGCGACTCCAAGTAGGAGAATTACAAAATTTTTAAGGAGTTTAAATTAGGTATTTTACACTTGAAAGTGTCTGAGAATTACTCTGCTGAATATACAAATGGAGAAAAAGGAGAAAATTAGAAGTTTAGGCTCTCCACTTTTCAGTTTTTAATCCATATCACACTTTCACATGCCTTCTCCTCCCAAACAGCTCTTCATGTGTTATTCCAGAGGGAAATTGTTCTATCCTTTAGTGCCAAAGGTTTTAAAAGGGCCCAGCAAGGGACCACCCCCTCTGCCTTTATCAGCTTATTGATGCCAGTTCTCATTTAGCACACATAGCCCAAGAATCCACACATTTACTGTTTGCTGGCACAGCTATAGCAGAAAAACCTTATAATGCAAGTTAAATTCACACAACAAAGTGTAGTTCTGATTTTATGTGACCCACCATTGCAAAGTCAGCAAGTAAAATAACGTGCAATAGCTAAAAATGTTCTTACTCCCTCTGCTGTGAACAAGAACATCCCAGAGCAGCATTCAGGCTTCCTTTCTGCAGAACAGGCATCTTCACTTCCCTTCTCCTGATGTTTCAGCCTACAAAGCCTCTTACTTTCAAGTCTTGACCTTGACTTAGAAAAACCCATATAGGAACTCCTGCATTCATGAGGTTTCTCACGTTCTGCAACCGGCAGTCCTCAGTCATGAGCCTCAAAACAGGGAATAGAACAGAGCAGAGAACACCTGGCCTTGCCAANAAAAAAAAAAAAAAGAAGGCCTGACCCTCTGCCTACCTTAAAGAGTCCCTGGGGGTTGTGTTCCTGACATCAGGTACCTGTGCCTCACCCTTCTGGCACCTGAAAATAATGCAGGTCTGTGGCTGATGAGAAATGCTGACAAACTGAGAACAACACCAATCAGGTGAGCAGGGGGAAGACTGAAGCTGAGACCTGCAGAGCTAAACCATCCTGCTTATAACTGTTTATTTAGTTAATAAGTGTAACTGGGAAATAAAACATAGTACAGAAATACACTCTCACCTGGAGCTTGGGAATAAACAGCCATAACTTGTTTCCC
This sequence comes from Formicarius rufipectus, assembly GCA_013399695.1. NCBI lineage: Eukaryota > Metazoa > Chordata > Aves > Passeriformes > Formicariidae > Formicarius > Formicarius rufipectus. The sequence goes on along the minus strand of VXAU01003691.1, from coordinate 487,910 downwards.
TTACCCAGAGCTCTCTGTTGGCTTCTTTGGGTGAGGGAAGGAGTTGGATAGTTGCTTTGGGGCGGGGGGGGTTCTGTTTGTTTTTTCAGCTACTGAGAAGCTCAGTTGAAGGCCAGTGTGCAGGGTCATCTTCAGGAGATGACAAATTCTTATTCCATCACAAACAAAAATTATCCACAGCAAGATTCAGCTTTTGGTTTGTTTTCAGTTGTCTCAGAGGTGTTCAGCTTCTTGCTAATGAACTGCAGAAGATTTTCCTCTAACCACTGCACCAACCTGTAGGTTACATGGGCTACAGGTTTATAAACTTGCTGTCTATATCCTGTGGATATCAATCTGTAAGACACAGACAGGTCTTAAGCATCCTCAGAATATACCTACAGAGAACAAGACAAAGACCTCCAAAATCTGGTTCAGTGCTGCTTTGGCAATTCAAACCATGAAAAAACCTCCAGCTAATATTTAAGATGAGCACTGAAAACATCCAGCCTGCACCTGCAGAAGTGCTTTAGCAGGAGGGTCTGTGTTTTGGTTCAGCTGCTGCTGGAGTGGATTTGCAGGTGACTGTCTCTGCCTGTGAGGTGGCCTGACAGGAGAGTAAAGATCTTATTGAGATCTTATCCTCAAATCTTATTGAGGAACTACCAACGGTGTGTGGCACTGCAGATCAAACACAGAATTACTCTGGTTGAGGATCTGCTCCAGTAACGAGGAGAGCAGATCTTCTCCAGGCACTGGGAGTGTTAAACAGGGTTTTCCTCTAAACTACAGTGCCAGACAGCTCCTCCCTTCATAACCACCTCTAACAGCTGCCCAGATGAAAGAAAAACCAGCAGTTTCACAGCTTTCCAAGCAAGAAAATACAGGCCTTTCTCAATAAAACAGGCTGTGTATGGTCTGCATACCTGTGTGAAATGCAACAAGCAGGAGCTCTGGCTGTGGCTGCCCACACTGGGGATGATTTACAGAGCCCCGGGTCATCCGGGCTGGATGGAGTTCAAAAGCAGCAGCCAGTGGGGGTCCCTGGCCCTTAAAACCCCATGTGGGCACAAACAGCAGCCCATCCCACCCAGGAAAGATGGATTGTCTCCAGCCAGCCCATCTGCGATTCCCACCGGGCAGTGGGAGCCCAATGAGGTCAGATGGAATCTGAAGCACACACTTCTGTGGCTGCAGGAACTGGGGACACGATGGGGCAGGAGGGCAACCCTGGCCCAGTCCCTCTTCACATACATTTCTCTGAGGTACTGCTTGGTTTCCTGGAGTGTGGCGTTCGCTGCACTGTGCACACAGATGGGACTGACTGTCCACAAAGTCATATTTGCACAGACACACTGGCAGCTCCAAACACTGACCAGGATTCCAGGGGCTATTGCTGCTTTGCTGGGAGCTTGTCCAGCTCATTACAATGGAGCAAAAGTGTCTGACTGTGGCCTTGAGCCACAGGAGAGTTGTACCTAAGTGCATTATTTTGAACATTCCCAACAAGGCACTTGGAGGGTCATGTCATCCTTTTCAAGGCGTCCAGCAACCCACCGAGGCACTGAAAGAATTTGGCCAGCAAGAAGCTGTGAAGGAAAAGAAAAACATGAAAACACTTTTCAAAGGGCCTTTAAGGAGACCTGGCACAACATAGAGAAGAGAGAGCATAAGGAGAGATAAACTGAGGCAGAGTGAGAATGCTGTGTGGCAGGACAGAGGTACCTGCAGTACTGGTCTGGGAAACAGCTGGATCAGTCTGACAAGGGAACAGAGTGGTGTGGGAGTGAACAGGCAATATATGCAATGGAAGAGCAAATTAAAAAGCAAACATCATCCAACAAAACTGAGGTACATAATTCAGGTACCTAATTCATGTTAGTGTTGTGTAAAAAACTCTTTTGCTGATACTGATGCATGAAACACATCAGGGTGGTGTTCTCCAAAGCTGTGTTCTGCCCTCTGGAATGTAATTTCTATTGACTACTTTAAATATCATCTATTTCCTTCAAGATCCCAGCTCTGTGGATCAGCCCCACCACAATTTACTTGAAGGAAACTTGTAACACCCCTGAAGATCCAGAGACTCCCACAGCAGCCCCTGATGGGCATGAACCACAACCAGATTCCCTGAGCTGGGTTCTACTACTGCCCCTGGAGTACCAACATCATTATTAATACCAGAGTAATGAACAGGGCTGCCCATTAGAGATGCAGAATCCCTGCCTGAAAAGTAAGGCTATTCGTGTTTTCCAAGAAAAAATAAGGAACCATCCCTCCCATACGTCAGTTGCTTTCTGTGACTTCATTCCCTGAAGTTTGAGTTATTGTCCACTGACTTGTTTGTGCTGAGGAAGAAGAAAAAGAAAATACTCATTAGAAAAGTAAACAAAGAAACTGCAAAGTAAACCAAGAGCCCCAGTGAGGGCTCTGGCAGGGTCAGGTGAGGGTGTGTGCTGGTGTAGCCCACTCCTGGCGCTCCGCAAGGGCCCAGAGCTGTAAGTGATGGAGTGTGTGACACACGGAGCTCAGGGCTGGGGCCTGGGGTGCTGCTGCCTGGGTAAAAGGTCTTGGTACTGCAGTCTGCAAACATGAGGGTTAGGTTGGCACCCTGATCCAAGGCACGGGACAGCCGGGTTGTTCCCTTGTGCCACCTCGGGTGTTGATGAACTCTTTGCACAGCCTCCCACCCACCTGCCCACTGTGACCTGCACGTGCTTCCAGGAGCACACAGACCATGCAGATGACCTGTGGAGCAGTGCTGCCTTCCCTCCTGGCTTGGGCAAAGCCAGGTTATACCACAGAAAGGTATGTTAGGAACTGAACTGCTGAAAAATGAACTGAAATGGTGCTCCAGTTTTGGTATGTACAATGTGCTGCGCAGATCCACTTCACGTGCACTTCCTTCACTCAGCTTCCCTCTTCACAGCAGTCCTGAACTCACACTCAGTCATACTTTCTTGCCAAAATATAGTTTCACTTAACAAAAATCTCCCTTCATCTCCCCAGTAATGAATTCCAGCTAAAACAGTGTCTTTTCATGTCAGACATGGGTTAGAATTGAAAGCAAAGCAGAGAGGTCAGCACAGGTTTGTACATCTATTGTGTTTGCCATAAGGCTGCCCTGGGAAATCCCAACCACATTATAATAAAATATTCCACATGTTCTTCAGTCACCTTGGAGAGAGAGAACTTTATGTCTCTTGTAATTTAATGCTCTGTCTCTCAGAAGTGAGAAGTGGGTTTAAATGACAACACACAGCATATCCTGAGACAAAAACCCTGTTCTTAAAATGTTGACAGGGTCCGTTGTACATTTAAAATATTATTTTTTTTCATTTAAATGCAGATTTTCACATATGTGCTTTTTGGAAAGCGTTCTCAGAAGAAATTTCAGTCCTGTTTCTACCACAAATTATGGAGACTGGTAGAAATAATTTAAAAATATCTTCTACCTCATGTTCACACCCACAAAAGCATTAGAATGTGTCCTCCAGAACACTTTGCAGTACAAAAAAAAAAAAATCTGACAAAAGCAACCGATGCTTTGCATTTCAGTCTGTAATTAAATGGAGAAAATGCACCTAATGATTGACCTGCTACCCTCTCTATCACTCAGGGGAACGGAATGCAGTGTGAGCTTAAAAAAGCCACTTCAGGATTTAGTGCAGGGCTCAGCTGGTGGTGGTGTTTTTTCTGAGGCCCAAAGTGCCGATTGCACAAGCAGGTCAGTGTTTCTTGGTATAATCTTCCATGCTGAATCAAAGTGAGATGATCCGTGTTTCACAGAGACGGCTCCTGAGATGATAAAGAACATCAGCCAGCAAACACCACAAGCAGAGTTTTAGCTGGCTTACACAGAACATACCATGCCTGCCAACTTCCTGGACTCCCACGGCTCGCATTTGATTTTGAATTTGTCTGAACAATTTTAGAACCTTTAAGAGATACAATTGAGGCTTTTTCTTTTCTTTAAACTTTTATCCTACCACTGCATCTCAAGTGGAACAGATTTGGTTTGTTCGAGAAGGAGGTTTGCCCTAGAATGGCACACATTCAGCAGAAACGTGCCGTCAGTCGAGGCTGTTACCATTTAGCCAAACAGGAGCTGAATCACTGACGGGTTCGGTCTACAACGGGGGGGAAACTGTCCCTCCGTAAGCGAACTGAAGGTGTCGCCGGCCGGTTTTTTGCGGGGTCACGCACGGATTCCCCCCGACGGCAATCGCTGTTCGCGGGCCGCGGTGCCGGTTCCGCAGCATCCCCGGGAGAAGCGGCGGCGGGCGCTTCTTCCCATCCCCGAGCGGTGCCGGGGGGGCCCTGCAGGGACCCTCCGGGAGGAGGAGCCGCTGCTGGGTGTATCCCTTCCCTTCCCCGGCCGGCCCGGGCGGGCGCTCCCGGCCAGGTGCCGCCGCCGCCCCGCTCCAGCACATCGGGACGGGCGGCCGGTCCTCGTCCCGGGGAAGCGCCGCAGGGTTGGGCGGGGGCTACGAAACGAGTTAATTTTGCTTGGAATAGTTCCTGGCAGGGAAGGAGCTGACGTGTGGAGCCGCCTCCCGGGGATGAGCCGCCGGCGGAGTCGGGAACGCTCCGGACGGCCGGACCGGGCCGGGACCGCAGCTGGGACACACCGCGGGCACCGGCTGCGGCTTCCCCGGCTGATCCCTGCGGAATTCCAACTTCCCCCGCGGAATTCCAGCTTTCCCTGTGAGCGGCAACTATCGGCACATCGCGCCGGACAGGGACGGCGTGGGGAAGCTTTCAAATGACAGCGCTTTGGGTCATGACAGTGCTCAGGGGAAACCCGACAGTTTGGGAGCTGCTTCGTGGGTCGTTTTTTCCTTCAAGTTAAAATTTCTTCTTGTGCTTATGGCTTAAACCCGAGTAGTTCAGCTCGGCTGTCGCTGTAAATGCCTGTGTGTTCTGTTCCCCCTGCAGGAACCTGTGCGCCCGCCGCTGCTGTTGGGGATGGCAGTGTGGGATCCCCGCAGGATGGAGGCTCTGTGCAGAGGACGGGCCCTGTGGCTGGGCACCCTCCTGGCCTGCCTGGCCACCCTCCCGGGCATCGCCGCCTGCCCCCGGCCCTGCGCCTGCCACGGCCCCGCCGAGCTCCACTGCACCTTCCGCTACTTCAGCGCCGTCCCGCCGGGCATCCCCCCCGACATGCAGCGCATCAACCTGGGGTACGTGTAGCTGCGGGGTTCTTACTGCTCTGACCAGTCAGCTCTCAACACTTTGCAGAGCAGTAATTAAAAGTTTTAGAAATTTAGACCTAAAAATTAGCCAAAGCAGTAAATAAATCTGTAGAGCTTAAAGTTCTGTCTGCAGTGCTCAGCAGTGGCTGCAGTCACAGCTAGCAAAGCCTGAGAGCACCCACACTAAATGGACATTCAGGGGATCTAACACAGGGAAGGTGAGAACTTCAGGAAGTTTTCAACTTAAATGAATGTCTTTCTATTACCTGAAAAATATGCATCTGTAATGTGGAACTGAGGATTCTGAAATAGAGAAAATTCAGTGAAAATTAGTATATATATTAAAATCTTCAGAGACTTTGCTGTGAGTTTAGAATGTCCCACAGCATTAACATCTATGCTTTTATCTGCCAGGTTCATGGGAAGTCACACTTGCCTGGCCATGTCAGCCTCCACAGTGGTTCTGTTCCATGTGTGGTTAAAGGAGCAGGGAACAGAACATGCCCAGGCTCATCCAGACCCTTTATGCAGTTTCCAGCAAATGTCCTCTGTCATAAATCAAATTATGAAACCCATCAGCAATATTTGACTGGTCCATGTATCCCTCTTAATACACGTAACCTTTGAATCACCCGGATGTGTCTGCAGAAAATATAAAAGGAATTTTTCATGGAAGTAGTAGTGAACACACTGTCAGACAAACAGATGTGTTTCGTGCTTGCCATTATTCTCCCTATCCACTGGGAATTCAGACGTCAGAACACTGCCCTGAAAAAGCGACCATGTTTTGTGCTAACATGAAGGAATTACTTGGAATTTCATCTTGGCAAGCAGAAGTGCTGCCTACCTTTAGCCATTCCCAAAGAGTGGTTCTTTTCTTTCGGTTGGTTGGTTTTAAAAGGTGTGAAGTGTGGCTGAGTAAACCCATCTGTTACAGCTACAACAGCCTGCGGAAACTGAACCCCACGGACTTTGCTGGCCTGGAAAAACTGGAGTTACTGATGCTGCACAGCAACGAGATCAATACGATCCCTGGGAAGGTGTTCAGTGATTTACGTTCACTACAGGTAAGAACTAAATGACCCAATGTTGAATTTTGTTATGACTTAAAACAACTTTCAGTGATAGAGGTAAACAGCTGCAGAGTAGCCAACTGGAGCAATTAGTTTTCCTGTTTCTTACCCTGTCCGTGTGAAAGTTGAGGGCCTTCAAGATCCAGTATCCTAATGGGAAGGGTTTTCCTTCCCAGGTGGGCACTCAGGTACAGTGTAAAGAGTGTGATGAGCACGTTGGTAGGTATCCGTCAGCAGTATCTTAGTGGGCAACTGCAGTTGAAACTCTCACACAGGAGAAAGATTGCAGAGTTCCAAGTACTGTGTTCCAAGGAGGAAACTTGTCTTTGTTAATTTGTTAGTCAGTTGTTTGGGGATTTTTGAGGGTTGTTTTACAATGAGACTTCCCTTCCTCTTCAGTACAGTCCTGTCCCTTTCTAGCCTTCATGAAAAAAAGGTTCCCACTGTCCAGAAACTGAACACATTGCATTTAAACACTTTAGTGCTTTAAAGAAACTCCAATTCCCTGACAGAGCAACTGTCAGCAGCATTTATTAGAGTTCTTATAACTGTAACATGGTTTAATATTATGCATTTGTTATTTTTTTCATCAACAGGTCTTAAAAATGAGTTACAACAAGGTCAGAGTGCTTCAGCAGGATGTGTTTCATGGCCTGAAGAGCTTGGTACGGCTGCATATGGACCACAATCACATTGAATTTGTGAATCCCAATGTTTTCTATGGACTCACTTCCCTGAGATTGGTCCACCTGGATGGAAATTTACTTCATCAGCTGCATCCAGATACTTTTGTCACCTTGCGCTATAACCAAATATTCAAAATATCCTTCCTGAAGCACATCTCTTTGTCTGACAATGTGCTGACTTCACTTCCACAGGAAATGTTTTCCTACATGTCAGAGCTTGAGAGCATTTATCTTCATGGAAATCCCTGGTCCTGTGATTGCAGTTTGCAGGGCTTCACAGAGTGGGCACAGGAGAGACCAGGTGAGCTCAAGGCCTTGTTTAGGTTTAATTCTATTTAATCCTGTTGTAGCATCTTATTCTTGCTGATACAAGTAATTATTAATTTACTTTTATTAATTTACTTATTCTCCCAGAAAAGACTAGAAGACAGGATTTTTGTAGGTGTAGGTAATCAGGATAAATATATAAATACCATTCAGCTTTCAGATTAAATGTATTTGGTGGCCTTAACATGTTCCCAAGAGCAGCTTTCCTTAATGGAACACTTTGTTTGGCCAGTCCAAAACTTTTCAGCACTGGGAGAATCCACAGGGATTAAGAAAGCTATTTTTTATGGAACTTTTGCTGGCAAAAGTGAGGGCCACTTTGCACTAAATTTGTTAAAAAGGAAATAGGAATCCCAAGGGATTCAAGGAGTTTCTCTGCTGCTGCCATTCATATATTATTTTAAGATTTGGGTTTATTTGTTCAAAAGAATGACTGTTTAGTATCTGTATGTCATTTCTAATGCTAAAAATTGTAGTGCAGAATCTGACTTCAGTTTTCTTCCCTTCAGATGTTATAAAGTGCAGAAAAGACAGAAGTTCTGGTGCCCAACAATGCCCAGTCTGTGCTAGTCCCCAAAATCATAAAGGGAAAAGCTTAGTGGATCTTCCTTCTGCATCTCTCACCTGCAATAAGCCAGTCATACATGACTCCCTGAAATTCAGAAACCTCACAGTGTCAGACGATGGGGATTTCAGTTCTGTGTCTCCCAAAGACTTCATAGCTCCAATAGGATCCATGGTTTTGAACATGACTGACCAAGGAGGAAATCGAGGCAACTTGGTTTGCATCGTCCGAAAACCTAAAGAAATGTCTCCCATCTCATTGGACCGAGACGGCAGCAGCACAGTGCTCAGAACCTCATTCTCAGCATTCCTGGTGTGCAGCATCGATCATGGACACATCCAGCAGCTGTGGAGCATCCTGGCACTGTACAGCAATTCTCCCTTGAAACTGGAGCGGACACTCCAAGCAACAGAAGTGCCTTTTGTTGGTTACAAATATAAACAGATCTACACTGAAAAAGATGAGCTTTTCACCAATATTGAGGCTGACCTGCGAGCTGACCCAGCCTGGCTGATGCAGAGCATGGTGGCATTGCAGCTGGACAGGACAGCAACCACGCTCAGCACGCTGCACATCCGCTACTCCACCCACGCCCAGGTCAGTCTGCCCCGTGCTGACAACAACCAGGGGGGGAACGGCTGGGCCATCATCCACAGGGACAACAGTACCCAAAGGGAGCACACTGTGCTCGTTGGGGGGACCGTGGAGCTGGGGTGCCAGGCAGCTGGGGTGCCAGCCCCTGCCGTGGAGTGGATCTTGGCTGATGGGAGCAAAGTGCGAGCTCCTCACATCAGCGAGGATGGGAGAATCATCGTCCTTCGAAGCGGAGCGCTGACCCTGCGCACGGCTGATGTGTTTGACGCGGGGCTCTATCACTGCGTGGGCACCAACGATGAGGATGCCGACGCTCTCACCTTCAGAATCACAGTGGTTGATCCTCACGTGGAACACAACAGTGTAAATGGAGCCCCGCTGTCGACAGCTGTTGGCAGCACACTCCACCTGCCCTGCATATCCACAGCTGCTCCAGATGCTGCCATCACCTGGGTGGTACCTGAGCACACAATTCTCCATCAGTCTGTAGGAAACAAACGTCTTTTTGACAATGGCACCTTGAGAATAGAAGGGGTGACAGAGCAAGATGGTGGCTACTTCCAATGCATAGCAGCCAACCCGTATGGTGTTGACCTCTTGGTTTTCCAAGTGCTAGTGAGACAGGATGAAACCACTCCAAAGAAAAAGCTTGGAGCTGTGGGAGAGTGGGAAGAGGGTGATGGCTCTGGCAATGCACTTCTGGGCCCTGCTGTGGCACAGGCACATCCCTCAGCCACTCCAACCACGCTGACAGCTCATCCTGAATCTGCTGCATCAGCATCCAGCAGCCAGGCCACACCGAGTGCATATCAAAGGAACAGCCACAGGAAAATATCTCGCAGGCCCTATGGGAACAAAACAGGCAGACGGCTCAGGGGACACAGGAGACAATTTGTTTCCTCAGGCAGGAGAGCTGATCCACAGCGCTGGGCAGCCTTGTTGGAGAAAACAAAGAGGAACTCAACACTGACAGACAAACAAGCAGAAGTTGCAACAGAGCCACCCATTCAAGTCCAGAAGTTCTCAGAGGTACCTGGAGATGAGGAGGAGACATCTGGTGATCTTGGATCTCCAGAAGAAGAATTCATGATGCCAGTAACAGAGAGAGCCCCAGTACCTGCTCTGGGGAGAGCAATGGAACGAGTGATCACTGCAGGGCCCGAGGGGACTGTGAGTCACACTCCTGCCAGGACAACCTCACTCCTGGTCACAGAGTCAGTGACTCCTCCACTCTCTCCTTTTCCACAGTCTGTCTCACCTGGCAGCAGGTCACAAACATATCCAAAACCTACAGACTCACAGGAAAGATCTGATTTCAGTCAAATATCACCAAAAGGTGTAGAACAATCAACTGTATCAAGTGGTGCAAATGGAACATCCACACTCTTTCCTGCCAGGCAAAGGCTGGTATATTCTGGGCAAAGTAATAACCAGCATCTAAAATCTGCACCCATAACACCCATCACAGAAGCCACAGACACCAGCAAGGTTGTAGCTCCCCAAAACACAGCAGGCAAGATACACGTTAATACTGAGTCTATTGACAAGGTTTCCACCAACACAGACCACCAGATCTCTGTGGTGACAGTCAGTGCACCAAGACCTGAACTTGGTTTTGGTGCCATTTATTCTCACACTGCTCAGGAAGGAGGAACCCCTAAGCCACCATTGGCTTTGACTATCACTGCTCATCAGAAAATTCGGGTTATCCAGGATGTTCCAACTCACACACCCCAGCTCCAGCAGCAGTATGGAAGACAAAGGAAAATTGCTGGTCGGAGACGAATTAGTAGACCAGGACATGTCCCAAGTATGAAAGAGCACCAGTATAATTTTGGGAGGCCAGGGTCTGCCAGAGGAAGTACAGATGTGGGTGCAAGTGTTCAACTGAATATGAAATATGTATCAAATATACCAACCTTAAATAATTTAAGCAGCTTCATCAATTCATTTAGCCCAGAAGCACCCCTGTCCTCCCCCTCCACCATGAACATGCCATTGGAGCACCCCGTGGGTACCCATCAAAACACAATGTTCCTCAAGGAAAACAAACACAGTGCAAGGCAAAAAGCTGCTACCACAGTCATGTCTGTCACTACAAAGGACACTGCCACTACTTGCAGCCCTACCAAACTGCTAGGTTTGAAGCCAACAGTTACACCTCTTATTACTCCTCAGTCTAACACCAGAATTACCAAAAGTAAAATATTCAGAGTGGGAGGAAGAAGAGGTCAGAGGAGGAAGAGGCCTCCTAAAGCATCTGCCCCGCAGCATAAGGCTGCAGCCCACAGCACTGCAGCCACCCCACCCGTGAGCACAGCCACCCCTGTGATGACAGCACTTACATCACCAGCTGTGTCTCCAAGTCTTGCACCTGCAAAGCCTCTCCCTGGGAGTATCAGCACCGTCTCCATGACTGAAATGCCAGCACTGTGGATCCCTGACACCCCAGAGCCCTCTCAGCACACGCCCATGGCAGACACACGGACACTGGTGGCACTGGTCACACAGAGACACACCCAGTCAGTCACGTCACTGCCCAGCAGTCCGACCACTCAGAGCCCCACCATGGCACTCCAAGCCACACCAGTCACACCAAGGAACACCCAGCTGACCACAGCACCGCCTGTTAGTCCCACCCAGACCCCCACCATGGCTCTCCAAATCCCCCCATGGCTGGATGAGCCTCCTGGTGTTGTGAGTGCTCAGCCTGCTGCAGTCAGTGCCACATCAGGGTCAGCACCTGCTCAGCACAGCAGAATCACTGACACAGCAGGAGGACAATCCTATCTGAAAACAGGGGAGGGAGTTATCAGTGAAAACCAGGCAGCACAGCCCACATTTCCACCAAGAACTGTGTCAAGTGCTCCTGCTGCAGTCACACACACCAGTGTTCCCAGCACTCAGCCTCCCCCAGCTCTGCCAGCCCTGACAGCAGCTGTGCCACCTGCACCTACTGCAAAAATCTACCTGCCTCCACAGGGTCATGTCAAATTCTGGCCCAAGCCACGTACCAAAGGCACAGAGAGGGACAGCACACTGACTGTCAGGACACTGACCACACCAAAGTCATCAGAGATTGCAGCTCCGTGGGGAAGGCACAAGGACAGCTCTATCAGAGATTGGTCTGAAAGGAGACATGATCGAGAAACCATCACCACCCCCCCCAGTTCCATTGCCCTGGGCTCTGCAAGCAGAAACCATTTAGCAAAGCCCAGAATAGTTGGAGGGGAAGTGGCTGCTTTCACTGTGCTAGCAAATTCCGACACCTTTATTCCTTGTGAAGCTACTGGGAACCCCCGTCCAACAATACAGTGGACCAAGGTGCCATCAGGTGAGCTTGATAAATCCCTCTAAAATTTACATTCTGTTAGAGTCCTGTAATTTTACAGCTGTTCTGTGTACCAAGCATTCCTTCATTTCAAAGCACTATAAAATATCAGTGAACGGTGAACTTGGAAACAGTGACAGAGATCCCAGCACTAGCTGGAGCATGTAAGTGCTGATTCTGGAATAGCTCTCTAGGGAAATGATAAAAGAGTAATCTATGTTTAACTAGAATTCTGTGCTTATTGGGGTAAGATTTCAATATTTTTGTGTTACCTGCTATTCCAGAACAGTGAGACAAGTGAAAAGTCTGTGGTAACAAACCCTCAAATCCACTTACAGCTGTGCTGGGTTTGGACCACAAAGCCCCCTCTGCTTGGTCTCTACTGGGGACTCAACTGTGTTCTAATTAAAGCTTTGCCATTCTATATGAAAAACACTTTGATTTTCTTTATGTCTTATCGCTATTATCTTCATTATTGGGGCAAAGCAGATCAGGACAGGGAACGAGTATTCAGGGACTGAGCAAAACTAACCAAGAGGAAGCTTCTCAGACGCTGTACCCTCGTTCCGCAGGGAGCGCCGCGGCGGCGCCCGGCGGGGCTGGCAGATGGGTGGCGTTTGCCAACGGGACACTGTCCATCCGTCGGGCGGGCCCCGAGGACCGTGGGCAGTACCTGTGCACCGCGGCCAACGCGCTCGGCAGCGCTCAGCTCCGCGTCACCCTGGCCGTGGTCACCCACCCGCCGCGCATCGCCCGCGGCCGCCGCCGCCTCCTCACCGCGCACTCCGGCACCACCGTGGCACTGCCGTGCCAGGCTGAGGGCAGGCCCCCTCCCACCATCTCTTGGGTTCTGGCAAATAAAACCCACCTCTCCGAGTCCTCCACGGGAAATCACAAAGTTTATGTGGAAGCGGACGGCACTTTAGTTATCCGGGAGGTCACTGTTTATGACAGAGGTCTCTACACCTGCCTGGCCAAAAACCCTGCGGGCACTGACACCCTGGCTGTGAAGATGCAGGTCGTCGCAGCCCCTCCCACCATCCTGGAGGAGAAGAGACAAAGTGTGGAAGGCAAGAGTGGGGAAAGCCTGAAATTCCCTTGCACAGCGCAAGGAAACCCTCAGCCCACTGTCCACTGGGTCCTCCCTGACGGCACCGTGGTGAAGCCTCTGCAGTTGGTGCACACGAGGCTGTTCCTGTTCTCCAATGGCACCCTCCACCTCGGCAGCATCACCCCTTCCGACAGCGGGAGCTACGAGTGCATAGCCACAAGCTCCACCGGCTCGGACAGGAGAGTGGTCAGCCTCGTGGTGGAGTACAGGGAGATGCTTCCAAAAATAGCCATTGCCTCTCCAGGACTGACTCAGATGAACTTTGGAGATAAGTTGCTCCTGAACTGCACAGCAACTGGGGAGCCCAAGCCCAGGATCATTTGGAGATTGCCCTCCAAGGCTGTTGTGGACCAGTGGCACAGGTATGAGTCTTTTTTTTCTCCACCTCTTTGGAACTTCAACTATTGTTTTGTCTGGTGCTCTTGTAAGAGCATGTTACAGCACTAAAACACTGTGAACTAAAATAATTTTAAAACATTTAACGGTGGTGAAAATATCTGTGCTAATGGCTTGTTGTTATGTGTCTAATAACAGATCATATCAATTGCCGTAAATGGGTGAGGTCTCCCCAAAACACCAGTAATATTTGAATTAAGGGAACTGCTGTTGTCATGCACTGCCTGACTGTTGTCAGTTTAGAGAACTGAACTTTCTTGTAACAGATCTGTAAGGTAGGATCCAGGAGGAAGAGGCTACTGTAGTTTCTGCCAAGTCTACCTTTGGGGGTCTCCTCCTCTCCCCCCTTCCACAGTAACACTTTATCTTTGCTTTGGGAGACACAGCCCCACCTCGGGGTGTTCCCAACAGATTCAACATCCACATTAACACCAAAAGTGACAATGACATCAGGTTAAGACCCACTGGGCAGGGAGGTGGTGTGGGCAGTGCCTTTGGATAAAATCTGTGTGTCATACTGTGCTGCTGACACTTTCAGTCCTTTCCAGTGTTCAGTATTCACCCACAGCACTTGGTTCCATAATCCTTTTCTTCTCTCTTCCCCCACAACAGAATGGGAAGTCGGATCCATGTCTATCCCAATGGATCCTTGGCTATTGAGGCGGTTACTGAAAAGGATGCAGGTGACTATCTGTGTGTCGCAAGAAACAAAATTGGGGATGATCTGATACTGATGAAAGTCAGCATTACAATGAAACCAGCCAGGATTGACCACAAACAGCACTTCAAGAAACTGGTGCCATATGGCAAGGATTTCAGAGTGGACTGCAGAGCCTCGGGGTCACCCACACCAGCAATATCCTGGGGTCTGCCAGATGGGACGTTGGTCAACAATGCAATGGTGGCGGATGACAGTGGGCACAGGTCTCGCAGGTACGTCCTCTTTGACAATGGGACTCTGTACCTCAACAAAGCTGGAGTGGCTGAAGGAGGAGATTACACCTGCTATGCCCAAAACACTCTGGGGAGGGATGAGATGAAGATCCATGTCACGGTCATCATGGCAGCCCCTCAGATAAAGCACAAATACAAGACATATGTTACAGTGTCAGCCGGAGACGTGGCGCTGCTGGACTGCGAAGCGGCTGGAGAACCCAGACCACAGATATTCTGGTTGCTGCCTTCCAGTGAGATGATCTTCTCGTCCACAGACAGACACACTCTGCACACCAATGGCTCTCTCTCCATCAGCCGTGTCAAACTGCTGGATGCTGGGGAGTACATGTGTGTGGCTCGGAACCCTGGTGGGGATGACACCAAACTGTATAAGCTGGATGTGGCTGCTAAACCTCCCACCATAAATGGTTTATATGGGAACAAAACAGTCATGAAGGTGACAGCAGTGAGGCACTCAAAGAAACACATTGATTGCCAGGCAGAAGGGACGCCTCCCCCTCAGATTATGTGGATCATGCCTGATAACATTTTCCTAACAGCCCCATATTATGGGAGCAGGATTGTGGTGTACAAAAATGGGACACTTGAAATGCGGAACATCAGGCCTTCAGACACAGGAGATTTTATCTGTGTGGCACGTAACGATGCAGGAGAGAGCGTGCTGGTGGTGCAGCTGGAGGTCACAGAAATGCTACGACGACCAATGTTCAAAAACCCATTCAATGAAAAAATAGTAGCAAAACCCGGCAAAACTATCACACTGAACTGTTCTGTGGATGGAAATCCTCCCCCAGACATAAGCTGGATGCTGCCCAATGGCACTTGGTTTTCCAGCAGCATCAGGACAGCCCAGTTTCTCACAGGACGTGATGGGACCCTGACTATCTACAATCCCAGGAGAGACCAAGCGGGGCGGTACCGCTGCGCTGCCCGAAACCAGGTTGGCTATATTGAAAAGCTGCTCATCCTGGAGGTCGCCCAGAAGCCCACTATCCTCACACGCCCTGCAGGGCCGGTGAAGGGCGTCAGCGGGGAGCCGCTGTCACTCCACTGCGTGGCCGAGGGGAGCCCCAAGCCCAGCATGGCGTGGACGCTGCCGGGGGGCCGCGTGCTGGACCGGCCGCAGGTGAGCGGGCGGTTCGTGCTGCTGGAGAACGGCACGCTGCTCGTACGGGCGGCCACGGCCCTCGACGGGGGGAACTACCTGTGCAGGGCACACAACGGTGCCGGCCACGCCGCCGTCACCGTCCCGGTCATCGTCACAGCCCGCGCCCCACGCATCACCCACAGACCCCCGGCCGCCCTCCACACCGCGCCCGGGGCACCAGTGCAGCTCCACTGTGCGGCACTGGGAATACCAGCACCAGAAATCACCTGGGAATTACCTGACCGCTCTGTACTCTCTACAGCTCACCAGGGCCGAGGACCTGGAGGTGAGCTGCTTCACCCCACAGGGACTTTGTTCCTCCAGGATCCCCAACCCTCCAATTCTGGCACTTACAAATGCACAGCGAGGAGCCCCCTTGGCAGTGACTTCGCTGTAACGTACGTCCACATCATCTGAGGTGAGAAATGGAGCAGGAACGACGATGAACGCAGGCTGCGGCTGGGCTGAGGTCATCCTTGGAATGAGTTTAATCAAAGGTAGCCAAAGGCACGTGAGTGCCTGAACACATTCACAGTGCTCAGTCTGCAATGACTGGGCAAAAGGAGAGAGGGAGGGGGAAATTAGTTCTAGCATTACTAGCTAGCATTGGTTCACTCCATGTTCAAGGAATTTAAATTAAAACAAACTCTGCCAGCAAACATGGACTATCAAACACAATTTACTTTCTGGAAATGTACACAGAGAGCTCCTGCATGGACAGACTTTCTCCTATCAGTTCAATGCTGCCCATTTGGTACGACTGTCACAAGCACAGATCACAGAAGGCAAGAACATCTGGGAACCAAAGAGCAGGGTTATTGGGATGCAGATTACCTTCTTAATGTGTTTTAATATTCAGTATGTTTTTAAAATAAATATTCAATGGTAAAACAAGTAGTGAAGTGTTTGTAATAGTACAGCTCTGCTTGCCGCAGTCTTTTCTGCAGAGCTGTGAGTGACACAGACCAGTGATGGACTCAGTTTGGAACACGAGAGGGAGCTCTGCTCAGCACTGTTAAGCCAAGATACACAGTGTAGAACCACTCCAGGTTGGCATAGTTTTCTTACTGTCACAAAAGTATTTTTTAAAAGTTTCTCACTTGACAACAATTGCATGAATTTACATCTCAATTTAGAATTGTGATTTCACAATTCAGCAGCCAGGTAGGTCTAAGAAGAAACTCTTCACCTGACAGAAAAGCACTTCTGTGATGGTAGGAAATGGTTACTTGCCCATTTCACACTGATCAATCACAGAGTGGACTGCTCAAATTGATTTTTAAAATATTTAAGTTACTTAATAAAATAACTAATCCTCAGAGCTTCTTATTTTCTTCCTAAGAAAGATATTAAGGAAGGACAGAGGGCTCATAATACACACACAGATTCCCCTCTCAAATTTGGGAATCTGTGCGTGGTCAATGCACAAAGGGTTCACTGAATCCATTCCTCAAATCAGACACACACACAGTCTGTATTCCCTTGTTGTTTCCTTCCACAGTGCTGATGGAGTGGTGGCCACAGAGTGCCTGGATGACATGAATCTCAATAGTTCATTTCTGTAAGAGCTTTAGCTACGGCAAAGAACAGTAAATCTCCTTAAAAATGAACAGAAATAACTTCTACATGGATGAGACTCACTTCTCTGTTGTAAAAGCCAATCAAAATCTACTTTTCTACAGATTTCCATGTAGCAAGTTATATTACATATATATGATGTATCAAATAGATAGATATAGTATGCATTATTAGCTGGCTGTGCTGCCCTCAGGCCCTCCAAGTGTGCATGGTGCAGCCTTTCCCCTCCTCACACCACACCTGACTATGACACCATCTATAACCTCTTTGTATGCTCAATTAACCAAATTAAGTTAGTACAAAACAGGGAAAAAATATTCCCAGAGTATTTTAAATGCCCTTCAAGTTCCACTTTCAAAATGAATGTATTAAGAAAAAATAATCATATAGACTAACTCCTAAAAGACATAAAGTAGTAATAAATTTATTCTGTTTTTGCAACCCTAGTATGGGTAAAAATATTATCTGTTTGCACAGGTTTGAATAATAAGATTAATTTGTGGTGAAATTGACTGATAATTCCCTGTGGTGCTGCACTCACTGATGATGCAGCACTTCATGCCAGCCACTGACTCCCACCTGGGGTTGGGAATACCTGCCGTGCCCACGGTACCCGACAGGTAACGGGAACAGCTCCAGCAGAGGAAGGTCATCCAAAGGCTGTGGGCTCCAGGGCAGCCAGAACCGGGGCAAGGACTCAGGGGCTCCTTCCCCTCACACTGTGAAGGTCGGGATATGACCTGTCACTGATGGCATCCGGTGAGACACAGGGGTTCAGGACTCAGAGATTCCCTCCGTGAGTGCAGAGAAGCCCACCTGGAGCACTCAGTCCCTGCCACCCTTGGGACCGTCCCCTGAGAGATCTGCATTAAAGACACCACATAGAAACACTGCTACTTCTAGTAGGTTTATTAATGTTACACTGTGGCTTTTAATATAAACTTTAAGAAGTTCTAATATAAGCAATAAACCCAATTCAGCACCTTCTTATCACAATAAGAGCAAGAGGACTTGGTACTTTAAACACATATAAAGTGCATGTGAAAATCACAATCAAATAAACATAATTTAAATTGATGCTTGTTCTGCCAACAAAGAGGTGAACATTTTAATGAACAAATTAACTTTTATGTCAAATTCTGAATTGCTTTTCAGTTCAATAGTTTGGTCCAGTGCATTTGTGGGGTTTTTTATTAAAAAAAAAAAAAAAAAAAAAAACAGAAAAAAAGAAGGAAAAAAACAAAAGGTTTTCCCCAAAGCAAATAAATAAATAAATCAAGCATTCTTTGCCTTCTTAAAAATGAACAGGACCCAAAAAGCACTGAATTCATAAAATCTGCAATAACTTTCTTCAAAAAGACCCACAAGTCCATACACTGAAATCTAGTTAAACGCAAAAATAGCCCCAAACCCCCACCTTGTTACATATTCACATCAACTGCAGCAGAAAAAATAATTACGAAAATAAGAAGAGAACTCATGTCTGCTGTCTAGCAATGACTAGTGCATTGAATTTCCAGTGTCCTGTTCCTCAGTGCAAAGGTCCCCTGGTCCAGCCATGGTCAGAAGTGGGGGGGTGCCCACACTGGCTCCCCCTGTGCTGTGACTGATTACCTGGTGGAGAAAGCAATGGATGATACCAAAGTACAGAAAAACACCTGCATTTGGTGCAGTGATGGCAAACAACAGCCAGTACATCGCTCCCCCACCTGAGGTCAGAGGCACGCACTTCCCTGGAGACTCTTCCCACAGAGGACTGTGGAAGGTGAGGGGGCCCCAGCCACAGTCCTGTGGGTGACTGGGGCTGCTCTGGGGACCAGCTGGACCCTCTGGGATGCCCCAGCACCGGGGCTGTGGCATCACATCAGCACGGGGACAGGTCATCACTGTCAATAGGGGAATGACCTCCATGTACTTCTGGCAGCAGGTAAACAGGCAGAAGGTCTCCAGAAGGATAATTCCATGTTCAAACACACATTTCCACATGTCTGTGCACACACTTACTGCAGAGCTGCCTGACCAGAGCCGCCGTCTGCTGCTGCTGCTGCGCCTGCTGCAAGCCTGGCCTTGGACACTGCAACAGCAAGGGGAAAGGTGAACCCACGGTGCCCACACCATGGGCTGCTTGGCTGGGCCGGGAGGTGAGGAGGGCAGCGTCCTGACTGGGGTTTAACAGCACAACAAGGACACGGGAAGCACCCTTAGAACTCACAGAACATCTGTTCTCTTCCTTCCCTGAAATCTCAGGCTGTTCAGCCTGGAGAAGAGAAGGCTTCAAGGAGGCTGCCCTGGCCATGGCATTAAGCACAATGTGATTAGTACTCCCAAGCCCAGCCTCTACCATCCATCTCTGACTCACCCTCAGGTCTCTCAGCTCTACAGATCTGCCTTCTAAATCCCAGGTTTTGTTTTTTTCTCGTTAGAGCTGGTGAAAATGCACATGCTTCTAATTTTAATGAAGTGATTCTTCTGCACAGGGATACACAATGCAGTTTGGAAACCTGAGGTGCTGAACAAAACTGCAGTAATCCCATATCGTAATAATTCCGTGGGTGCTGCAGAAACCACCCGAGCTTTGCTCAGCAAAACCTTGTGCTTACTGAAGGCAGATTCAGCACTTTACAAGACTTCAGCATCTTTTCCCTTTCTGAAACCAAATCCTTCACTTAAAATATGTTATGTAATCTCCTGGCTGCCAGGCCACAGTAACTGCTGAGGTTAGTCAAAGGCATTAGCCACCACGCTGGTGTTCTTGGGAACACAAACCCAACCCACAGCACCTTCTGATGTGCAAATGTTGTCAGAGGAGCCTGTGCTGGGCAGGTGCCTATTGCTGTCACACTCTCCCAGCAGTTTGTTCAAGCTATAAAAACTATTAAGAAAAAAAAATGATCAAAACTATCTAAGAATAATGTTTTTAAACTTGGAGGCTGCAATTTCATCATTACTGTCTCTGAGCACCCCCGGCTGCTGAAGGAACCAACCAAAGGGCAGGGTGGACACGGCCCCTGCCAGAGAGAGCAGAGTAGCAGACCGTGGTCCCAGCCAAGGGGCTGTGCCCGGAGCCGGCTGTACCTGGGGCGAGGGGCTGGCTCTGCAGCAAGAGGCCGGGCTGAGGTGGAGGACCCCCCAGGCTGAGCCCCCACAGCACTGGGGGAGCCGTCGGGGAGGGCACTGGGGAGCAGGGGGGAGGCACTCTGTGTAAGCTGCTCTGTGGATATTCCTTAAGATACACAGCAAAAGGGAATGTTACTGGCATTCGTACCTTACTAACTCTTAAATAATGCTGATTTCACTACTGAATTATTAAAGGACAGAGACAGCTCCTTTGTCATTTGCAATGATGTTAAAACAAGGTGAAGTCTGAGAATCTCCACTGAGCTCCAGGCACATCCAGCCATGAGTACCTGATAGAGCAGGTACCTTCTGCAGGCGATGCTCAGGTGAGCACCAGGACAGCTCACTGCACCAGGATATAAGTAACAGGAAGAACTTCACTAAAACATCAGAAAGGTCAGAAAGTGATCTGAAAATTCAAACCACACTGCATCAACAAAACAGCTGGATGCTGAGGGAACACCAGCACATGCACACCAGGGATGGCCACACTGGCAGCAGCGTGGAGAGGATGCAACTGCACATAACGCTGCTGCTGGAAATACACATCATAATTGTTATTGTTATTATAATAATTATTATTTGGCTGGTGCCAGGCATGTTTTCAAATCATTGTTCCAAGTGAATCTCTGGCTTAGGAACCCACATCTCAAACCCCAATGACAAGTAAAGTATCTCAGAACCAGACCAAACTGCACAGTAGAACAATTTATCTGTGCGAAAAAGCCTTTTCCAAACTGGTCTCCATTTGAATGGGACCTGGATTTAAACCAACATGTTTGATCTCCTCCTGGCCAACTCCATTCCCTCCCTTCACTGGACTCACTCCTCCAGGTGCAGAACCACACAACACCAGGTGCTGTGGGGAAGTATTTCAGGTTCTGTTTGGCACCAACCACTTACCTCAGCCCTGGAGCTCAACTTCGACTTCCGCTTCCTGCCTTTTGCCTTCATCTCATCATCCATGGCATGTTTTCCCTGACCTGAGAGCTCTCCCAGCTTTCTGTCTGGTTCCTGAGACACAGGCGTGGTGGACTCCTGCTCCTCCTCCTCTGGAGGAAGGGGTAAGGGCTCGAGGTAGTAGCTGCGTGGCTTGGGTTTGGCGTGTGTGTGGTACAGCAGCAGATGCTGCTGCTCCTCATATTTGATCACTTTTCTGTTGACACGAACAGTCCCAAACCATGCCCAGGAGAGAGGGGCAGGGGGTTTGTGACCTTCAAATAAATCCCAAGGAGACACCTTTTGTTTGGTTGACACCTGAAGACCCTGTTTCAGAATTAAGCAGAAATCATTGTACATCATTGTTTGAGTCAGAAAAATCCAGTAAAATGCACCAAATGCACAAGAGTGGGACTTTAACCTCTGTCTAAAGCTGCCACTGGAGAAAAGTAATTATACTTTTATAGTAGCATTTGCTTATAGCCATGCTAAAAGTCTCAAGTTCCATCTATGATGCTTTGGAGGAAAAGTAAAATATCTGTCAAAAATCTGCTGATCTGAGAAAACTCTTGCTAAAATTTACATATCCAAATAAGGGAAAGAAGCCTAAGCACTATGTCACCAAAACATGCATACTCAGTCTGCAGAATGAAAAGCTCTACCCTGAGCTCTATCCTTCTCTTTAAAATAAATTTACTTTAAAAAATTTATTCAGGGACATGTCATCCGCAGCTTCTCTGTGCAACATCTGCCAGGGCCTCACCACCACACAGGGAGGAATTCCTTCCCAATATCCCATCTAACTCTGCTTCTCCAGCAGTGGAAAGCCATCCCCCTTGTCCTACCCCTTCATCCCTTGTCCAAAGTCCCTCTTCAGTTCCCTCAGAGCCCCTTTAGGCACTGAAAGGGGCTCCAAGGTCTTCCTAGAGCCTTCTCTTCTCCAGGCTGAAGTGTCTGGAACAGAAATGCATTCGATACCAAACATGTTCATTTGCAATTCTTTTTAAAGGTGTTATTTGACAAGCCCAGTGTTCCTCAGTGCTGGCAGCACTGCCCACAAAAAGCCCATTTGTGAAAAGGACCAGCCTGTTGAGGTTGCAGCTTTAGTGGGGACTGGGAGGGTATCTCAGTCTTGGGAGGGCTTTCACAATCCTGCCCACGAACACCCGCACTTCACTGTACCTGTTTGAGTTCCTACACTTCAGAACTCAGGGACAGTGGGGTGAAACATTTGCTCCTGCCTGTTTCTTATCAATGGAGTCAAAGCCCACGATCTTGTTGCCCTTGGTGTCGATGAGGGACCCCGTGGGCTCACAGGCCACGATGTCACACGTCAGCCTGGGCAGTGGCAGCAGCTGCCGGACCCTGTCGATGCTCTCGGAGCTCTTGTCCCCCAGCTCCTTCTGCGGAACAAACACATCCACCAGTCAGACTGAAAGGGGGAGAGGAGAGAACACGACACTGCTTTCACTATTAGACATGTCAAGTTTCTGCATGAATCA
The DNA here is from genome assembly GCA_013399695.1 of Formicarius rufipectus. Lineage (NCBI taxonomy): Eukaryota > Metazoa > Chordata > Aves > Passeriformes > Formicariidae > Formicarius > Formicarius rufipectus. The sequence continues at coordinate 465,413 of VXAU01003691.1, read as the reverse complement.
TTTCCTTGTACTTTTACTAAATTTAAGCAAGTGGCTTTGTAAGGTTTTGGGGGGTTTCCTCTTTGTTTAAAGAATGTAAGTTTTCTTTTCATCTCTTTTTTAAACACATTGTAGAAAACACATAATACAAATTCAGTGTCTCAAACAGGAATAAAAGTTACTGTTGTACAGGATCTCCAATTTTAATTGACTATGAAGAAAATCTTAGAAGTATCCTCCCACCTCCACATTCCTGTATTTTTATTTTCTTTTTTTCCTCCTTTTTATGACCAGGAATGTTTTAGTCTCTCATCTATTTTTAAGAGGCCTTTCCAGAGACTAGGAATGACATAATTAAAAGACAAGGACAGAAAGCAATTAAAAGGAAATGTTGAAAATGACATTACACTTACTTTTAATTTCTTCACTAAATTCATGTAAGCCCTTTTGTTCTCCTCAGGCCCTCCTCGGGAGGAATTGGACAGGACTGAGGCAAGTGTCCCATTGATGAGGACCTCCAGCATATCCAGCACGGTTGCGAACAATTTGCTAGGAGCAAAGACAACTGTTACCCTGAGGAACTACAACTGCCAGGAGATCCAGGGGCAGATATTCATGGCAGAGGCCACAAGGGCAGCTCCTCACCAGGCTGGGTTTCTCAGGGCTTTCTGTACATGTACACCTGAGCTCACATTCCTGAGCTCCACCGTACTCATGCAGGTGGATTGTAAGATGTGCACACAGATCTTACCCCAAACGCCAGCTCAGAGCCGCAGACAGCACAAACTGCCACAGAGGCATTAGGAATTACAGGCTCTGACCCAGGAGAGCGCTCAGGCACTGCATAGATAAGGAAGGGTGTGGATAGTGCCTCCAGTGCTATCCCAAATGGGGGTGCCCCCATTCCAGGCCAGCACGGAGCCCCTGAATCCCACTCAAGCAGTAAGAGGATAAAAAAACCCCTTAACAATAACATACATGCGACCTAAACCTAAAGCTCCAAGGACACGAATTAGCAGTTTGAAGAGTGCAGACATACTTGTTAGTCTGCAGATCCACAGTCCCTGAGGTGATGATCTGGAGCAGCAAAATGGCCCAGTCTGTGGTCCACTGGGTGCTCCTCTGCACTGTGTCAAACATGCCACCCACCTGCAAAATAACACAGCAGGCAGCAGGACTCTGCATGTCTCAGAGCAGCATCCTCCCCTTGGCTTCCTCTGGTGTAGGGATCACTTAGGAATAAACAGCTATCCAGTCCCCTGGGGAGCTGAATACTCTGGAGCTCCTTGCTCCTTCCCACCCCCACCAGAGTAGCTGCTGCATCTTTTCACAGCATCAGAATAAGCACAAGTTTCTGTAACCAGGTTGAGGCGCAGTTGCAGCGCTTCGTGCATCATCTGCCTGGCTTTGATGTTGTCCTGGTACCGTTCTTCCCTCCAGTTACTGAGGATCTAAGAAAAAGCATTGGATTAATGTTGCTTTCCTCCTGTAATGTTCTCCCTTGAAGTATTTGTGAACATTTTCTATTAGCAATCATAAAAGATTAAACATCTTTTTATCCTCTTGCCTGTTTAAGGCTTTGAGAAGGTTAAGCAAACTGGAGGGAGGAAAAAGTTAGTTTGTAAAGAGCTGATGATCTTCTGTCAGTGGTGTGACTGCATCTTCCTGTTGGAGAAAAAAAAATCAGCTTTGTTATGTATTTCTTAATCATGTTGTTTCAAACAGCCTGTTTCACTACAAGTAAACCAATAGATCTCACACACTGGATGCAGCTTCTGAATGGGATGTCTGGATGAGAAACAACCAGAAGCTAGGGTGACCTGGACCAGCTGCATTTCAGGGGAGAACCCACACAACAAAAGGAAACCCCAAGTGGCAGAAACTGGGGTAAAAAATCATCAAAGGAATGAATTTCCCTGGAATGTGGACCTGTGTCATAGCCTGACCTGAGCCAAGGGACAATATGGGAAAAAATGCCATACAGGTACCAGTTCTCACTGTCACAGTAGGTCACAGAAACTGAAGTCAGAGAAAGAAGACATGACCCCCTGCTCTGGGCACTGGCTGTGTTCAGTTTAAAGGTAGTCTGAAGGAGCTGCTGTAGGCTGGGCTGTGAGCTGGGTGGGAGCAAGAAGTCTGGAGCAGGATGAGCAGAGGCTGTGAGTAAGCACGAGAAACCCAGAGGAGAGCTGCAGGCAATGACCAGGCTGGGACCAGGAATGGTGTTTTTTTAAATATGAGAAACTCAACCTGTGTCAGCTGGAGAAGGTGACAGGTTTTCCCAAAGGAAGACACTTTCAAACTTACAAAACTTTTCTAGGATCAAGCTAGGGACTGGGAAGACCGTTCTTCTCAGGACTAACACTGTTATTGTTTTTCCTGGAAAGAACTGAAATTAGACTCCATTATTTGCACTCAAAAAAGGAACAAACATCTCCCCATTCTCCCCTCCTTAGAGTGCTTCTTTTGGCACACCACTGCACCATAATTTCCCTGGTTTTACACCATCATATACTCATAAAACTGCTGACACACATAAGCCTGACAAAGGGTGCTCATGGTTCTGTGCTTGTTTTACCTGAGTAACTTGATTCTGCAGGGATGTAAGAAGCCCTTCCCGTTGCTCATCCTGTCCCTTGAGGCAAGTGAGTACCAGCGACGGGAAAGGCTGCTGGCTCAGCAGGGACATGCTTTAGGAGAAGAAAACACAGCACTATATTAGTGAAGTTAATTTGATGCTTCCCATCCTTGCTCCCTTCCTTGTTTTGTCTACACTTTTTCCCCTGAAGTGGTACTGCTTCATCTATGTCTCCTTCTCTTTTAGTCAATTAAAGTCTTGCCAGAGGAATTAAAGACAACAGCCCAGGAAGCCAGAGCCCCAGCCAACTCAGATACATGTGTTGTTACTGAGATCCCATGGATCAGGGGGGCCCTGAGTGACCAAGAACTGCCCACAGACCTGAAGACCTGACCCAGGAACAGAGTAGGTTGTTTTAAGGCTACTTTGATTAACCAGTGATATCATTTTAGCAAAGATAAGGCAGCAAAAATTTCTAATCCATGCTATTGGCCCGAAGTGAATCCCAAAGAAGTTTCCCCTAGAAGCTTCGATTAGAACAAGAGCTGCCTGAATTGGTCTAAAATTCCAACATGAGCTTAAATCAGTGGCATTTCTAGCATAAACCCAAGAAAGCACAAAAACATTACAGGCACCATGGAAGATTATTTTACTGAAGGAATATCAATAACCATTAAATCATTAAAATTTTCATGCATTTGGAAAGATAGAGATGAGCTTAAGCTTAATTCCCAACAGGAAGCAAGTGAGATGACAATGATGGAATCTTAGTGGCAAGCAAAGTGGCCTCATGCCATGTAAGGGAAGAGACAACAAGTGCTCTAACTGTTCCTTCACATCTCTAACATTTCTCATCACTGAGCTGCAGCATAGCCCATGGCAGATGGGTTACAAAGCTTCCATATTTCTTCCTCTGAAACCAAGGGTATTTCTTCAGACTGACTCCTGAAAGCTGCTTGGAGTTGATAAAGTTTTGTGAAGCCACAGTCCAGACCTCAGTAAATTCCTCCTTCACAAACATGGTTTAGCTCTGCCTGCAGGGGTTCCCCAAGGTCATACCTTTTTTGTTTCTGTCTATCTCTTTCCTTCTTAGAAGATGACCCCAAATGCTGCCCTTTCTCCAGCTCCTCTCCCACAGCTTTCAAGACCCTACCTTGAACCGAGGTGGGCAGTCTGGCGATCAGGGGGGCCACCAGCCACACTCCCAGCCGTTCAGAGGAACTAGGAGAAGAACAAACTTGTTTCAGCCAAAATATGCAGGCAGTTTTGCAGCCAATATTAACTGTTACAAGACTGAACTGCTCCTATAAAGCAGTGATACAGTGCATCTGGAGCAACTAGCGAGAACTGAGCAGTCACAATTTCTGGTGTCCAGAAAGTTCAAGAACAGCAACTGCATTTATTGTTAAACAGAAGTAAATAGAAGGAACATGATGATGAACATGGAGCAACTTCCTCAGCACCGAACTGCAACAGCTGCCATTTATCTCATGTTTTTCCTCAACAAAGCAAGTACAATTTTTAAACTGTAGGTGCCAACAAGACACCTCTCCAAAGAGAATAGTTTGGGTCTATAGGAGAAGTGTGGGCCCAAACTGTGTGTCCAAGCCTTCCCTTGTACTTCTCTGCACTAGACAGTGTCCAAACCATGTTCTTGCAGAGATGAAACCACAGGTGTTCACACCACACAACATTAAGTGAAGAAAAATCCCAAATCTCAGCACTCTAGATTAGCAAGAGAACATGGATAATGACCATTAACATATTTCAAACTCACCCCCTAATCCATCAGTCTGTCCCAGATAGCTCAGCCTGTAACATCCTTCCCCAATACAATCAAATTATAAGGGGTCACAGCAGTTTTGAAAATTCTGAGACACTGGTCAACAGACTTTCACAATGGCACTCTGGCTGGAGGTATACCCTGTGGGCATGGCCACCTCTGGAACATCTTGCTTGTTTAATTGGACATTTATTTAGCTCCAAAAATACACCTCCCCAGAAGTCACAAGAACTTTAGCTGAACGTGAGCCAAACCAAAGTTCTGAGGCAGTTACTTGATTGGAAAGCAACACACACCACTCATGGAGAGCTGCTCAGGGTGATGCTTTTACAACCTCCACACTGGCAGACATCCAGGACTTGTGATAAAACACAGAAAAAGACGGGAAAGCTTATCCAAGACCCTATTTTCCCTTTGTATTTGAGAGGGACTAGCCTGAATTTGAATGTACTGGGACTCGATGGCAGAGGTCAGGGTCAACATCTGAAATAGTCACATCTGCTCAGAGTCTCTCCCCTGGGGCTTACTCACCAGGGAAAAATCTGTCTTTAACCTGGAGTTGCCCTCCCCACTTGCTGCAGGAGCAGGGACAGCAGCCACATTCTTCCCCTGTCCTCAGGGTTTTTCTTCTGCAGGACCATTGCCAGGGGAGTGAACCAGCACAAGCCATTTTCCACCCAAACACTGGCACAAACACAAAACTCTGCAGATTCTTACCAAGTATCAAAATTGCTTTCAAAACTGCAAACACAGCTCCCACTTCGATGCTGTTGTGAGCAGCAGCCAAAAGGTGACGATCACAGGAAGAATGAATTCCAGGAAATAATTTCCCTTGAGAGAGAAGAGTAAATTTTGTAAAAAATAGGTATTATTTACCAACTAACATTTTCTTTTTATTAAATCCCCCTCGGCTAGAATAGCTACAGAAGTACAAGAATTAAAAGAAGAATTGAATCTTCTGAAATTGAAAGTGCAACCCAAAAGGTAAGTCATTAAGTCAAGTGGGATATGTGGTTATCATGGATTAATATCAAAAAAAAGCTATGGGCATCGAAATAGAAAAAAGAGCCTGTTGGTTCACTGTGTCCACATGAGCAGTGGATTTAACCACAGTGAGACACTGAAGCCTATTTTGGTTTTGACTTCACAGATTTAATAAATTACTTCACACACCTCATCTGCCCAAGAAATGAGGCAGAATTAAGTGCTGTACCTGCCTGTTGCACAGTTACACTTAATTCTGCAGCTCAGTAAGTGCCAGCTACAGAACCCAGCAAGTGCTTTGTCTGACTTGAAGGAGGAGATGCACAGACTGCAAGGCAGGGAAGGAGAGGGGAAGAATGAATTCATCACCTCTCTGCAGCAGTGTACTGAGCCAAATGTAAGGAAGGTCTGTAACATGGTCACATTGTGGTTGCTGTGTTTTATTTCCTATGGTTCACTCCTGATTTTTCCTGTGCATTCAAATCTATTTCTAGGGAGGACACGTCTCTCTGTTCTCTGTATTCCTCACAGCTCTTGCCTGTTTTTCTCAAATATGTAAAAAAGCTCATTAATTTATGGTCAGAAATGACTATCACTTTTAGATGGAAGAATGTGACACCACTGAAGAGGTGACTTTTCTTTCAATTTCTTTTTCCCATGCATATAATCTTGTTACCAAATTTGCTGAAATATCGGAAGTCACACAAATATAACAGAGGTTACCACCAGACTCATTTCCTTTTAATTGATAGGTGTCTTTTTCACGCCTTTTTCCTTCCTCTATTTGTCTGTGGCAAATACACGTGTCAGATCTGAAAACAGTCACACTTAAAAGAAAATAGAACTACCTTAATATATCCTGAGAGCTAACTTTCTCATGTACCTTCTGTTGGACAAGATGTTTTATTATACCCTATTTGAAATCAAATTTACTCTCCATTTCCATGCTAAGCTCCCAAACAGCATGATGTATATCCCTGTTAGTGTCTGTGTCACTGCTGTTCTTCATCACTGCCAGGTGTTGATGATGAGTAAATTGCAGCAAACTCCTGTAGTTTTACCTGCATCCAAACTGTTTCCCAAACCAGTAAGAATCATTGGTATCAACCCCTCACTAATGAAACATGTGCAATTTTGAACTTGTACTGTGGATATTTTTATCCATGAAATCTGTAGCCATCAAAAAACAATTCTGGGTTCACTTTCTGCAATGAAAGGACCAGGCCACAGGCAACTCACCTGTTTCCTGGGGAAAGAGGCACACCTGTGGTGTCCTGAAGAGATGCAGGAGCAGGCGACAGGTCACCCTGGCTCCAGGCTCAGCATCTGGATCCCCACAGGCTGCAGAAAGTGGGACATGGACATCAGGATATGCCCAGGACCTCACAGGTCCCAGCAGCAGGCCTGGAAATGCTCTTCCTGACAGCCCCGTTTAAATGGAAGTACAATGATTTCATCAACAGCAATCAGCATTTATGGCACTAAGTCATTAAAAATCAGGAAAGAACAGCAGGATTTTTGGTAAGCAAGAGACATAATTAATTGCAGAAAAGAATATATGGTTGTAATGGCTTTTGACAGTCAAAGCAGAAACAAGAAACACAAATTCTAGTAGAAAGTGAAAAGAAAATGTGGCCAACAAAAAGGACCCCAGGTACAGCACTGCTGGGCTGGAGGCCAAGGCAAGGTCAGAGCAGAGAGGCCAAGTCAGGCAGGTGATGTCAGGAGGACAAGCAAGATCCAAGTGGATGTTGCAGGGCCTGGAGCACAGAGTGGGACAGCAAATTGCTGCCAGGGCAGGTGAGGCTGCACAGAGAGGGAATGGGGGAGACACTGCTGGCAGCCCTGACCCCACTCACCCAGTCTGAGCTGGCACCACTCCTTGGGAGCAGCAGGGACACAGCGCTGGCACAACACGCTGCTTCTCCCATCCATGGAGACTTCTTAGGAAGTCTCAAGTTTTTCACTTTAGGTTTTTCTCTCAGTATTTTCTTACCAGCTGCCAGGAGGGAAGGCAGTGCAACATGCTGGACAACATCCTCCAGGGAAAAGCACTGCCGGGCGATCAGCATGGCAATGAATGCGGCCAGGGAGTCGTGGAAGGACAGGTCACTCACCTGGGAGGAAACACATTGCCAGGACTCACACACCAGTGCACACACACCTGTCATGAGTATTGAGGAATTCATTCATATAATAAACATAAAATGCTTACCTGTAAGCCCTTGCCTCTACATTTTAATGGATTTCCCAAACATCTTATAGCAAATTCTGACAGCTTTTAACTGAATTTTAACAAACACCAATTTCAAATACCAAAATTCTGGAATAAAAATCATTAGTCTTATAAAAATCAATGAAAATTTTAGCACTCAAAACTCCTTCCTCAGCTTCAGGAAAGGAATGGCCCTATGGACACAGCTTCCAGCCTGCTCCCAAAGGCAAATGCCACCAAACTGAGGGTAAATATATGGAATCAGGTATTGGATCACACTGGTCACCGTAATCCTGCTGACCATTACAGCAGGAGACAGTTATTTCCACTTCCATCACCATCTTAGGATGCAGCTATGCCTGCTCCAGTTGAAGAGTGACTCTAGTACTCTGCATCATCCAGGACGGAAAAAATTGTATAAAGAGAAAACTCTAAGCACTGTTCAAATTTTACATTAACCCTGAAGATTTAGGAAGGAATAAAAATCAGTCCGAAATCTCATGAAAAGCCTTGAAAAGTCAAACGCATACAGGACTGAATTTGTCCTCTGCATTTTGTGTTGAATGGAAGTCTTACTGGCCCCTCTAAGGAAAGCCAGGGTAAATAGGTGTCACAGGTATTCAGCTGATACTGAACTTACATCCACACTGCAAGAGCAGATCACTGAACCCCCAGACATGGTTTGAGGAGCAGCACAGAGCTTTCACCACCCCAGCCACTCCGAGCTGAGCAAGGTGCAGCACAACGTCAGCTCCGCACACAGGTTCCCTATGTCATTGATCCTGAGGAGGAGAGAAGAAAAATCACACAGAACCCAGGTATTTTGTAAATGATAAATATTTAGGTCAAAGAAGAGCAGTGCTTGGCAGAAGAACTGCTGTTTCCTTACTTAAGATGGGGATCCATATCCCAAAGTGATTAGGCTTCTGTACATATACCCTAGGGTTACTGCATGGTGGACAGACAGCCTGGGAGAAACCTCTCCTGCAGCAGTGTCAGTGACAGGGGTGTGTGGGGCAGCTCTCCCCAGCCCCAGGTCACCATGGCAGGTCCCTGCAGGAGCCCTCCCCCCTGCCAGGCCACCACCACCACCAGGAGGAAAACAAGTCACAAACGGCACTAACGCCTTTTACTTCACAGGTGCCATTCCGTGTAACATGGGATTTGGGGCATGATTCAGGGTTATGGAGCAGCTTAAGAAACAGAGCAGCGTTGACTCATCCCAGTGTAAATTATTTTCTCCCTGTTTCACAGTGAAACTTGTTAGGTCACATTTAGATGTTCCCTTTTGTGCTCTTACAAAACTGCTTCCTCTCAGCAGCTCTGCCCTGCCAAGGATGGCCCACACTCCTGAGAATCACAGACTGGCTTGGGTTGGAAATAACCCAAAGACATGCAGTTCCACCGCCCTGCTATGGGCAGGTCTCACCTGACAGCTCATCACAGGAGCCCGTCAAACCGTGCACCAGGAGCACCAGGAGACACCTAAAGCACAGCTGACACTTCCTAGAACTCTAGGAGCTTCTATAGAATCACAAAATGGTTTGGGTTGAAATGGACCTTAAAAATCATCCAGTTCCACCCCCCTGCCATGACCAGGGACACCTTCCACCAGCCCAGGTTGCTCCAAGCCCCATCCATCCTGGCCTTGGACACTTCCAGGGATGGGGCAGCCACAGCTGCTCTGCCCAACCTGTGCCAGGGCTGCCCACCCTTAGAGGGAACAATCTCTTCCTTACATCCAGTGTAAACCTACTCTTTGCCAGTTTGAAGTCACTCTCCTGATAAAACTCTTACTACTTTAAAAAAAACAGATTTTTCAAAAACCTACATCTTGTCTATGAAGATAAAATCCATAATTTATGAATTACACATTTAAAAAATGAAACACTGATTGGAGGAGGCAATGACCTTATGTAGAGCCTTCTCTCATCTGCAGGCTTCTAAAGAGCAGAGATTGTGCTGAGCTGTTCATTCTGAGACAGCTCAACTGCTGATACAAAACTGTTCCTGACCGTCTGACAGCAAGTGCCCACTGCTGCTTCCTCCCTTCTGCTAAACTATGCAGATTAATTTAACGAAGACACTCAGAGGAAGTTACTCAATACACCTCCAGGAACAGGAATGAAAATGAAAACAACTGCAAGAAAAAAAAGACACAAAACAAAACAAAAATTTGAAAGGAAACCTCACTGACACCCTGCGAACTGGCTCTGGTGCTGCCCCAGCAGGGGCCTCACCTCCCCGGGTCCGGGTGGCCCATGCAGATGTGCATCAGGGTGCTGCAGACGAAGCTGTAGCGGCTCGCCCCGTTGTCACTCAGGATCTTGCCCAACATCCAATAGTTAATGCTGTGAGCAGAGGGATTCTCAAGGAAATCCAGCATGAAGTCTGGGTCCCACAGTAAGTTGGAATTTGAGGGCTGGATGTTGCTGTAGATTGTCTGCTTCACCTTGGAACAGGCACTACTAAGGACCAAAAAGAGAAAGAGCTGCCAAATGAACCTGCAGGAATGTGCTGGACACACCACGTGGAATGAGAAAATCCTGGTTGGATTATCACTCCAGACATGTTTTCAAACTCATTTTGAATAAGGAGCATCTACCAGATAATAAGGCTGATGTATTGATTTCATTCAAGTTTTCCTGCAAATAAAGTCTTGAGTTTCCAAATCCCTTCTTGGACATTGTGAGCAGCTGGGTAAGGCCCAATATCCTCCTCCCCAGCACCATCTTCCCAGGACATCAGGTGTCCCTACAGGGAGTGCTTCCCAATGCTGTTCCTCCATCCACATGGCATGACCCAGTGAGCTGCAGTGGGGTGGGAGGAATTCATTAAGGAAAAATGAGAAAATTTATCTTAATTAAAAACTACATTTGATAATAATGTGATGTAACAGACAATATCTGGAAACCAGTAAATAGGAAAAAGATACCTGGTGGTCGTATTTTGACATTAATAACTAGACAAAAGGGTAAGAATTGTTCCAGGTCAGGACCATGCGAAGTAGTTTTCTTCAGGGGAAAAAATGTTTCCATGAGGAATGTAAATTTCATACCCAAAATGTTCCAAGAAGTGCCTGCCTCCAGGAAGGGGTTTTATATCACGTGGGTGAACTTTGCTAATTAGCCCAACTGGGAAGACTTCCTCATTACTGAAAAGAACTTATTAGGTGAAACTAACTTAAAAAACATGAAAATTTCAGAATTTTTCAGACCTCCACCATCCCCACAATGAAAAGAGAAACACTGGAAGGCAGCTGGGACCTGAGGCAGCAAGAGCAGCAGGTGTGTCTGATCAGGGGCTGGGGCAGCAGCACCCTCTGACTGCACAGCCCCTGCAGCCCTCGGACCCCTGTCACTGCCAGGCCTGGGGACTCCTTGTCCCTGCTCGCCTTGCCCACAGCTCCCCATGTCACACCCCACAGCAGGAGGACAAGGCCATTAGCAGAGTAATTCATTACAAGAAGGAGAGTGTCTGACATTAACCCTCTGCTCTGACAGCCAGCACAGCAGCAAAGACAGAAACCCAGCGAGTGGAACACAAAGACCCCTCACCAAATAGGCACAGGGACATCCCTGACACCCCAACATTTACCTACAGCCAGCCCATGGTCACAGAAAGGGAGCCCAAATCAAACCAGTGCTGAGCACGGGAGCAAAGCAGCCTCTGAGACAGCACCTCTACCAGGAGCAGTGCTGGGGGAGTGGTCAGAGGACAAGATTTAAAAAAGGAATTAACAAAAAAAAAAAAAAGAGTGAAAGAATTACTTAAAAAAAGGAAGTTTAGGGAAGATTAGTAACTGTTCCAGGCACACGAACCCAAACACGCTGCTCCCTCAGTGACACCCACTCAGGAGACACTGCAGAGACCAGAGCACAGCAACCCACAGAGGGTGAGTCTCTAAATGTGAACCTTTATGCATTGTAATTTATCTTTGCTTCAAACTGACTGAGAGAAACAGCAGGGCTTACAGCAGGCTAAAAGGGAGCTCAAAATGTTACTGTGAAGATCAGCTGGGTTTGGGTGTTTCAACTGTAGCTAGGAAACCAAGAAGCAAATTAATGTAATGCTATTACCTTACCCATGGCTGTTTTAAAATGTATACATACATTTTAATAACAGTTTTCAGGAATTTTTAAATCCATTTGTCAAAACAAGCACCGTGTATCACATTTAATATATGATTTAATACCTTGTATATCTATATAAGGCTAGATGTTGTTTTGATTTGCTATTTTAAGTTAGTATTAACAAAAATGTTAATTTTTATTGTGTTAAGAAACTTCAGATTTTAAGCAGAAAAATTAACATAGAGCTAAGACACTTCTGTAGTTCTTTTATATTTATTTCTTTTTCATAGTGTTTCTCATATTGAATGCTACTATTCCCATGTAAACCTATTAAAATATTAAGATTATTACTGAGAACTCTTTTCCTGCTCCCTATGAAATGAAACCACAAATCTGAACTATGCAAACCCAAACCAGAGACACAAACCAGGATGGGAAACAGCAGCTGAAGTGGTTTGTGAGTCTCACAAGATGTGGATTTGCACCGTAAAGTTTTCCACTCTCCCTTTACAAAGTAAAAGCCAAAAATACAGTATATGGGAACATAATTTCTCTTTTTTAAATTTAAAAACCGAGGAACTGAACATTCAAACATGAAACTTCACAAACTCCAACGTGTTTGTGCCTCTCCCCACATCAAAGGACAGGTTTACACGACGCGGCAGACGCGGCCGCTGCGCTTGTGCGGGTCTCTCCTGCAGCAGCGCCGGTGCTTCAGCCCAGGAGCTCCAGGGACCCACCCAGGCACCCCCGGCTCGCAAAGCTGCACCGAGGGGGTCCCGCGGGGCTGCAGCAGCCCCTGAGCTGCCCCAGCAGGGACGGGGTTCGGGTCTGCTCCCCGCAGCAGGGACCGCACCGCCCTCGGGGCCGGCACCGACACAGCACATCCCCGGGGCCACGCATCCGCTGGGATCACACATCCCCGGGATCACACATCCCCTGGGATCACACATCCCCTGGGATCACACATCCCCGGGATCACACATCCCCTGGGATCACACATCCCCGGGATCACACATCCCCTGGGATCACACATCCCCCGGGATCACACATCCCCCGGGATCACACATCCCCTGGGATCACACATCCCCAGGATCACACATCCCCTGGGATCACACATCCCCGGGATCACACATCCCCTGGGATCACACATCCCTGTCCCCCCAGGCACATCAGCTGCATCAGTGAAGCTGCAGTGGCAATTTCCACAGGATGTAAAGTGAAGGGAAATCACAGCAGCCCCTGTTAGCCCATGGACGGGGGTGAGAACAATTCCTTCACTACCCACCTGAACAAGTCTCCAAACTTGCTTCTCAGGTGGCTGCAGGACACATAAGATGCATCATTCTGGGGAGGAACACTCAGAGGCATTCACGACGTGCTTTACCACCCCACACAACCTGAAAAGACAAAACCATCCCAGGTTTGTTCCAACACGCCTGAGAAACGTGTGTCATACTGTTACAGATCAGACAAACCCCATCACCAGCTGGGGAACATGACAGACCTTCATCTACAGCCTGACAGGGCTCACATGACACTTGGTGTTACCTGTGGCAGAGGCCTTTGTGGAGCCCAGGGCACAGTGGGGCAAACGGGCAGGAAATCAGGAGGCACAACCCACCCTTGGTCAAGGCTACAAAGGCTGGGGATCCCACCAGCCCCTGGCAGTGGGGTGCAGGCTGCAGAGGTGAGCTGTCCTCCCCACTCACCTGAGCTCAGCTACAGCCCTCCAGCAGCACTGCAACACTTGTCTCACTACCTGAACCAAAACGCTTTCTCTGCTTAAGAGAGAACAAAATAAGTGTTTGGAAAGGTGTATGTGCCCCCAACTCTTTGAAGACTTGTGCAGTCTGCTCCGAGCTGAGGATGAGGCAGGCGTGGTGCCGCCGCAGCACGGCCACGATGCACACACACAGCCCTGTCGTGTAGCTCGAGCCAGGCTGGACAACTTGAGCAGCAACTCGGCCTCCACCACGCTCAGCTCGTTCAGCAGCTGAGAACACACACAAAAATAACAGACTGAGAGTTGTTGTTGTTGGCTGGACTTCGCGAACGAAGATCTTGGGATAAGCCTGCGCAATGGATTTTTTAAGTGAGGCACAGGATGCACAGAACTGGCCCCACTCCCTTTCCTCCTGAGGCTCATCTTGCCACGGCCGAGCAGCTCGGACGGCGACAGCGAGTTCCTCCAGGATTCGAACCTGACGTCCTCAGAGGAGGAGCCGGCTCCACAGGCGGGGGCCTACGCCCCTCGGCCAACGCCCGCCGCCTCTCAAGCGTAACATACAAACAGAAAAGCAATAATGTCAGGCTGTTGAGAAACCCTGGGAGCCCACGTGGGTCAGAGCACCAGGGGAAGACCTCGCCTCGTCCTCTCTGCCACCGAATGACACAAACGTGGACAGACTGAGAGTAACTCCCAAGCCAAAGACGTAAAACAGGAGCAAAAAAACACTAATTCATTAAGGAAAAACTGTGAGGTGAACAAAAATGCAATTCCTTATTCACTACAGAACAAGGGGATAAGGGATGAAAAATAAATGGCTGAAGAATAAAAATCATCCCTTGGAACAGCTCTTTGGAAACCCACAGCATTTTGGGCACCCAGATGTGCTACTGGGTAATAAAATGGTTTAGTCCGAAACAGAGAAGCCCATCCTAAAATCCTGCATGCTACAATAATCCAGAACTTTATTAACTTCAGAAGATTTAAAAATAGAATGCATCTATTGATTCTCCACAACAGTCACAGCACATCAGAAGGGGAAGCATCCACCACTCTGTTTCACAGGGCAAGAAACTGAAACAGACACAAGCACATGGCATCGAATCTGGGGAATTTGCAGTCCAGCCCTTGGGGATTTTCTGGCTTCCCAGAAAATGTACAATAGCTTTGTCCTGACATAACCTCACAAAATGAACTCTGCTCACCTGTATAGCAAAGTCTATGAGTCCGTTGATGTTCAGTGCTGGTTCCATGAGGTCGAAGATGAGCTGGATGTGGTGAGCCAAGGGCAGGTGGCATGATGTTCCTGAGGCAAAGCTGGTGATCTGCTTGAGGACATTGCTGGAGATCTGGGAAAAGAATGCTGGAAGTGAGATGTGACTGAGGGCTCCTCAGGTACATCAGCACTCCAAAATTCCTGCTGTGCAAGTGGCAATAGAGTGTGCCAGCACTGTACATGTAAAAGCACTCACACAGCAGGCACAAGCACATCTGTCACTCCCTGTCCCTAAACCAGCCACAGAGCCCTTCATTTCCAAACCTGACAACACACAAAATGCTGCTCTGCTGCTTTACCACTGAGACTCAAACTGTTGCCAAAACCCACAGCACTGATTTCGGTTCTGGGGGGAGTTTGTTTCAAAGAGGCAAAATCATTTTTCTTGGTGTCTTACAGCACTATGATTTTTTTAAGTGATGGTTTTCAGTTCATTAATAACAAACCAAACTTGTAACAAACTAATTCAAAAGATAAGATCAAAATATATCTTATAAATTAAATACCAAACATTTACCTCTTTCATTTGTTTCCTATGTTAGCCTCTGATATTAGGACATACTTGAAATCAGTAACACCTACGAAATGATGAAACTCAGTGCTGACATGCTTGCACACTAAGGAGTCCTGATACAAAGTAGGAAAACCAGGCTTGTACGTCAAAACCAATTATCATAGCATCATAGAACAATTTGGGTTGGAAGGAACCATAAAACTCATCTTGTTCCACCTCCCCACCACATGCAGGGTCACCTTACACAAGACCAGGTTATTTTGTATATATATAAAACACACAGAAAAAACAGGATTTCCTTCCCATTTGATATCCCTGCAGCAGAGCTAAAAGGCCAGAATTTGATGCAAAGGAAGTACCTGGGATGTCACCTGATGCTGATCGAAATAGGACAGCTGTTGTAGTTTTGTGAACACAGTCTCCAAGGTTGGAAATGCCTCTTGTTTGGTCGTCCTGACCTTCTGCCCTTCATTCCCCACTGAACAGATATAAAAGGTTATTTCAGTTATTTTGTATTTAATGGAGCCCCTGCAGTTTTCCATTGCTACAGATTTAAAAGACAATAAAAGTCTTAATAAGTTTTACTGATTACTACATAAACCCTACTAGCCCCAGTTTTCCCTTATGGGGATATAAACACAACAGCACAGAACACTGTCAAAGCTGCCATGAGGTTATCCAAGGGCAAAGAGCTGACACCCCAGAAAAGCTGAAAGCAGCCACATGGTGTTACTTGAAGGGTAAGAACATGGATCACTCACATTCCAGGCTTTAGCCCAATGCAAGTGTTTGCAGCCAGTTACTATAATGGAAAACAGGATCTCCACCAGTGGCAGCCCGTGGTCACCCCTGTGTGCTGTGGGGCACAGGGCTCTGCTCAGCACCTCGCCCAGGAATGGTCACGGGGAGGAAAGCCAAATGAGGAGAGAACATGCATGTCTCCAGACAACACGCAGAGCACCTCACAGCTCCTGTGAGAGCCACTACAGGAGACTGGACAGCAGCATTAGTGCGTTTACCACCCATTTCTGTAGTGCTCTTCTTGTTCAAGATTTTGAGGATGTCTTTGGTAATCTTCTTCAACTGATGCCTCGCTTCATCACGCTCCTTACCCACGCCATAAAGGAGAATCATGCGCTGGTTACACTCGTGGCTTGAGGATTCATCCTGAAAAGAGCAGATACAAGAGAAGTCTCTTTGTCTGTCCCTGTCATCTCCTGCAGAGACTCGGCCCAGGTAGCCCAGGCTGCAGTAAATAACTGACTCCAACACAAAACATCTCCTGTGGCTGTCAGCAGGCAAGAAACAGTGTCAAAGGGAATCATTTAAGAGTGGGGTGAAAACACAGAATGGAAAATGCAATCTGATATTATGAATTCTGTGTGTATCTCCAAGGATAGGGTCAGACCCTCCAAACTGTCCCCTTGATCCATATTCTGCAGCAGCTCAGAAAAGAGAAGACATATTTAGAAATTGTGTGACACTTACTATGTACAGATCCACTGAAAAAAGAGATGCAGTCCAACTCCTAAAATTCTGTGTTGCACATCCCAAAGAAACTGTAAAATGTGTTGTTTATTTCACTGTAACTGGTCTTTCAATGAAATGTGTGTATCATCTAATGATGTAGTGTATGCAACTTGGAAACTCGAAGGACTGTTCTGCAAGTTACAAAAGATATCAATATTTCCTTCAGTAATAACCTCCTCCAAAGTAACCAATGACTATTTCTTTCAAACACTTTAAAAGTTTTAAAACACCAGGCTGTAAACAAAAATAGCACTAAAGAATCACAAGGCCAAAAGGAGCAGAGGAGCACAGCTCTAGCCTCAGAAAAGTTGCACAATCTGACAAACACCCCTTCTCTTTACAAAATAGTGTCTCTGGCAGATGGACAAAGGCAGGAAGTAAACCGCTAATTATTTTTTAAAGTTCCATTTATTTCTCTCTCTCTTCTAGAGAAAACAGAAGCAGAAGCTCTGAGTGCATCAGTTGGAATCTGCAGCTGTCATTGGTGGAGAAACCAGTTTACAGCCAGAGGAAATTCCAAGCCTCAGGACTGGGATGCTCAGCTGCTCCTCCCACCTCTCCCTGCTCCGAGGGATCCCACAGGAACACTGCTGCTTGCTCCCAAAGTGAAGAGCTGGAGGGACTGCCACGGACCCTCCTGTCAGACACCAGTTTCCACCACAGGGAACACCCGGCATTCCACTGTAACCTTTCCTTGGCTTTTGGGGGGAGAACATATCCATGCTCAGGGAGTACTTGTTCCATTAAGATCAGACTTGGCAGCTGAACCTGTTACTTGCTTCAAAGCAAAAGCCAATTTTTTCTACCTTGGAGGGAGAAATGAAACTCTGTGGCTCTGTAAGGCAGATGACAGGGATTTGAGCATCAGATGACAGCACATCAACTCCTCCGGTGCCTGTTTTACACAGGCAGAGCTCAGACAGAGATACAGTCACATAAATAGCTGCATCACTACACACCTGGGAGTCACCCAACTCCCCACTGGCTGTGTGCACTTGTTCGCAACACGAAAATTAGGAACAGACTGAAAAGGTTGCAGCCTTATGACAGATAAAGCTCACAATTTCATTTTTTTCTGTTTGTTTCTCCAGGTAGGAGGGACACCAGAGTACAAATGAAAGCCACAACCCACTTCAACTCCTCCAGGAACTACAGCAACTGCACCAGCGACAGCAGGATCAGTCAAGTCATCTTCCCTTTGCTCTACACATTCCTGTTCCTGGTGGGCATCATTATGAACAGCCTGGCAATGTGGGTCTTCTTTAAAATACCCAGTAAATCCAATTTCATCATCTTTCTCAAGAACACTGTCATTTCTGACTTCCTCATGATCCTGACTTTTCCATTTAAAATTCTCAGTGATGCAAAGCTGGTGTCATGGGTCCTGCGAGGGTTTGTGTGCCAGGTGACCCAGGTTGTGTTTTACTTCACCATGTACATCAGCATTTTGTTTCTTGGTCTGATAACTATCGACCGCTACCAGAAAGCCACCTCGCCATTCAGAACAACAACTCCACGGAGCCTTCTGGCTGCCAAGATCCTGTCCACAGCAATCTGGGTATCAATGTTTGCTCTTTCATTACCCAACATGATTTTAACTAACAAGAAGAGAACACCCAAGAATGTAAGGAAGTGTGCTCTCCTGAAATCCGAGTTTGGTTTAGTCTGGCACGAAATTGTAAACTACATTTGTCAGATCATCTTCTGGCTTAATTTAGCAGTCATAGTGGTATGTTACATCCTCATCAGCAAGGAACTGTACAAATCCTATAAAAGGACAAGATCCACAGGGAAGGTATCCAAAAAGACTGTCAATCTGAAGGTTTTCATCATCATCGCCGTGTTCTTTATTTGCTTTGTGCCATTCCACTTTACCCGAATCCCCTACACCTTGAGCCAAACAAGAGATGTGTTTAACTGCTCTGCTCAGAACACCCTGTTCTACCTGAAGGAGACCACGCTGTGGCTGACATCCCTCAATGCCTGCCTGGACCCATTCATATACTTCTTCCTTTGCAAATCATTTAGGAAGTCCTTGCTGGGCACGCTGCGCAAGCACCCAGCGGTGTCGGGGCTCGGGGCGCGGAGCAAGGAGCACAACGAAGGGGATGACTCAGAAGACACACCAGTCTAGAGTTCAGGACTCCACACATTCATTGTATGTGGAAGGAGCACAAATCCTGTGGAGAGCTTCACCAGCTTCTTTAGAAATTGTTCTGCAGATGAAGCATGAGTACCCTGGAACCACCGCCACTGGCTGCAAAATTAGAAAACTTGAATAACAGAGGAATCCCTCCAAACCCAATCTCCATCCTTGACAAAGCAGGAGCCCCCCTGATCACAATCACTATGCCTGTCAGAACTGCTGGGAAGAAGCTTGAACTTAAAGGTAGAACTGTGAGGAAAAGAACTTAAAAGACAATCATGAAATGCTATAGAGGACACCATGAACTGCAAAAATAGCTAAACTTGGGCCAGAGTAAAGTCCATGACAACGCAAGATCTGGGAAATGCAGATAAAATCTACAGCAAATGTAATATTTCAATACAGGGAGTTATCAACTTGTATACAACTAGCAGACAAACAAGCCTAGGCCAGATGCAGAGGATCCATTTGCCTGTGCAGGTTTTTAGTAACAGAATAACATTTTGCTTCTCTCATTCTGTGCTTACAATTCCTAATCCATTGACCAATAATTAATAATTGTATGTCAGAGAAAATTATTTCATAATCAGGCTTATCTTATTATTAATTAAATCCCCAAATTCTTCCCCTTGCTACATAAATAAACGAAATTGTATGCTTTTACAGAGAACAATACATAGTATTAGAAAATACACAAAGACTCAATTTACAGCACTCTGAGATCTTGGAGAAAGACAGGTTCAGAGTAACACCTTTTCTGATGACTGAAGGCAGCTTTTTGCACTACACAAAATATTCAACCATTTCCCCTTTTGCAATTGGAAAACTTTAAAAAATATAGGAAAGTATTTTCAGGTGCATGACACCTTCAGGTACCACAACAGCCACACATGAAATAGCTTGTGGGCTACTGGAATAAATCGTGGTTAATTTATCAGCACTGAAGACAGCTGCAATTAATCAGTGTGTGTCATCATCTCAGGAGAACTCAGTCCTGCCCAAGCCATCACCCGTCCACCCTTCCCAGTGCGTGTTCCTGCCTGTCAGGGCACCTCTATGACTGAAACCCAATTTCCTAAGAAGTTAAAAGGCAGCTCACTCCCTGCCACACTCAGCCTTGGGGTTTGCACATCTCTGATAACCCCAGGACGAATTAAACCTTTCACAAACTGTTTTGTGCTCTGCTGATGCTGGTCCCTGCCCCAGCTGATACCATCAGTAACTGGGTTCCACCACACAGCACCAGGATTTCCCTGGAAACAGCGTCCAGTCCCCCCAGAGCGTGATCCACAGCAGCCCACGGGTCCCGGGGCCAAGCAGTTCCCATCAGTGCCCTGGAGGGAAGGGCCAGATGCCCCACTCCCCCCCAGCACTCACCCACACTGCTGCTGCACCTACACAAGACGACAGGGTGGCAATTACCTGGCAGCTGCTCGCCCTGACCTGATGAGCTGATCAGCCAACAGACACCACAGACACCCATGTCCCACACAGACGCTGCTGATGGGATACACAGAGGTACCTGTACCTGCTGCCTCTGACAGCTAGGAACAGCACCAAGAGCTCAGTCTGGAAGAAAACACGGAATGTTCTGTGTTGCACGTTAGTCCTGGAACACTGCAATGAACTGTGTCACCTTTACAGAGTCACTGATGGGCAAACCGTAGGCAGGTTGAGCAGTCAGGGACACATCACACGATAGCAATGGCAAGGATGAGCTTCATCCCAGCCATCCTCAAGGCTCTTTGATCTCACCAGGCACTTAACACGACACCAGGCCCTACATTAACCCAAATGTGCCAGGAACTGATGCACAAACTCCCTGTCACACAGCTGCAGACTGAGCACCTTGTGAATCACTCCACGTCTGCTCCAAAGGGACAGCTTGACCATGACCCACTTCCCAAACTCCAGCAAGCACAGAGCCAGAGCTGTCACATCAGTGGGCAGGAATAAACGTAAACAGCTCTGTTCACAGAGAAATGCACCAAACTCCAGCATTACACCTAATAAGCACATTATCAATCCACTGTCTTCTTTGCAGCAGCAGCTCCCGCCAGGACCAGAAAGTGGCTGTAACCAGCACAGCACATCATCTGGCTACACAGACCTAAAAAAACCAGAAGGCCACCCTGGAGATCCAAAGTTGAGCTCAGGTTCATATGTCAGTATTCCCAGGGCACAAGGAGAAGGGGCAGACTCTGAGTATGTCCGTGCACACGGTTTTGGAGCCCCTGTAAGGTGACCCTAAGCAGACTCTGGTCATGCATTGACTAGTGCCATCCAGAACAGGGAATTCACACACACAAACAACAACTGGGAGCTACATTTGAGGATTATCCTGTAAAACTGTCAGGAAATACTCTGTGTTTATTCTTCTCCCATCTCTAGAGGAGCCAAATCATAACGGCACAGGGCACGTGCATCAGGTCTGTCCCACACACACAAACCCAAAAACGTGTGTCTTGAGGGATGGGGTCAGGTTTCCTTTACTAGTTCAGAAGACAGTGTGCTTTCTCATGGAGAGCAAAGGGAAGAGAGAAAAGCAACCGCAAACATGATTAAGTGATTCAGGCGACACATGAAAATGAGGAAGGAAACCACACACCACGAGAAAAAGATCTTTCGACACATTTCCACATTCTTAATACTTTGCTGGAGGATTCTGCTGGCAGAGGAACAGCGGATGAGCCGGGCACAGACACCGAGACCTCCACAACAGCTGCTGCAGGTTTGCTCAGGTACTGGCATGGTTGGGACACTCGGGGTGTGATGGGGTGCTCAGGGCTCATCATCACCAGTGTGCATCTGATCTTGGAAATGCGACCTAAAGATGTGCTGAGAACGGAAAACTGTGTGTGCTTGGAAAGGAATACCAGAAGGCACTTGCCCAGAAGTGCTTGGCTTTTGGCCCACAGCTGTGACATTTCTAATCAGTGCTGAAATACCTTTCCATGGAAAGACCCATGGTGCTCTAGGCAATCTGCTCTTATAACCCGTTATGACATTGCCTTAGTCCTCTGGAATGAGTATGTACCATTTTAACCTTTCAGTGGATGTTTGTTTGTAAACAACTTAAACTTGGGCAAATATTTAGATTTTCTGTAAACCAGAAGAGAAATTGGTCAGTCTGTTTAACGCAGGCTCAGGTTTTGTGTTTATTTGTGCAAACCTGCTCTCACTGTAAGGAACTTGAAATGTTAAATACAGGAAGTTATGTTTTGTGTTTTCTCCCTCCTTTCCATCCAAGTCTCTGTCAAGCGATGGGAGACTCTGCAAACACGAGCACTGTTGGTTACACCAGCACAGCACCCTCCTCCACACTGTGCCACCGTGACACCACAGTCACCCACCTGCTCTTCCCACTGCTCTACACGCTCATCTTCCTTCTGGGACTCACAATGAACAGCCTGGCTTGCTGGGCTTTCTTCCACATTCCAAGCACATCCACTTTCATTGTCTATTTGAAAAGCATCTTAGTTTGTGATCTTATAATGACCCTGATGCTCCCTCTGAAGATCCTGACAGACTCTGGCCTGGGACCGTGGCAGCTCAAAGCCCTCGTCTGTCGCTTCTCAGCTGTAATATTCTATGACACCATGTACATTAGCATAGTGCTACTCGGGCTCATAGCTTTTGACAGATTTCTCAAGATTGTGAGACCTTTTGGGAAGTTCTGGGTGCAAAACCTGACCTCAGCAAAGATCCTCACAAGTCTGGTGTGGCTCTTCTTCTTTGTTCTCTCTCTGCCCAACATGATCTTATCAAACAAGACGGCGACACCTCAGTCCGTGAGGAAGTGTGCCTCCCTGAAGAGTGACCTGGGACTCAAATGGCACGGAGCCATCAACTACATCTGTCAGTTCATCTTCTGGACTGTCCTCATCCTCATGTTCCTATTTTATGTAATTATTGCCAAAAAAGTATATGAATCTTACACAAAAACACAGAAGAAAGACAACAAAAGGGAAAAACGGATCAAGGGGAAAGTATTCATAATTTTTACCGTGTTCTTCTTATGCTTTGCCCCCTACCACTTCAACAGGGTGCCCTACACTCTGAGTCAAGTGACTGCCCGCATGGACTGCCACCTGCAGAATCAGCTCTTCGTGGCCAAGGAGAGCACACTGTGGCTGGCAGCGACCAACATCTGCATGGATCCCCTGATCTACATGTTCCTGTGCAAGCCCTTCGTGGAGAAGGTGTTATGCAGGAGAGTAAAGGGCCTTCGGAGAACAGTGGATATAAACCCAAAAACTGAACTGGACACACGAGTGTCTCCTACCAAGTCTTGATTCTGCTGCAGCTGCATGCTCTACTCTGCATTTTCATAGAGAACTTGAAAAATAGTTTTGGTTTAGTTCTGTCACAAGAAACAAAAAGGTGGTTGCAATGTAAGATTAATACTTAATAAAAACAGCAAAATGGATTTTTTATGTACACTTAAGGTTCAGCAAAAAGCTCTTTCTCAAACTGCCTTAGACAATCCACAGGTTAATTCTATCCACTTCAAAACGACTCACTGACACTTAAGCAGCTTACTGACTCTGGCTGCTTCTGAGGACAACTCAGCTTCATGTGGGATTAAACCTCAGAGTAGTTGACTGCGTATGTCAGCAGTTCCTACCCTGGGTGTCAGTTGGCTGCACATCACAGTGCAGGGAAGAGGAGGAACAGAGGGAAGGATGTGGTCCCTTCCTGCCCCTCGTTGCCTCTCTCACACACACACACACACATACTTTGCTACTGCCCACACTGTTCCACTGTTGTTCCTCTTCGCTCCCAGTGGGACGTTGGTGGAGGGCAGTGCTGGCAACACCCCGGTGTCCCCAGGGCACACTCCTCATCCCAGCCAGCAGAGCACCCAGGGCTGCATCCCCCACAAAGGGCACCCCAGAGCCCCCGGTGTGCACCCACACCCACCCGTGTACCAGAGGGGAACTCTCAGAGAAGTCCCCTTTAGTGGAACATTCCCCCTTCCCAGTCCAACAGCAAACAAAGAGAAGGGAGCAGGGAACGCTGCCTGACCTTCCCATCCAGAGAATCCCTGTCTACCCAGCTCACCAGGTGACTCATCGAGCATATCCCACACAGAGTGTGCCTGAAGAGAAACTACTTTCTAGTCCAAAATCCTGGAATTTATGTCATGATTTCAAGAGATAAAATAGATACCAACCGCTTACTGGTTCAAACTCTACATAGCAGGGCAACCATGTCCCCTATCCCCAACCACCCTTTCTCCTCCAGCTCTCCTACCAGCCTTATGCTCTCTCACACATGCCAGACACTTTGATCATCACTTCATTGCTATTTTTAGAAATTCATTATTTACAACGACTTAATCCAATCCAGCAGGTTGCTCCATACAGCCTGATTTTTTCAAAGCTGTTTTAGATGACTGTGCATTAATTATGTCTGCCTTTGGGGTTCCCCAGCCTCTGCCACACAGGGAGATGTATGTCTTATTTAGCAACTTCTACGCACTACGTCTTCTCTACCATGCATGTTACATACTTTCCAGAGCTGTAACACTCTTTTACAACTGGAAACTGAACTAATCCCCAATCAGCTTCCAGATGGTTATGAACTTCCCCATAAATCAATGCTACCTCATCTATTGTCTTGCTCTCAGGATTAAATTGTTTTCAGGAATTAGTTCTTCTCTCCCCACACACATACAGTGTTAACAGGATTAACTTTGCTCCTTTAGGAAAAGTAAATGTATTGAATTCTTAACTGCTGAAATAGTCACAACTTGAGCAACTACTTAAAGAAATATACAGGAGGCTGCAAATGTTCCTCTCAGTCTACTGACAGTGCAGAAACAGAGGGGCCTGAGCTAAACACTGGGAGAAGAGGGTCTGTAAATCAGCTGTGACCTTCCACCAGGCAGGTGCCCACAGCCTTGCATGTGTGAGGGAAGTATTCAGGACAAACCTTTACAGCTTGGTCCCCTTTCTTCTCTCTGAATCACCCTGGCACAGCTAACACAGAGGTCCCCAGCACTCCCAGCACTGACAACATCCAGCTCTGGATTTACAGTGGAAAACTGAGCAGTGTGGCAGGGAGAAGCCAAGCAAATGCTAAAGAACAGCAAACTTATTCCACTGTAGAAATGTCTTTTATTTTCTGATTTCTACTGCTCGTGACTGAGGTTCCTCTAATGCTGCACATACACACACTGGCAGCTCAAGCAGTTCAGTGCTGACAGCCTGTGTAGGGGTGGGTGTAACCACAAAATGGGCTGAGTTGCTCCTTAAATAAGAGGTGTGCCAAAGGTTTCTGAGGAGTCTTAATCATCTGTTTTTCAAATGCTTCTTAGGTAGGTAAAAGGGAACCAGAGTTAACAAATTCTGTAGCAGAGAAGTGAAGGCAACTGCAGACACCTGTTGTTAAGGGGAAAAAAGTCCCTGAATTTTAACATTGGGATTTTGCATGTTCTTCTGCAAATTTTTATATCCTTACCTCCACATGAAGTAAAAGTCATAACAGTTAAAATGCCTCACAGTTTAGGTCTCTGCTTTTTCAGGATCAAAGAAATATTCAAAGGAGTATTTTTATGTTTTACACCTGACCAAAAGGGAGACACATTTAGAGAACAGACTTCCCTCAGAGACTGGAACCGCAGAGCACTGGGAAAGAGTACAGCAGCATGCCATGGAACTGCTTCACTGGGCTCCCCAGACTCTCTTAGTGAAGCTAAGGAATTCATGGAATTCAGCAAACTTTATTTGTATTCAATACAACACTCAACGTTTTTTCAATTCTGATTTTTCTCCCAACCCAACTAGGACAGGCTAGAGTTGACCTGAGAGAAATCCTGGCTGTTTCCTGATCCAGCAGCTGTACATGACAGTGACTGCTAACACCATTCCCACTGTGGTTGCTGCAGCCCATCACACCAGGAGGCAGCAGCAGGGCTCTCCCTTCCCAGGGTCAAGTGTTCCCTTGCAAGTCTTGCCCTCACTCCAGACAACCTAGAAACTGGAAACTGGCACCAGGCCTTGAATCTGTTCAGAGAAATGACCCTTGTCCCAGGCTCCCATGGGCCAGGATTACACAGCAACTACTGACCCTTGTCCTAAACACCTCTGCAGGTCATTCAGTTCCTGAAAGGAGAGCTACAGGGCACTCAGAAGTTGAGTTTGGTAGGAAATCACTTACTTGGGTACGCAAAGGCTTACATAAATTTCTTCTTATTTTTTATTTTATTTGTGTTTCAGACAAAGGAAGTATTTTACACACTCACCTAACACACACACACCATCAAGCCCCTGGACTGCCTCTCCTCAGAGGGACAGCACAGTAACTCCTGAGTGCCCAAAGACAAACTCTGCTCTCCATACACGTCCTCACCCTCCATCCAGGCACCTACAACTCTGAGTACTGAGAAAACTCTCACAGCACACAGCAGTGCTTTAATTAATTAGAAATGCAAACCAACAATTTGCATCCTGAACAAGAGCTGAGAAGCCAAGTCAAGCAATCAAGGCAAGACCCACACAACAGCACACACACAGAGCCAGCAGGGCAGGACTGAAGGCACCAGGACAGACAGGAGCTTACAGCTGGGATCAGCCAGCCAAGGTGTGGAACTTCAGGCTCCCCATCAGCACACTGTGAGGAACTTGAGGAGAGAGGAAAAAAAGGACTGAGCTTTTTAAGTCAGTTCCTCATTAGTTCCTTTCCTCTCTCCTTGCCTGCTAGTGATAGTGGCTGGAGTAATCCACCTCAGAAAAGGAGAAGCATCAGCTCTTCCAAGACACTTCCCCTGACAAAAGCACCTTCACATCTTTAGGTGTAATGCTGGAGAATCCTCCCCGCGTTGCAAGCTCTAATCCTGCTGCCACTTTTCTGCTTAAAAAAACCAAAACCAAACCAGAAACAGGCTGCCCTGTGCATTACCCAAGTGGTGAATCTGCTTTAGCATAACCCTGCAGTTTGTATTGCTAAATATGGCAGCAAAGGAGCTTTAGAATGAAGCAACACAATAATTGTTGTAATAATATCGTTCGGGTTCTTATGAAATCTGAGAGTTGCTCTCTAATCATCAGAACACAAAAAGGGATATCCAACCTTTAAATAATGTGAACAATAGTGAAGTTACAGGTTACCTTCAGCTTTTCTTTACATCAGAGCTTCGCGTTTCTCCCGTGCTGTTTTACAACAAACTCCCCACGTTTCATGTGTCGGCTCGTCCTGACCTGCTCCAGCCTGGGAGCAGCCAACCACACGTCTGTGCTGGAGCCTGCCTGGGGATGCCAGGGCACTGGGCTCTACCCCCTCAGGTTTTGCTGATACACCAAAATACAGGTATTTTAAGGACAAAATAATGCGCTATTGCACCACATTCAAAACTCAAACAGGCCAAAATTCCATTCTGGTGTAGATTTTTATTTATTTGACTACTACTCACACACCAGCTTTGGTGTATGCACTCCATCCTCAGAGTGCTGACTCATTAATGCCTGGCTCTCTGTAAGATATTAACTTATAGTTTTTAAACATTTCAGTTTTCACTTTCAATTTCTTCCCTCCTCCACAGCACATCCTGCTGCTCTGATTCTTAAACCCCAGCCTAAGAAACCACTGGCAGTGGTTTTAACCTAAGAAAGCACCTGCAGTGCCTGAAGAACAACAGCACAAATATGCCCCTAATGTGCTGTCATGCTGTATCTGAACCACAGCCCACAGGCCTGAGACCACAGGAGTGGCCCCAGCACACCAGGACGCAGGGATCGTGTTCCACAGCCAGGATGCAGCACAGCACCCAGCTCCAGAGTGCACGGGCTCATCGGGAGCACGAGTCAAGAGAGTAGCAGATTGTTCCAGGAGGATACAAACTCCCTACACACCCTCTGACTTTTGTTCCCTTCATTTTGTTCCCCTATCTCCAACAAGCAGCCAGGAGGGGAACAAAATAGAAACACCTGCCAACCCCAAAGCACCAGGGACAGCAAAAGCAGGTGAAATGGAAGCTGGCACACAGTCATGGTCCTACATAGTCACGTGCAAGATCTGAGGAGGCAAAGGCTTTGTCAAGTCTCCTCTCCCTGACTGCAGAGGACGCCTTCTCCATCCTTGGGGGATGATATGTGCCTGCAACAGGGACCATCCCCTAACATCAGAATATCCAGCTCCTGAGATGAGTTCGGCAGCTTGGGGTAATAAAGCTGAAAACACGACAGAGTGGACCTGTGTTCCTACAGCTTCATCTGCATGGTCTGCTTTGCCTTGCAAAAGCTGGTCTTCAAAGGCGAGCCATGCCAGAAGCCTCCTGTGATCAGGGACTGTGCCTGATTCAAGGGAGAGGTCCTAAGGCAAGAGGAAATTTTACAGTCTCCCCGTGAGCAGAAACCTGGAATTTAGCACAGGGTTCCCTGGACACAGGCCAGAGGAAGCTGCTCACCTCTGCAGGGCAGGTCCTGCTCTGGCTCAGCCCCTCGCAGGTGGACGGGGCACTGTGCAGTGTCTGGTCTCAGCACAGGGGGCCTGGGGGCTCAGTCCCTCAGATCTCTGGGGGGGAAAACAATAAAAAATGTGTATGGAGAAGTCCAGACAGAACACACAGAATAGGGCCTCAGCAGAGTCTCAGAGCACTGATGTTATTTTTGATTTTCTCCTAGTTTTTAACAAGGCAGATGGCTATTTGCTTTCTTTTAAAGAAGGTGGCGGAAATTGGAAATCAACCCGTTTTATCCTCCACTGACATAAAGCAGAATTTTGTCCCAATAGAACTGTCCCAATATAATATTTCCCATTTAGTCCCATGATTTTTTTCAATGCTCTTAAGGCACTAAATAGCCTGACTGTAAATGAGTGTAGAGCCAGGACCACTAAGGGTAGCGCTGGGAGAGGCAGCAAGCTCAGTCAGTCCTAAGGAGCATCAAAGCAGGAAACAGACACTTCAGCTGCAATATTGAGTGACAGACTTAGCATTCTGCTTTCGTCCTACACATTTGTAAGAGAGGATCTGTTCAGAGCACAACACTAAAGATGTCTAAATACAGTCAAATTAATAATTGACATGATAATCTTGAATAGTAGATATTTGCATCTATCCGGCACCAGATTTTTCAGGATCACATTCAATCCCCTTCATTCTGCAGACCCTGTCCCCCCCAGAGGACAGAGGCCAGGGCAGCAGGGGCTGCAGTGAAACACCCCTGCAGGCTCTCGGCGTCTCCCCACACCAAGGCTCTGCCTTCCACAGCTCCATCCCACCTCCCAGGTGAATCACTGTCTGCGTCCCGGGCGCCCCAGCTGCTCCACAGCCAGGAAGTGAGCGGGAGCTCGCTCACCTACCCTGCCATGTGAGTCATTCCCAGGAATGAGAAAGCCAGTTGCTCCAGTCGCTCCTGGCCAGGGGAATTTTGACTCTGAGCGGGTATCGCAAAAAAAAGACATTGGAAGCCAAAAATCTTACTGCCAGACATGGTTTGTTCAGCTACCTTCTCCCAGGAAATACTCTCCTGCCTCCTGTGGTTTTGAGACGCGTTCTGGAGGAGTCTGAGGCACTTTGGGGATGCGGCTCCAAGACAAGCTGAAGGTGACAATGGTGACAGGTAAGTGAGCTCTGACGGTCAGAAAGCATTTGATAAATTGTTCGGTGAATCTACTTGCTCTTAATTACCCTTGAATGAAAAGACAACAGGAATTAAGAGACAGCTGCTGAAAATCAGACTTGGAGCCACATACTGGATCAATTAAAAGCATGAAAAGTTCTCAAAATAGCATGACTTTACCAACCTTTTATTCATTATTTACATAGTACTTTTTACCTTATTCCTAATGGCAAAAAAATGGGTTTCTACTGATTCTTTCCTTCTAAGATAGAACTGAAAGTGAGGCGCGTCTGTGATTCCAGTAACTTGCTTCCTGGCGAGAGCTTAACTCACATAAAGTAAGAATCCGTAACTACAAGATCTGAACTCATTATAAATGGGTTTGTACTATATTCCTTTTCACTCTTTCAGTATTGGAAAGCAAACTTGAGTTCTCTTCACTATATTAAGAGAATAAAGGTTCTCTTCCTTCATACTTCGCTCAGGTCATGTTAAAACTTGTCATGTTCACTGGAAAAACCACATAGCTCCAAATGAGCAACTTACAGACTGCAGATCTCATGAGTCTCACAGCTTGGGAAATATGTAAGGTGCTTGCAGAGCCCTTTGTCTTTTAAGGACATTTCAGATTGAAAAGGTTGTTCTTGGTTACGAAGCAGCAGTGCAATTGGAGGGTTTGTGTTAAAAACTTACTTGTTTGTGTGCTACAGCACCTGCAGCCACCTGCCCTCTCCTTACGTGTGCTCCATCTGTAAACTGGGAGCATTCCACACTTTTTTCCATCTTTTTAAAGTAAATTCTGCAATCTTTAAAAAGGGAAACCAGGAAGCTCGGGCAACCTTTGGCTGGTGTCACTGATTCACTCCCAGGCACTGGCCCTGAGCACACGGACGCTGCCAGCGCTCCTCTGGTTCTGAGACCCTGCTCCTCCCCTCCCTCTGCAGGTGGGCTGGCAGCCCTGGGGCACCAGACAGACCCTCTCCTGCCTGCCCACTGCACGGGAGCAGGGCTGGCAGAACCCGGCACAAACCCCGGCTCTCGCAGGAGGGAGGAGAGGGGAGAGAGGCCAAAGAGCGTGTGAGAACCTCGGACATAGAAACCATCTGCTGGAATTAGGGAGGTGGGAGAAAAAAACAGCAAATTTTCAGCGGCGTCAGCCACCAGTCCCTCCTCCAACCCCACCGAGCGCTGCCCATCCCAGTGTCTCACCCTCTCCTCCCTCCCAGGCTGCCGGGCCCCCTCCAGGGCAGGGAGGGACCAGGAGAGCAGCTCGCCCAGCAGCTGCAGCCCAGGCAGCGCCAGCACACCCACGCCGGGGGCTGCAGCTCCAGAGCTCCGGGGCACCGGGGCAGTGGGAGATGCCTGGCCCCGCGGATCCCAGGAGCACGGCTGGGCCAGGAGAAACACGGGCAGGGACAGCAAGTCAGAGTGGAGAGCGTGTCCAACAGCAAAGCAGCTTTCAGAGGTCACACGCTCCTTCCCACTCCCCTCGGCACAGAGCCCTGGATGAGACAGACCAGAAACCACCGATGGGGGATGCTCCTTCTCGTTTTATGACAAGTCCCTTGCTCACCTTCACATAGCAAAGCTCACAAAGAACCTCTTCTTTGACCCGGTGAGCACCAGGAGTCACCGGTCAAGCTGCCTGAGGTACATCTGTAGCCTTAAAATGAAGAGTGCAGTATTTATGGAGTTTGAAACTAAGTGAAAAATGCACCTGACACACAGGAAGAGCTCCAAACCCACCACCGAGCAGCCAGCTCTGCAGGAACCCAGGCTGCAGCAGACACCAAACCCGAGGCTGCCAGGAAAGGACTTGACGAAGGAGGCAAGATTAATTCCTGCATTTCATTGGTCTTAGCTCTTCCCAACAGAAAAACTGNGGAGGGGAAAAAAAAGAAAGAAAACGCTGCACTGCCAGTTATCAGGAGTTGGTTTCCACACCGCTTCTGGTTCTTCCTCAGGAAAATGTCAATGACACACCGAAGGGACAACTATGCTGAGCAATACAAATCGGATTTCCATCACTTCTGTTACTTCACTGCAGCAGCCACTGCCACTGTTCAAGGAGTCAAGAGCAGCCAGAGCTGGGTGGGAGGAGGAGCAGCAACTCTCAGCCAGGATTTGATGCCCTGCCCAGAACTGGCAGCCTGTTCATTCTGAAAGCAGCAGAGTGGGAACTCTGGACTGTGCATGAAAAACCAGGGCTGCACCAGGCAGGACTTCTCTCAGCTGCACCCCAAAATCCCCACATCCTTCTCCTTCCTCTTTCAAGCAGTGGTGCTGCTGCCAGCATCTCACACAGTTGATTGTGCCACAGCAGGATATACTGATGCACAAAAAAAAAAAGCTGACAACAGCAGATGAGGACTTTTTGGTTCTTCTGTGATATGAATTAGAACAGAAAGCAATAGAAATTGCTTCAATGCAAAGTCAAACACCTAAAAGCAAGGCTAGAATTATTGAAAGCTTTCAATGGCACTGTCTGCATGCATATAGCACTCGTTACTATGATTTCCCAAGATATTTTCTTACAGCATCCCCTGAGAGACCTGTTAGATGCACAAAAGCCAGTGTTCCAACTCTGAAGGATGAAGGTCCAACACCACCAGTCACACACCTGCATTTCTGTCTTTGTGCCCCAGACATCTTGACTCCATGTGTCATTATGAGATTTTTTCACTTAATATTTTTCATTGCGTAATATTAATAATCAAACCTAAAAGCTGATATTTTCAGCAAAAAGCTCCAACAAATTGAGCCTGGCATCCCAGTGAGCCGTGGCCCTGCTGGTGAACTGCAGAGCGAGGCAGGAGCAGGACACGGCACTGGCAGCGTGGCACCACCACGGTCCTGCCTGCTCACCTGCACAGGAGCTTTGGGACCCCCACCTACACCTGACCCCTCTGAGAGTGCACATGAGAGTTGCATTTCACGTGGAATATTCTTGATGGGGGATCAAGGAAAGCCTCTCCACAGCACAGCTCCCACTGCCAGCAGGTTTAGTGCAACCAGAAAAAAAAGCCAGCAGCAGCATCTTCTAGAAAGAAGCAAAGGAAGCATTTCAGAGATAATCCTTTCCTCCTTGCTAATTAGAGGCTGCCTTACTGAGAAAATATTCATTATCCCAGTTCTGCCAACCACTGCATTGTGCCTTTTTTTAAACAGCAAAAAAGCAGCCAGCAATTGCAACCCAGCTCCTCTTGCACTGAGAGCAGCCACTCACCTGCTGCCCAGGTGATCCCAGTTCTGTTGGCACACCTCTCCCAACACCTCACTGCAGCCCGCGGGAGCTGTGGAGCTGTACTTTGGCACTACAACACTCCTTCCACACCCCTTTAGAGGTGGCAGTGAGGTGACAGGCTCCCTCAGAGCCCCTCCTGCACACAGGACCTCTGCCAGCAAAGGGCATATCTAACTAGACCCACAGTAACTGCCAACTTTACCTTCTGCTTTTGGGCCATGAATAGGGCACATGCTGGTCATTAATGCAGCAAAGGACTGGGGAACATTCCTTCAGCATCATCTGTGAACTACAGTGCCCGTGCAACAGGAAAGGGAATTCATGCAGCTTTAGGTTCTGCAAATAAGCTTAGAAACAGTCTTATGGGAATGATGAACAACAATTACTAAATTTTGTGACCTCTGCATAGAAAATCTGATTCAAAGTAGGTAATAGAATCCATTAATTTTTGTTGTATTTAAAAGACAGAAGAAAGAACTTGATAGCTCAGGCAGTATCCTGAAAGGTCTCAGGTCAGAGCTGTCCCACACAGGGGGCAATACAGGTTGTAATCATTCACTTGAAATGAGGAAAAAATGAATGGTTACTTTTGGCTAAAGTATTCCAAAGGTGGCTTTGAGAAAATTAGACTTGTCGAAATATTTATTAGGAGAGGAAATTACATTATCCTAGGGGCATATTCCCCCAAAATGAGAATTTTGCCTATTAGATAGTATTATCAAATGCAGTGTTCTGCTACCCCCAGTGCAGCCACTCCTGCACCTGCACAACAAGTCACAGGTGCAAACAGGCTGTGAGACTCCAGAACAGCACAGGAAGAGACTGAGGCACAGCGTGAGTGAGCACATTGAAGGGGTTTGCTCTGAGACCAGGTACATCCAGCCCAGACACCGCTGCCATACGTGGCACCTCCGGATGCCACAGCCAGAGGACCCAGAAAGACTAGGTCAGTCAGTGCCTGTATTTGGGTGCTCTGCAGGTTACAGTGACTCCTCTCTTGAGCAGAGTGATGTGAGGACATTGTCCCCATCAACAGCACGTCCCAGTATGGAGCAAAGGGACAGTGTTTCCACATGGACCCCAACGTGGATGTCAGCTCTGGCCTCAGGGAGCTGTGCACACCGATAACCTCCTGAAGCCTCACCTGTCTTCTCCTGAAGACAAATGCACAAGACAGGGCAGGGAAACAATAGGATCCTGGAGACACAGGAAACTGCTCCAGCAGAGGGAAGCCAGTAGCACCACAGCTGGACTGGGACAGGGAACAGTGCTGCTCTAAGACACAAGAGAGGAGGCTGGAAACAAGGGGAAGCTCAAGGAGGAACCTGAAAACCCACAGGGGGGTTTTATGCCAGATGCTGGAGCAGATGAACAGCTTTCTAAGCAGAGACAAGTTCCTGTTTCTGGCTCTGACTGAGTGGGCATCACAAGCCACAGCTGGAGACAGTTATACACCAGTCCTTTCTCTTCAGGCTCTTTGCAATGCAGGCACCTGAGCACGACAGCATTCCTGGCACAGGGACCCAGCCTGTGCTGGCTGTGTGCCCCTCTGCCTCACTCCAGGGACAAGGACAGTGGAGCTGAGGGCACAAAGCCCCCCAGGGCTGTTGTCACCCTCTCCCCAGCTGTAGGAAGCAGTGACAGGCGCCAACCAGCTGGGGCTGACATGTGGGGTCTGGGCATCCCCCTGTGCTCAGCCAGCAGCAGTGGGCACACAGGAGTGGGCACTCAGGAGCTCCAGCACTGCCCAACGAGGCAGGGGAACTCCAGGACCTCCCACCCCAGGCAGGGGCAAGGACTGGGTTGTGCTGGCTGCAGAAACACCAAAACCAATAAAGTGTGCAAAGCACAAGAGAGCAAGAGGTTCAACTCACTAATGTAAGTAGCTACTCCAACAGGAATTTCAGG
Organism: Formicarius rufipectus; assembly: GCA_013399695.1. Taxonomy (NCBI): domain Eukaryota; kingdom Metazoa; phylum Chordata; class Aves; order Passeriformes; family Formicariidae; genus Formicarius; species Formicarius rufipectus. The sequence continues at coordinate 430,889 of VXAU01003691.1, read as the reverse complement.
TTATGCCACTGTGCATTACTAGCACATTAACATAGACCTTTACCAAAAGGGAGATGGACCATTTTTGACAGAGGCCTCCAAGGAAGGGAAGGGTGGCAGTGCCCTAGTTACTGGGACTGAGCTTGTAGTGAATAAGGCAAAGCACTGAGGAGGACAGGTAGATGCAAGCAGGGAAAAAGAGCATCAAGTCTTGATCAGGGGATGCAGAACAGGAGTGGGCTCAGGGGACACAGGACAGGAGCAGGCTGAAACAGAGAGCAGTGACACAGGCTCTGTGTCTGTCCCTGCAGCAGCTTCATGCACACATGCTCTTATTCTGCACCCCTCACCAATGCTTTTTTCCCCAAATCTTTACAACCAACTCCATAATTTGATTCTAACAGGTAACATAACAGAACATGACTGCAGCCAGCCATCAACAGATTTAATATCTGCCTCACATGTCCGTTGCTATGTTAACCCTGCCATTTATCCAACCTTATGCTGATGAATGCAGAGGGACTGGCAAGAAGCCACATATCAACAAGTTATGTGCTCAAATAAAAACCATCACTTAAGACTCTGCAGCTCTATAACCTAGAATAGTTGGTCTAGGTCACAAAAGAGTTTTCTAGTTTTAAATAGCTGTAAATAAGATGAAAAAATGAGCAGTCAGATTTGAGGATATACAATTCCTTTAAACAGGAAGGCAACTTGAAGCCTTAGTCACTAGAAAACTTTACAGTCATTCCCTGCCCACCTGACACTGAAGTCTGCCATGTAGCCTGTTATTTAATTTCTCCTCTGAGGTTACAGTCATGCACATAAACCAGTCTGTTCACATCAGGAGCAAGAGATTACCTCATCAACCAAGTGCAGAACCTACAAGAAGTAAAATGTGTTCTGGTATACAAAGCTACTTGAATAAAGGAGCAGCTTCTAATGCACCTTCAAAGCCATCCAAGCAGAATATATTTGTATAGCAGACTGAGACATCTGCTTTGGATGAAACTGGTGAGAAAAGTGTCCACGGAACTGGACAAGGAGAGGAAAGCCAGCCCTGCCAAGCGCAGAAGTACCACATTTAAACAAATTTTAAAAATTCACTATCAGAGTACACAGTCAGTGAGCAATTACAAAATAACCTATAATACTCCTTAAAGAGCAAACAGTCTTCATCTCGTGTTGCAAGAGAACACATGGTATACAGTGAATTCTCCATATGGGATAACTTTGTTCCTACTCCTAGAGTCTAGAATGTAGTGGTATTTATTACAAAGAACTGGAGTCCAGGGATACACCAGCTCTGACTCAGACGAGCCTCACTGACCTGCCCTGGCATGTAAGTAACACAGCCACCCTGCTCCAGGTGCTCTGCCCCCCACAGCACCCGCCCAGCCTGACAGACTTTGGCAGGGAACTGTGGAAACACCTTGGACAGGTGAGTTTGAGCAGCCCACCTCCTGCCACACAGCCAGCTCTGTGCGGCAGGACCACCACGCCTGCACTTCCCTGCAGCCCTGCACAGACCTGTTTAATGGAGCCTTCACAGCTTCAAACTGCGGCAGCATCACAGAGACCTTTAAGGTGTAATGAGGGCAGGTGGCTACGGGTGTTGCCTCTTTCCTCCAGCCCAGACACCAAGGGCTCTGCTGAGCTCAGGTGTGCTGGCACAGCCTGGCACAGAGTGCTGCTCACACAGCTCAGTGCCATGCCTTACACTTGTGAAGAGGTTGCTACTTCTTTTTCCAATCCACAGTTTGTTTGGATCATTCTAGAACATGTTTTAACATTAAAACCATCAGGAATAGGATGACAGATATTCATGCAGAGGCTTGATCCTAATTTCCCTGCAGGAACAGTGCTGACGCTCCCAGGATGGCCCTGGGCAATCAGAGGGTGGTCACACCTGCACTGACCAAGGGACACACGTGGCAGGGTTCTGCCATGGCCAGTGCTCTGGGCAGAGTCTGCAGAGCCGTGTGGGATTCATTACTAAGGTGGCTTTCCAGGCTCAGGGGCCAGGACACCGCAGCTGCTGTCACCCACACATCCTTCCCATGCTGTGTCCAGAAGGGAGAGCAGAGCAGCCAGGCTGCTCTGGCCAGCTCAGGTCCTGGGGGAACCTCGAGACATCTGAGCAGGAGCTGTGGGGCAAGCATGGGAGCAGTGCAGACCCTGGCAACCCCTACGAGGCACAGACAGCACAGTAGAGACCAGGGATGCTCCCTGAGGTGGCGAGAAACATTCCTGCCTGAGCAGAGCCTCCTGCTACAGCAGTGGAGCCACATCTGGTCCCAGTGACTGCAGCCCGATCTCCACAGCAATTTCCAGCTCTAAAGCCATGGGTAAAATGCCAAGATTCAGGCTGACAGTCAGTGGATTCAAGTAACAGTACCCAGGAAACAAGATGCTGCTCAGAAGGAGCAAAGAAAACAGTTTTTGATCTGCTCTGAATGGGACTTCTTGTGGGGAGCCCATCCCTGCTGAGAGCAAAGCACGGGATGCAGATGGGAACAGGAGCAGTGTGAGGGAGAGGCCAGAGCATTGCCAGGCAGAGGTGTCTGCAGCTCAGAGCTTTCTCATCAGCACCAGAAAACAGCTACCAGTTTCCTGATGTAAAACAAGACACAGAACCTCTGAAGAGTATCAGGGCTGTGCAGGAAGAGACATCTACTGACCCTACCTGGTGCTGGATTTTTACAGTCCCTTACTGACGACATCCACCTACAAGAATGGATGGCAAGGTGGAAAAAGAAAGGAACCTTTTATTACAGGATTTAGAGCAAAACCCTTTGGGACCAGAGTAATACCAGAACACAAGCAGTCCATTCCACACAGATCCATCCTCAGTTCCATCAAATCCTGCAGCATTTCCCAGGGTTACAGTCCAGGAACACAAGAGTCGCCACTTGCTCTGCCTTGAATCCCAGACAACAGTCCAATGCTGCACTGACTTCTCTGGACTGAGGATTTAGGACAGGACTTGCCTGAAGAGCCTGAGAACCAGGAGTTTTCCGGGGACCAGGAATTATGCAGACTTAAAAGGAACTCTGAAAAACAGGGAAATAAGCCCCTTATTTACATAAGGAGTTAGATATGCATCTTTTCACAAAATCACGTTTTCTTTTGATCTTGGTGCCTGCTGGGCAGAAATGAGAGCTGCAAATCCTCAACAATAGCAAAAGATGGTGGGTTACTGCTTCTCAGACCAGAGAAAACAGAATACCTGTAACACCCCGACAGTCTCACTACTGTCAGAGCAAACAGTGGCAAGCAAGAAGCCAGACTGATAAAAAGGTTAAAATATGCGAATTATAGTTTGTACTGATGCTTTGGCTCTCAATGACTTGTTTTGGTGCCATCTAGTGCCACTCAGTGAGAGTCCTACACCGGGATGGCACCTAAAACCAGGTTCAGAGCTGCAAAAGGACTGCAGGAATTCCATCACCTCCAGGTTCCCATGGGAGCAGTCAGGTCTGGTGGAATTGCTGAGATCTGGACGATTTTGCCAGTTTTCCTATCAAAACCTTTTAGCAGAAAGTGAAGCACAGAAAAATACTGCATTTACACACTGGTAGAGGAAAGCCAAATCTGGAGCACAGTCTTACAAACTGGTATTAGTAAAATCCCTTTAAACAATGTCAAACACTGTGATACCCTCGTGGCATAGGTGAGGTTCTGCAGGTTTGAGGATTTCCTGGGTGCCAGTTTCTGATGTGCGTTATTCAAACCATGAGAAAGAAACAGCAATTTGGGGGGTTACATTAGAAAGTTACACACATCACATAATTATGGATGCAATTTTTTACTTCAAGAAGTGAGAGATGACAAACTTTTAAAAGAATTCCACTCTTTGGCATCTCTCACTATAGAGTGAGGATGGGGCAGTTAAGACTGACAGCAGAACCACTGGCGCAGCACCCAGAGATCAGCCCTCAGCACACCTCAGTCCTTCCCCGGGAATTCCAAAACAAACTCCTTTCATAAAGCTCCTTTCCCTGCAAGGGGAGGAAGATGGGCTCTCCCGTTTTAATTTAGTTTTTTTTTTTCCCCAGAACATCATCCTGGCACAGTCTCTGCCACATCCCAGATCCACAGCTGCCAGTGGGACTCCTGAAGAACATTTCAGCTGAAAACCTACAGCAACACAAAGGATGGGGTACAACTTGTCCTATGGAAAACTGCCAGGTAAAATAATGATGGAAATGTGACGGACAAGTGTTTACTGTCAGTCCTACCAGCATTTGAAAGAAATAAGTCATTTCAGCACGGGCTGTCTGAGCACTGCCCCATGGGTGGCCCGACTTGCCTCAACAGCCAAGGTCAGAGCATAAACAACATGAAACAAAACGTACTGTCATTTTGTGACAGAGTTTATAAGTCTCACAAACATTTACATATGAAATATTAAAATACCCCCGAGGCTGTGATTTTAAAATACATTAAAGTAAGCTAAGTTTTAAATGAGCTGTTTGAGAGGCCTGAGGAGTCTTTCCAGAGCCCCATGTCCTGACAAACATCATCTCGGCTCGCAAGTCGTGTTCTGTCAAGAAAGCCAAGAGCTGACAACTGGCACGTTTGATTCATGGTTCTCCCAAGCAGCCTCCAGACTGCCCAGAGCGAGCGTGTTTTAGAGAGGATAGTTTTAAAATAGCCCCTTTTGTTAAATACCAGAAACAAGTTTTAAACTTGTTTTTGCCCTCCTTCCCACAGACGATCGCCTCAGCCCAGACAACAGCACCTCGTCCAACGCCAGCACGAGCTCCCCCGGCAACTCCACGCACGACGAGTTCACCACCATCGTCCTGCCCGTGCTTTACCTCATCATCTTCCTGGCCAGCCTCCTGCTCAACGGCCTAGCAGTGTGGATTTTTTTCCATATCAGAAATAAAACCAGTTTTATATTTTACCTCAAAAACATTGTGGTTGCAGACCTGCTCATGACACTGACATTCCCGTTCAAGATCATCCAGGACTCACAGCTGGGACCGTGGCACTTCAACTCCTTCCTGTGCCGCTACACCACGGTGCTGTTCTACGCCAACATGTACACCACCATCGTGTTCCTCGGGCTCATCAGCATCGACCGCTACCTGAAGGTGGTGAAGCCCTTTGGAGACTCCAGGATGTACAGCATCACCTTCACCAAGATCCTGTCGGCCTGCGTGTGGGTGGTGATGGCGTTCCTCGCGCTGCCAAACCTGATCCTCACCAACGGTTACCCCACCAAGAGGAACATCGACGACTGCCTGAAGCTGAAGTCTCCCCTGGGAGTCAAGTGGCACTCGGCTGTCATCTACATCAACACCTGCATGTTTGTGGTGGTGCTGATAGTGCTCATAGGGTGTTACATTGCCATATCCAGGTACATCTATAAATCAAGCAAACAGTTCATTAGCTCGTCCAGCCGAAAGCGGAAGCATAACCAGAGTATAAGGGTTGTCGTGGCTGTGTTTTTCACCTGCTTTCTGCCCTATCACTTGTGCCGAATACCCTTTACTTTTAGTCATCTGGACAAAATTTTAGATGACTCTGCACATAAAATCCTGTATTATTGTAAGGAAATGACACTGTTTCTGTCTGCATGCAATGTCTGTCTGGATCCAATCATTTATTTTTTCATGTGTCGATCATTCTCACGAAGGCTGTTCAGGAAATCCAACATGAGAACCAGGAGTGAGAGCATCAGGTCCCTCCAGAGTGTCAGGAGGTCAGAGGTGCGCATCTACCACGAATACACCGATGTCTGAGGGCACCCACAGAGACCTTGCTAATTTGTGAGAGTGTTTGTACACCATGTAAATAAAATGTCTCTGAGTATCTGACCATGGAAGCTCATTAAGGAATGTGCAGACATGATCAGCTTTTCAGTCAGCTCACCAACACCCATCTCAAATCCCATCCCCACAGGGATCAGGCTCACTCCGAGGAGGTTTGGGACTGTTTTGGTAAGCTGGTTAGTTCATTTCCTTAAAGGCCAATCTAAGGCTGCCTCAGCTCAGAAAACAACCCAGAGCTGCAGGAGGCAGCAGCCAAGATGGACACACCCTGGCTTTGGAGCAGGATCCAGTCAGAGAGGTCAGCATGCCCAGGGTCTGGGGGATGGCAGCAGGTGAATGGGGGTGGAGAAGGTGGCACAGGCTCCGGGGGGACCCTCGGTGTGCCCAGGGCAGGGCGAGGCTCAGGCTGCCCCAACAGCGGCATCGCAGCACCTCATTCAGGATGCCTTTGTGCTGAATCCTCTAAACCCAACAATGTTCACATGGATCGCTTTGTCCTGGACTCACCAAGGACTAAATAAGATTTGTTTAGAGCAAAAGCTGCTCAGACAAGAAATAGTCAACTTAAAGAAGGCAGACTGGCAGGAACAGGCAGGTGCCCTGAGCAATCTCTGCTCACAGCCAGCCTTGGGATGTAGTGCAGCTGCACAAGCAGGAGATGGCAACAGTCCATCAGCCAGTACCTTACACAGATAAAGACTTCTCCTTATTATAGGGGGGGAAAAAGCATTTGACAAGAAAACCCTGAAAATGCAACACTTGAATAACAAGATTAAATTCTGCATGAGAACATCTTTGATGAAGTTTTTTGATGAAACAAGGGTTTCTTTTTTATTTTTTTACAATGCTAATTTAGGTTTAGATTGTACTTAATGAATAAGAAGTTGAAACGTGTAATAATATTTGAATTAATCCAAGTATTATAAGACTACTTACATGGTTCAGAGGAGAACATTTCTGGAAAGGAAGACAGGATATTTCAGATATTTATCCTACTTTAAATAAAAATACTTTAAATGTCTAAAATACCACAGCTAGACCCTGTTTCCCAATCTGCTCTGTAGAAAACCATTCACACACACACCCTCAAAGACTAGTTCTGAGACCAAATCTGCCATTTTGCACCCTAAGGGGTAAATGCACATACAAACCTACATTAAGAGAGCCATTTTGGGGACTGGGTTTCATAGTTTAAATTCTCACAAGCACCAAATTAAATGGAATGATAATATTTAGGACTGAAAGATCAGTTCTGTGCACAGACATTCCTAACCAAAGACTTTCCCCTTAGGTCTTACATGGTCAACGTAAAACAAGACCAAGTGCATCCTGTCTCCCTTTTACAACTGTGAATTACCAAGGGTTTACAGTTTGTTAAATTGTGCCTGATAATTCCCATGTTAAATTCACAGTGACATTTTCCAATGGTAGACTTTCCACACACCCCCAGCAAACCCTGAAGTGTCACTTCAGTGGAAAAATCCCTGTTTGCCCCTAGCCAGGGGCACTAAGGGCAGGTGAGGAGATGGCAGACCAGGCGTGCAGGGTCCAGGACTCAGCCTGGAGTGACGTGGAGCTGATGGTGCAGTGCAGGGATGGCCACAAAAACACAACCAGGTGGGCACCCACATCCCTTCAGCAGCTGAGCACCCTCCTGACAGGATGCACAGGTACCACCTCTCCCACTACCCACTTATTTTTTAGCTGAAGGAGGTATTTACATAGAATTTCCTCCTAGGGAAGACAGTCCTGCTGATTCCTTATAAGACCTTTACACCAGAAAGTCTATTACCCTAAGCAATCACAGTCCGGGGTTGGGGTCATGTCCTTCACAGAACAGCCTGAGAATGGTCCCCCCTTTTCAGGGGACTAAAGGGATAAAGCAGTCAGTAGTTTCTGGACGGTGCAGTCCCAGCACACGGGGAAGGGCAGGGAAGGCACAGCCATGAACTCCCAGCACACAGGTCAGCCAGGACCAGCCTCTGCTCTGCAGCCTGACAACTTGGATGCAGGCAACACTTCACTGTAAAATCACCCCAAAAGCAATTTACTTTATCTTGATAGGGTGCACCTGTGATAATCCCCCATCACTGGTTTGTAGACACACTCACATACACAACAGTTCTTTGAAGATGCTGTTTGTGAAATATTTTCCCAGGGCTAAAAATTAATTACGCAGCAACATCCCAATCCCCAAATACCAGATAACTGTATTTAATTTGTTCAGATTTGACATGGAAGTTTGGTCCTTAAAAGTCCATCTTGAAAGAAAAAGCTACAAGGAAGTTTGTAGGGAAGTTCTCAGGTCCTGACCTACGGTGTCATTTCAGAGAGCCACATCAGGGCAGATGCAGATGTAAACTCTGGCTGTGTAGTCCCAGAGTCACATTTTTAACAGGAAACAGTTTTCTGGCTGGAAGCACAACAGCAGATATGACTCAAGAATGTAAAGAGCAATTCTAGAACAACTGAACAATCAAAGAACATTTGGGCTTCTTCGCATGTGGTAAACCTTGCATTACAGTATTTGTAATTCAAATGTAATTATATTTTACATGCGTTAATTGTACGGAAAGACAGAATTCTCGATGACAGGGAGTTATTGTGGTGGACGTGTGATTTGAACTAATACTCAGAGACAACTCTAGACCACAACTGGTGCAGGACTTTGGTCACTACATACATTACACCCTCTGCTACCAAGGTTTCTCGAACACTGACCTTTCCTGTGGCTTTCCACCAGTGCAGCTTCACAAGAATCCTAGAAAAGGACCACAAACCCACACAAAGTTCTAAAAAATCTCTTTGCACTGGTGCTCACTAGCCTCTCATGATGGATTAAGCCAAGGGAATTGTGTAACCTGCATGGCCACAGTGGGCTCACCCACTCCGGTGTCAGTGTTGGAAGCATAAAGCAGGAAAGAAAATGCAGAACTCAATACATGATGGAGTTGTGGTGCAAACATGAAAACCGGATGGAGATCTTGTGGTTTGTGTTACCCAGAAATGCTTTGTATGAACAATGGCCACCACTTACCTATATATGTTCTGTGCAACGCACCCACAGGGAACGGAAGGTTGGACCACAATCCCACCCACAGCACTGTGCACAGTAGTGGTTAATGGGATAAAAAAAACAAAAAAAACCCAACAATTTTGCATCTAACTGGGGGATGAGAATTCAACACAATTGCCAGAACATATCCATGAGTTTGCCCTCTTCACCCACTCCAGAAGAGACACCACTTGGTAAGTGTCGTTTCTGCAGCTCTGCTGAGTGGTGATCCAGGATATCAAACTTGTGATTGCAATTGTATTGATAGTGTTCCAGAGAGCTACTCTGCACTCAATGTATTTATGACCAGCAATCTAAAAGAACTGTATATGTTGCATTCAATAACTTGTGCTATTCGTGACCCAAACTGGCTCTTCTGAATGTGACCAGACCTACAGTTCACAGATCATTTGCCCACCTGGTGTCAGGCCTAGAGTTATGTTTCTCCAACATTAAGTTGACAGTCACAGGATTGCTGTGGATAAATTACTGCACAAATACAAGTGTGCATTGATCCAGGCAGGGATAGAACAGGCCCAGAAACGTCTGAAGGATGAGAACAAGTATAGAAGAGTGAATAGAACAATGTATAAATCAGCTTAAAATAGTGCAGTTTGGGGAGGTTATCTTGTAAACAAAAGAGAACTGGAAGTTCCCCATTTCCTGAAAAGGTTGCAGGTGTAGAATATAAGACTCTGAAGTCAGAAGACAAGGTACTTAAAACATCATTGTTTTTGAGAAATAAACATGGAAGAAAGTGGAAAAACTATATAGATATTCTTTTAAATAAAAATGAGCAACTAGAAATACTACATCTGTGGCTGAGAGACAAGAGGAACAGTTGCAAGAAAGTCTAGGGAAGTTACTTGATCACATCCCACATGAAGCATTCTTTAATTCAGTCCTGCACAGCCTCATCCTTCTGCACCCTGCTGCCCCTCAAGCCACGCCATAAGGCAGAATGTCTGCATTGGGAGTGTCAGCGATGCCATCTGAATGCAGACACAGGCCTGCTGGGTGAGTTTCAGACAGATCCTTGTAAGGCATCAGAAGGTTGTTCCACAAGGATGCACAGACATCCACCCATCAGCCAAACAAAACTGAGTAGAAAAGCTTTGTTGGCAGATTTGACAGGATAAAAACTCCAACCAGAAGTTCTGCAATACTTTTGTAATTAGGCAGCCTTCTCAGAGGATTATCCTAGTAAAATATTTGCTTTTAGCAATTCCAAAAGCTTGGCCACCAATCCAATAGGATCTGTGTGATTTCATATTCAGCAGGGCTGGAAGCATTGACAGTTCTGTTAGCAGGTCTGCTAACAGCACAGATAGGATCCACCATCACAGGTATCACTTACACCTGGCAATGGTCTGGTGGTGTAAGATCCTGCATTTAGAACACAGGTCAGAACCTGTCAGTCCTGCAGAGCTGCCACCCCACCTTGCACTGCTGTCCCCAGACACACAAAGAATCAAATCACCCCCAACTCCTTTGTCACCAGATGAGCTCCCCTCTCAGGCTCTGCACTCTCTGGCTCTGGGAGGATCAGAGGTCCATCAGCAGGACCATATAAAAGGATTCATTTCTTAGGCCCTGAGCTCAGACAAAGCATTAAAAAGCTTCTCTCAATAAAACAACCAGCGGAAGGGAATTTTGTATTTTGGAGGAAGACTTGTATGACTAAAGGTGAAATACATTATCAGTTTGTTCTTACGCCACCAAAAGTACAAGGTAGAGTAGGATCTTCTGGCAACCCCACTCACTGCTTGCTTTCTAAACCTTCAGAAACAGCCGCTGTATCTTTAGATCCTTAAACATTTGATTTGGCTGGCATTTTGGAAAAATACCCATGTTTGTATAACAGAGCAACCCCTCAGTTTGCCCTGGTGGCCAGAGTCATTCCAACAGGGTGAAGTTGTACACAGAGCTGAGGCACCCCACCCACCCCTTAAGCTCTTAATCCTTTGCCCTGGACAACTGCTTACTTCTCACTACAAAAATCATCTGTGCTGCAACATCACAGGACAGCAGCTTATGCTGGAAAACACTGCACTGCCCCTTCCTTTGGGGCTTCCCATGCTCCTGAGAGCACACACTTCCCTTCCTCACTGCAGGCAGCGTTCTGACTGGCATACTTGGTTCTAGTTCAACAATTCTAAATGAGTTTCTGTTGCAGAATGCAGAAAATTGGATATTCTGTGAACATTCTGTGAACAATTCATTGTGCAGCTCCCAGGAAAAATAGGCCTGTGTTTACAGATTTCAAGAGAGCAGTTCGCAGCCTTGGAGTGAGAACTTATCTATAAGAAGAACATCTGTTGATACTCCCTGAATTCCTCTGGATGAGATCAAGGAGGTGGACCTCAGGAGGACTAATGAACACTAAGACCAATGGTTGATGAAATCTAGGTGGCCTGAAAATAGACAGTTCTAAGCTGTCCAATCATTTGATATAATGATGTAACTGAAAAGCACAGATTATAAATACAAGGTGTGATACGTTAATAAAGATCCTTTTGTGGCAGTAGATCCTTTTGTGGCAAAAGATTCTTTTTGGCTATTGACTCACTGCATGAAGTGTGTGTGTGAGTTGGTGAGCCTTAAGGGGCCCGTGCTGCCCTGCAGTGGCTCTGGGACGAGATCTCATGTGAGCTTTTATATTTTTTTTTCTTTTTATTTTACTTTAAGTTTCAATCAAGAATGACATTTTAAACCAAAATGTATAGCCATGCCATAAGAAATCCGACACCAACAGAATTTCAAAATATAAAGTATGAACATTTAAAGTATAAAATTACTCACATACACTCATATATGTTTTGATTAACTCCAGTGCCAACAGTCTGCCAGGACCCTGCACTGTTCAAATTAGGTATCCAACTTGACCGTATGTGAAGTGTTTTGTTTCACTTGTATTTGGGCTGTGTTTCAAGTACAAGGTTGTCATCACAAGCCACAAACAAACAAAACTGAAAAATAATACAACAGTTGAAAGCACAGTGTGAGGGAGACAGGCAACATCCCCAACAGGCCAGACAAGGGATTGCTATTTACAGCCACAGGAACAGCCTTAGACATTTGACACGGAAAGGTGTATTTTAAGCTTTTCCTCCTATACCTCAATGCATTAACACACACAAAGTTGTGTTCTTCACTCACCATTCAAAACAAACACCGCTATCTTTATTTCCTTCTGAGCAATGAAGCTGCGGAGTTACAGAGTTGCTGCAAGCCTGAGCAGCAGGGTTCCACTGCCCACCCAGAAACTCATTCCATTTATTTCAAAATAGTCTGGGTTCCAAACCCCAAAAATGTTTTGCAAAGCACAGAAAACCCTGGGAACTAAATAGCAACCTCTGACTTTAGGTTTAAAGACATTTCCCCTCTAGAAAGAAGGAATGTACCTATCTGTTAGGCAGGTTGTGCCTAACAGCTGCTCCACACTCTCATCCTGGGAGCACAATTCCATTACATAAGTAGAGCCAAACGAAAATTGTTCTAAAAACATCTTGTGAAATGTCAGTGGGAACTACTCTGAAAGTCACAGGACCAGGCACACCAACCAGGACTGACAGGAAGCCTGAGCGTGCAGAGGGGGGATGTGTGATTTCCCGAGAGCAGCAGGCTCTGGTGTTTGCTGTGACCCTGAAAAGCCAGCCAGCCCTCCCAGCACACTCCTGATCACCCATAAAACAACTGGTGGAAATCCAGCGCAGCATCCACCCGCTCACACTGACCCAAGTTACTCAGCATAAATGAGTTACATCGTATTCTAAGGAAGCCATAAATATAGCACTGGTGTTGCTTTCTTCAGAGATAAAAGGCAGCACAAGGCAACAGTTTGTTGAACATTCCTGCATCCCGCCAGCCCCAGCAGGGCTCACGTCCCCCAGCCCCGGGACTGTTCACTTCCAGAGCTCCAGCACACCAAGACAAGGAGAGGCAGCAGGGATCTGCCATGCTGAGCCATCCAGTGCATCCCCACGCTCAGCTGAGAAGGGACAGCCAGCCCTGCCACGCCGCATTGTCAGGGCTGACAGGAACAAGATGCTGCACTTGTCTCAGAGCATTCTCTGGTTTTTCTTGGGTGGAGAGTACAGCAGCAGAAGGGATAGGAAAGAACAACCAAACCACTGTGATCCGGATTGATTTATCTACTTTCCAACTTCACAGCCCCATTTCTATGTGGCACAAGAGCAACTCAGGAGCTGATCTGAGACCCCAGGGAAGGAACTGGGTAGAGAGACCACTGAGAACCCCTTTTAAGCCAGGTGAAATTTTCCAAGTCAGACCCTCCATTCAAATCCAGTCTTTCAAATTGGGAATAATAAACAGGCAATCAAAACCCAAAGATGTACCAAATATGGATGTTACCCCATCAAAGCCCAGCCCTGCAGTGACACACTTGCCATATTAGATCATAGGAAAGGCAGCTGCCATCACACAGACTGGAAGCCTGACCCAAGGTGTTAGCTGCAGGCTCAAGTCATGATTTTTCTGATGAATCAGCAAAAAAGCTTATTCAGCTCTTTGCTAAATGCTCAAACACTTGAAACATGGAATAACTCCTGAATGTTTCAGTTATTTTCTCTAAATTCCTCTTTGGCTGAGTCTCTGAACAATGACCTCCTTCAACAGAAGTTGTGGTGTGCCGCATCTAAAGTGAGAACTGCCCATTGGAGGGAGAGATTCCATCAAGCTTGGGGAACAATTCTGCTTTACCAGAAGTTCCTCTTACCCTTTATTTTATATATCCCTTTCAAACTCAGTTGTCTTGGCCAGACTCCTCTTTCTCTCCTGCAAGGATTCCATCTGGACACAAATGGAACACTGTTTATTTTAATTTTAGGCTTAGATAAGGAAGCTGTTGGGAAGTTTGTTGCAGGTCACACTGAAAGCTGAGCCTGATGCCAAAAGGCATGTTGAAGCTTCTGCTGCTGCTTCTGGGAAGAGGAAGCATACCAACTAAAAAAAAACAAAACAACTTTGGTTTGTTTTTTTAATTAACTACAAACTGTCTCAGAAGGCCAAAGGTTTTTAAAGCCAGAATCTTATCTGACCCATTCCTCTTATCCTTATTCCAAGAAATTACCATAGGGTGGATGGAAAGTCTGGCTGCCAGGTGCCTTCTAGGGAGGACTTGAGAAGCCTTATGTACTGTTTTGCCTGATCCATAACCAACAACCAAACCCATCACTCCAAAGCCATAAATTGACCACTGCAGCTTGAGCTGAGAGTCTCAGAAAAAAGAGAGGGGCACAAGTACTCACAAGAATGTACAGACAATTTTACCCCTCAACATATACCCTATTGCACTAAAAGACTTTCAATGAAATTTGAGGGAAGGAACAAGAGGTTCAAGTATCACACACTGGCCCTGAGTAAAGGACATTCACATGGCATGAACACGTTGACAGAAGATACATTCATTTCTCCATGCCTCTGTACCCTCACTGTACAGTAATAAACCCTCACAGAAGAAAAGTCCATGAGAAATTGTGTATTTACAGGAGGGTTTGGGTGACACTCTCAAGTAGAGCTCATCATGCACAAAATGCTTATTAGCTCTAAGGTTACATATTTCACTTATTTTAAAACAAACATTTAAACATCAATTTGTCTCCAGAAACCTCAGCTCCCTCTCAGGTTGTACTCCTTTCTCACACTCACAGAGAAGATACTAGCTTTTCTATTACCATACATTTTCACTAATTCTGTGCTTGATGTCAAAGCCTCTCAGTAAACTTATGGGAGGAATAGAAAAGGATGAAGCCAGGCAGGTGATTAAGACCAAACGAATGGGTGGGAGGGAGGAGAAGGAAGAGCGAGACACAAAACAACCAAACACCAAAGATGCATCAGGTATCCCTAGAATCCATCTCCCAGCCTGAGCACACTCCGGGCAGGCTACACGCAAGCCTGTGGCTCGGGTTCAGAGCCCTCCCATGCACAGAGCAGCAGCCTCGGGGCAGGATGAGTCACAGGAAAGGTCGCAGACAGCCCTGGGAACAGTTTAGGGAAAGCAAACTCCAGCCTCGCAGTGCGGAGCGCTCACTGCTGTGCCAGCTGCACTTGCGTCTCTCGTGGAAGCCGCGGAGAGCTCGGCAGCGGCTGAGAACGGCACGGCACGGCACGGCCCCCCAGCCCGTCCCCTGCCTGCTCCGAAATCCCCCGCAGGGGCAGGGGACGCGGATCNGCTCCGAAATCCCCCGCCGGGGCAGGGAACGCGGATCCCCCCGCACAGCCCCGTCCCGGAGCGCGGATCCCCCCGCACAGCGGATCCCCCCGCACAGCGGATCCCCCCGCACAGCCCCTGCCCGGAGCGCGGATCCCCCCGCACAGCCCCTGCCCGGAGCGCGGACCGGGCGGGCAAGAGTCACTCCCGCAGACGGGACCGGGAGCGCCTCACATTTCCAGGCTGCAGCTTCCCGGCCTCTTTCCGTGCCAAGGCACCTGCGAAGGGCTCGTTCTGTCCGAGGGTCACAGCCGGAGAGGGACCACAGGTGCCATCCCGCACTTCTGTCCAGGTGAGATGCCGCTTTCCACCACCCGCTCCCACTCCCTGCCAACGCTCTCAAACGCCCCCGGCTCTTTTTAAGTAACTGCCACTGCGATTTTATTTTTTAAGCTGGCAAATAAGGTGAACATCCATGCGTTCTGCAAACCACTAACAATTTAGAGCACAAACGAGCAGCTATAACTAACTACAGAAACCTGTACAGAGCTACTCCACACCTGTGAGGCTGAGCCAGAACAGACACAGGGCACACAGGCAAGGATGCCCCTCATCTGTCGTAAGAAAAATATCCTTTCTAAGCAAGAATATTTGTTTTAATTTATGACTGAGAAAACATAACTATATAAAACTCATCGTTTAAAAGATCAGGAAATAGAATTTAAAGTAAAATATCTAAATTACAGATTTTACTATTAAAATAGAATATTAAAGCAAACAGTTTCTTTCTTTGAGACTTATTTTACTACTTTTAAAAATACAGTTTTAGGACAATAAAACTACTTATTATTAAAATGTTTTATTGACCCACTGTCTTGGTTTTAGCTAGGGTAGAGGTAATTTTCTCTCAGTAGCTGGTACACAGCTGTGTTTGGGTTTGGGATGAGAACAACATTGATAACACCCTGATGGCTTAGCTGTTGCTGAGCAGAGCTTGCACCAAGTCAAGGACTTCCCTGCTTCTCGCCCTGCCAGCACAAAGGGGCACAAGGAGCTGGGGTGGGCACTGCCAGGACAGCTGACCCATCACTTGTTTTTCTTGCAATTTATTTATCTCTCTTTGTTATTCTTATTTTCATTACAATCTTTTTATCATTATATTTCAGTTCTTAAACTGTTTTTAGCTGATCCCAACACTTCCTCTCACATTCACCACTCCCTAATTCCAACATGGTAATTCAGAGATAGGAACGATCTCAGTGGGGAAATCTTGAGGCTTAATTAAAAAAAAAATAAAATATTTGAGCTAGATATGACAATTATTCTACATGCAAAGAGCTCAAAGCACTGCCCAAGTTTCCATGTGAGTACCAGGGTTTGCACAGACACTTCACAGGCTCCAATCTTCTAATGCTAAAAGTTTATGGGCTCAGAATAATGCAGGCCCCTTGTCTAAAAATCAGAAACAAAAAGAGAATGAAAACTTTAGCTTATCAGAAAAACAAAACTGGTAAATTTCAGATTTCAAGAGAGCACAGGCACTGCTACACAGTAAGAAGAAATGAAACAACTATTGGTGGATTTTGCAAGACAGAAATACAGTTCTGTCCTTGAGGTGTCCAGACTGCACCCAAAGGAGCCTGCACTACCCTCGAGCCCACAGCTTTAACATGAAATACCATAACCTTATCTACACTGCTCTGTGTACCTGCTGGCTCTCCTCACCGTGTCCTTCAGAGCATGTGCCAGGAGAACATCATCTGTGATCCAACCAATGCAGTAACTGCGGTCACTGACTACTACCTCCTCACTACAATATCCTGGGTCAGAAGTGAGAAACTACAGAGTCATTCACACTTCTGTTCTTCCCCTTACCAAGTGCAGCGGCAGACAGGACATACCCACAACATCAGCAGGCTCGGAGGGGCCACAGTGGCACAGGACACACACCCACTGTCAGAGGGGACACAGCCCTCACCTGAGGGGCAGCTGAGGAGAGACACGGCTCACTCAGCCCTCTGTCCTTACACACCACACCCGAGGGGTCTTGAAGGCAAGAGCTGGAAGGCACAGCAGTGAGGAATGGAGACACTGCAGAGGTTACTGACCCTCCTTCCCAGAGTCACACTGCAGGCAGGGAGCACCAGCACCACCACAGCCGATGCCAGCACAGTTACTCCCTGACTGCTTCCTGCAGTGGGAATGCAACTTTATTTCTTCTGCCATCCTAATTCCACTCTTCATGCCATTTTGCTCCACTACATTTTATAACAAGTAAGAATAGCTACCACCCAACTCATCATTTTCAGGGGTTAAAATAACCTGCAGTGTATTTTGTATACTTTTATTAAGTGTTAAAACCCAGACATTACCCTATGACAAATGGCATAGTAAGAACAGCAAATAACAACATTTTAGTCTCTTGGCAAACCTACAACAAGTCAAATGTATTAACATATCTCCACTCACTGCAAGCACTGCCTTCTCGAGATCAGCAATTCCAGCCAGAGACCCTGGGCATCTCCACCTGGCACCTACCCCACAGGCTGCCAGGCTGGGCTCCTCTGTGGGGATGCAGAGAAGGGTCAGAGGAGCCCTCAGCATGCAGACTGAGAAGTGCCCCAGTACCTTCTGGAGAGGGTTTCCCTCAGGCAGCCCCTGCCTAGCCCTTGACACCCACCCAGGCACCTGCAGAGCAGCCCGGGGAGCAGGGACAGCACCCCATGGCACAGCACAGCCCCCAAGCCCTGCCCGTCCTCCCGAGACCCCCAGAGAGACCCACAGCAGCTTTCTCACTGGATTACACCAGCATGGCCAGCACTGCAAACTTTGCCCAGCACCAACATTCCCACCACATTAAAGAGAAAATCTTCAAACAAGGTTCTTCTTTTAGCACACTCAGCACAGCTCGCAATGGCTGTGGTCTTGAGCTTCCTCCATCTCTAGCTTCCTCCTAACATCAGAAGTGTGTGCCCACACAAGGTGTGATCATCTTCTCTAATTAACTCCATTTCACAGTTCAAAAAAGATTTTTTGTGACAGTGACTACTGTCACCAGTTCCTGACCCAGTAATCGCATTGTTTGTTTATTTATCAAGCAGCTGTGTTCCTTTCTGTAAATAGCTCAAATGCGCACTTGGTACTGCAGAACCTTTGGTAAATTTAGGGTAAATTGGAAAAAAAAAAAAAAAAAGAAAACCCAACTTGTAAATATTATTCAGTAAATCACCTATGACCTTTGAAAATTGGCAGCCAAGTTACACAAGTCAAGAATTGTATTAGTGATACTGGAAGAGTCATGTGGGACAGTGCAAGAGTCCGACTTCAGAAGGGACCGAGCACTTCTAATTGTTTGTGCTGCTTCCTTTTTGTGTGTTTTGCCAAAACAGCACCATTTTCAAGCTGGGAAAGTTCAAAACTTTTCTGTATTTTACCAAATCCATCTTGTTCATCTGATGAATCAAGTTTGCTGTGTTTGCACAACCAGTTGACATTATTTACACAGATAATACACTTTATGCTGGCTCAGGCCTTCTGGGCCAAGAAGTGCTGCTGGAGTACGAAAGGCTATTTGTGACACCCTTCCCAAAGGCTGGCACTAACACATACCCTCTGCCTCACAGTAGCAGCAGCTACAGGAGCCATTCTGGAACCCATGGCCAACAGGGACAGGTCAGCGAGGGGATGGTGCTTGCTACCAATGCTGAACCACTCACAGCAGTAGGACAGGGCTTTCCAGAAAGAGCTGAGTGTGCAACAAGGTGACAAAGGGCAGATAAAACTGATCAGGAACGTAAATGTCGCAAGGCACAGCCTGGGGACCACGGGGTCTTCAGCCTCACCCATGCAGTGAAGGGTTTGGGTTGAATATGACTGCTCCATGGCTCTGTCCCTAACCAATTCTGAACTCCTGCTGACGGACCCGAAGCCTTGTCTGAGTACCAATTCTGAGATGGTCTAAGCAGGTGTTGTGCTGCAGGAGCCCTTCAGTACCACAGGGTCACACTGTCCTGGGTCACAAAACAAGACTGTATCTTCCTGTCTCCATCACAGGTCTCACAGCAAGAGCAGAGGCCCCTTGCCCAAGAATGGACAGTGCTCTAGACCCTTAGCAAAGCATCACAGCAGGCAAGGCACAGAAGGTAAGGACTTGCCAGTGATACAGAAAGATGTACAGAGTCTGGCTTGGACTGTGGTTCTCTCCCAACAACAGGCAGTTGATAAATCTGCTGGTATCAAATGTAAAATTTGTCTAGGGTGCTCTCCATGCTGCATAGACACAATAGACTTTACAAAGACCTAATGTCCACATCTCTCATGACACAGTTCTGAAATAATCCTTTGTTGTATAATGCCTCAGCACAAACCATACTTCATGAACTTCCTAAGCCACTTCAGATCTGCCCCCAAGACACACCTGCCGGTTCTTCGTTTTAGAAAACATGCAAAGAACAAGATTCAAACACGTCATATGCACAGAGAGGGTCCTGCTGAGACAGCTGGCAAAAGGAAGAGAACAGGGACACAGAAGAAAAGAACAGTTTTTAAATAGAGTGTGTTACTATTTAAATAAAAATGCCATTTGCTATTGGTCCTTTTAATTTCATCAGTGTCACCCTAAACTTTACCTGTTTACCTCCCAGCCCTAGCACATCTATTCATATGGTAGTTGTAACATCCTCTCTCCACACCAGTTTTTGCTTTAAAACCCCAACCAAACGAAAACAAATGCCTGGTGACCAGAGCTGAAACACAGACAGGATAACCACTGCTCCAGTGGGAGAACTATTAGGCAGAGGTTAAGAGCAGGGTTTGGGTGTGCTCAGGGTAACACCTGCTCTATCACTCCTCTCATCCATGCTGGTTCCAGAACACACCTAAGCTGATCAGCCTTTACAGCATCTACAAGAGGTACAGAAAACAATACACCAAAGAACACAAGTTTACTTATTTGAGAGAAAATGTTCATTTGTAGTTATTGCAAGGCTGCATTTAGGTTTCACCCTGCTCCAGAGACATCAGCTACTGACTTGGAACTGGAGAAAAAAACAAATTCTTTATTTTTAAAAGACAACATGTGCTTTTTTTCCCCTAGCTCCGAGGCACATATTTTCCAGTTACCCAAGGTTTCAGCTGCCAAATAGAGCAGCATTATATTTATATCTATATATGTTCTGCCCTCTCTACAGATGATAATCCACCTCTGTAAACATTCTGGCAAAGAAAAAGCAGATAGCAGATGTGATTTCTTCTTGGAGATCCTCTAAACTGTAAATCTGACTGAGTTGAGAAGCCAGCTCCATGTCCCATGTTACACTGACTCACAGACACGCTCCTGTGTGCCGAGCTGCTGGAAGCTTCAACTGCCACTGCACACGCAGGTTCCTCGCAAGGCATATACTGGATATCTCCACACTTCACTAACATTAGAGGGGATCTTACAGAATACTTTGACCAGGAATATTCATATCTCTCATGCTTCCTGGTAAACCAGCGCTAAAAATACAAACTGGTCCTGGAATACATTCCATTAACCCTTTGTGTCACTAGATCCCTGTGCACCAGTCCCAGTGCACAGCATGTGGGCTCCTGCCTGCAGGAAAGAGGCAGCCCAGGGCTACAAGGCAATGGGTTAAAGTCAAATAGAGAAGCAAATAGATCCTCTGGTCAAAGCAGCAGCATGACCTTGAACATCACCAGACAGCATGAGGGCACCACTTGGAAAAATACTCTCCACCCCTGCTGGGAATGCTGTGGTGTGGGAACATGGTCATTTCTAAAAAGCAGGCCAAGTTTATTTGGAAATAAGAGTAGAACACTAACAGAAATTACTGAAAAGCACCACTCTGTCCTACTGAGATTCTCTTTCTCTGCTTCTAGGAACAAAGGTACTGTAAGATGTTCAACAGCAGCACAAACTCCTCGGGAAACAACACCTGCAGCCACCGCACGGCAATAACCACCACAGTCATTCCTCTGCTCTACTGCTTCATCTTCCTCACAGGGCTCTTGCTGAATGCCATGGCAGCCTGGGTCTTCCTGTACGTTTCCAGTACAAGGAGTTTTATTGTCTACCTTAAAAACATTGCTGTGGCTGATCTCCTCATGAGCCTGACATTTCCTTTCAAAATCCTTGCAGATTCAGAAATTGCACCACCGACACTCAACCTGTTTGTGTGCAGATACTCTGCAGTTGTGTTCTACATGAACATGTACATTGGGATCACCTTTTTTGGCCTCATAGGGTTTGACAGATACTACAAAATTGTAAAGCCTTTGTTCACTTCCTTTGTTCACACGGTTAACTACAGCAAGACGGTTTCTATTATCATATGGCTTTTGTTAATGCTCGTGTCATTTCCTAACATGATTTTAACTAATGAAATCACTAAAGACAATTACTCCAGAAAATGTATAGGTCTTAAAAGTGAGCTTGGAAGACAGTGGCACAAAGCAACAACTTATATTTGCACAGGGATTTTCTGGGTAGTTTTTTTTCTGCTAATCATATTTTACACTTCTATATCCAAAAAAATATACAGTTCTTACAAAAAATTCCGAAGGAGCTCAGATGTAGCCAAGAGAAAAACCAGCCGGAACATATTCAGCATCATGTTTGTATTTGTCATTTGCTTTGTGCCCTACCACCTCTGCAGGACCCCATACACCCTGAGCCAGACCAGCTCCCAATTCACCTGCCAGTCCCAAAAATCATTATACTATGCCAAGGAGTTCACTCTGGTGCTGTCAGCTGCAAATGTCTGCCTCGACCCCATTCTTTATTTCTTCCTCTGCCTCCCCTTTAGAGAAAAGCTGTACCAAAAACTGCATCTCAAGCTGAAAGCTTCAAGTGAGGTTGAAATTTCTAAATCCAGAAGATCAAATACACTTCGGGAAAGTATAAACATCTTGTAGTTTCAAGTCTGTACAGTTACGCACATTTCAAGAAGTCATTCATGAATGCAAACGTCCCAGAGAAACAGCAGGTGAGAACCAGCAACAAACAAAAGAGGTTTCAGCACAAAACACCAAGTGCAGTTTCTCTGTATAAAATCATCATTGCATGTGCCGATATATTCACTATGTGCTGTCTCAGCTGATGCTGTGATTGCATTAGGGTGTGACACAACCCATCTGGATCTCAAAAAGAGAGAGAGAAGTACCTGGAATGACATGTTTAGAAGCTCCAGGCCATGGGTCTCTGAAAGGATCGTCCAACAGACCCAAAACCAAACCATTTGCTGATGTTTCTTACAAAGCCAGGCATGACACAAGGACGGCCCTGGGAACAACAGGGGGCTGCACCTCACCCAGGGCAGAGCCCTTGGAAGCAACACAAGGATGGTCAGCACAAGTCACTCAGACTTGGCCTCCATCAGCCCATCCAAGGGGACTGAGACTGTGAGGGGAATCTCATTTGTGTATCTACAGCAAAGGGCTGGAGGCAATGCACGGCTTAAGGAAAGACTACATGCCAACACCGGGGGGGAGGGGGGGAAGATAACAAAATAAATTTTAAAATAAAATCAAAAAAGTACACAGCAAATCTTCACAGATATGAATAAAGCCCAAAAAGCCTTGGTGTTTTATATATATATATATATATATATAACTTCTCTTAAGGAAACCATTCTATAAAATTAAGAATTAAATGTGATTATTTGTCACCACTGGGCAGCAAATGTCAGAATAGATCAAATATCACATCTTGTAGAAATAAGCCAGGGTTTAAAAAGGATCCTTCTATAAAGTAAGGAGCACAGTTACACTGCACCATCTTCCTCAGGACTTCTCTGAGCTAATGGAAACACAAACATGTTCACACCAAACTGCAGCAACTCCCTCCCTGCAAGTGCAGGAAGAAGCAAGAACATCACAGACCATCTGTGAGCACAGGTACAGCTGTCTAGAAACTCTGAGTACATTTAAATCCAGGAAGAATGGTTTGTTGGTTTTCCCATGGTTCTGGCACAGTGTCCATGTTCCAAGGTAACAGCTGAAAGCCACCAATCTGCTCCATACAAATAAAATCTTTTATAACTATTTTTCAGTGCAGCTTTTTTTATTTTTTTAATTGATTCTATCATTGTACAGGGAAAACCCACCAGGACAAAGTCTCCACTAAAGACTTCAGGCAGTGGCTCTGGAAATGAAATGCTTTCATTTTACTTAAAGAAACTATAGGAATCGAAACAACATGTGCTTCACCTTTCTGTCACTGCATTTCATTTCATAATAGATAAGGGTGAAAACATTTTTAAACATCTGGTCATTGCACCTTCTGCAAGACTGTGGGTAACTTCCCTTGCTCTGAGACCACTGGTCTGCAGCAGCAGGATTCTGCCATCCCACACGACTGTGCACCAGCTAACAGTCTGGGCATCTCTGCTGGGTTCACACACACCTTTGTGGAGCAAATTCCCCTCCAGGTGTTTCTCACTTGCCTGGAGAGCAGCCCCAGCCAGATCCCAGTGAGCACCAGCACCCCAGCCAGTGTGTCCATTGGACTGGGTGGCCCCCACCCAAGCCTGCCCACAGGGACCTGCAGGAGAAGCTGCGTTCTGGTTGTGTTGGTTAAGAAAATACATAAAAGATTATTTATGTGGTTCTTTCAGAGCTCCCTGACTCCATTAAAGAGACTCTGCAGGTTCTGCTCTCCAAGCAAGGGAGCCAACCTGCTTGGGAAGGGAATCTGGTGCTTTGTGGAAGATCTTTTGTCATTTATGGCAAAAACGTTCAGCTCCCTACGTGGCAGAGCTTGGTAATTGTCTATGTAAATCTACATAATTGTGGCTGTGAACGATCACTGGCGTAGGCAGATGAGAACACTTCCCCAATATATATTTGAATAACTTTTTTATGGTTTTTCAAGCTTTGAAAACATTTATATTGTTTCCTCACCTCAGCAGATTACTGATATTAGAACAACAAGAATCTACATGCAAGCACCAGGGGAAAGCATGGTGATCAACAACCTTGTTCCCAAGGGACTATATGTATAATTCACATTGTAAAAATCCTCCTCCAAGAGCTTCACTAGTCAATAAACATTCCTGTGTGCCTCTTCCTGCTGCCAATCCACCCTGTGAGCAACAAGTCCCAAATAACACCAGTGTCAAACCAAGCCCCTGCTCCACCTCCCCAGCCTTGCTCCTCACTCTGCTGGATGAACTGGAGCCAACTTTTTTTTAGCACTGGGTAAATTAATTCTTCCACATCTTTCCCAGCACATCACGCCTCAGATATGCCAAGCCAGCTCCTCACACACCCTAGGAACTCATGTTCACATGTCTGTTCTCCTCCTACAACACCTCTGCAGAAAAGGCAGACCATTTCATGGTAAAAGTTTACTCAACTGTCACATACTTTGTCTTTTTATACCTGCAAAAATTTCCTGAGTTGTAAATTGACTACAGAAAAGGAGAAATCAATAGGCAAAAACACTCAGAATTAACTGATTGCAGTTTAGGTCTAAAAAAGCCCTACAAGTATGGCAGGATCAGCTTTGCATAAGCAGAACACTATAAAGTGAGTCCATGTTTGCCCACAACTGGACACAGGATCATTCTGGATTATGAAGCTTCACAAACATTTTGACAAATATGGTCTGAACTTTCAGCCTATGACTAAATGTAAAACCAGACGTTCCTCATCTGTTCCTTCACAAAGCTCTGGCACAGGATTTGTAAATTCCTGTGGATTCTCAGCTACAACCAAGTGCCACCAGTTGGAGTTTCAGCATCAGCGTCAGCACCTCACCCCTGCATGGTGCCAGACCTTTTCTCATGGCATGGAAAAAAAAAAAAGAATTCCCCTACTTCCTTAATGTGTCATTTTTATTTTCAATAGTGCTTGGCAAATGCCCAAAGGTTTAGAATATTAACTGAGATCAGCAGAATACCTACACACCTTCAAATCAACAAATTAGAGTGAAACAAAAACACGAAATTCCCAAAACCTGGAACCTCATGCAGGAATATTACAATGAGATAGGATCAACTACACTGCAAAATCCTGATTTCAGACAGATTTTAAATGTAAGTTATGTGAGGGAGGAAGGACAGTATGCAACAGAGTCTCAGGTTTATAAAAATAAAAGCAAAGAAACAGCTCCTGATTTCACACATTCACAGGCCCACATCAGGGATCTGGGACTGACCAGATGGACTTTTGGGAACCACATGAGAAAGTCCACACACTGGGGTTGACCAAACCACACATTTCATGACCCATATATACATGAACACATGATAAACACTTAAATCTTCAGGCCTGAAACCAGCAGGAGAGAGTGCTCAGGACAGTGCCTGGGTCAGCCAGACCACAGCTCCAGTCTCCATCCCAGTCAGCTCCACCATAGGGTCAGATCAAGCACCTCTGACCACCTGCCCTCCGCAAAAACTTCATGAGAATCGTGCAATCTGTGAGACTGGGCACACCCACACGCCTGACCTGGCTGTCTCACAGCCCACTCCCCATCACTCCCCATTTGCCCTACACAGTGCCAGAGGCAGCAGTGGAGGGGTAGGGACACAGCCCCCGCCCGCCTCTCCCCCAGCAACAGGAAAGAGAAGGCTCTGGGCAGTTCCTGGAGCCCTTACGTCTTTCTGTCACCACTCTTCTGGGTAACTTCCACGTGATTTCGCTGTTTGAATGCCGGGTTTAACTGCGTCAATCGACTCAGTTAAAAACCACAGCCACGTTCTCAGAGCCCCGCAGAGGCAGCCAGAAGAGAAGGTCACACACCACTGGGCAGGGAGAACAGTCGCTGAGACATCAGCCCTTTGCAGATCAATGCTTAGAAGACCCCAGGTCACAAGGACAGGTAGGTGTTTCAGTCTTTGCTTCAGCGTATTTAGATCTCCCCGGACGCACAGCCTGCGGTCCGACCGTGCCGAGCACGCGGTGGGTCCGGCTCGGGTGTTCAGCAAACCAACCTCGATGTGTCAGTGCCCAGTGTCACCCGGGCACAGCCACGCTGGACCCTCAGGGCCTCCTCGCCCCGTGCAGGACCAGGACAAGCTGCAGGGCAGGGAACTCCAGTCCCGGGGACCGGGGCAGTGGGCACAGCCACCAGCAGCACTGCCCTCAGCACACACAGCCAGACCCCATTCCACCCGTACATCCGCTCTCAGAGCTGAGACCTGCAGAAAGCCAATCACAAAGAGCAAACTGCTTCCTCCCTGCTTTAATCCACCAGAGTATCTGCATTCTGCTTTACAAATTATCCATGTCCAGATACACATTTTACAGCAGGAATTACATGTGCAGTTGCAGTAGTTCTCTTATATTGTATATTAAAATTAGGAACAATATAAAGAAATAGAAGTGTTGCAGTCTGATGTTACTCAGGACAAACTTATTGTTTTTCATTCCAAGAAATTCAAAGGAACAGCCTTTCCCACAGCCATTCTATGCAGCAGCCTGCAACGTAGCAAGCAAACAAAAAGACCCTCAATCATGAGTCGTATATTTAGTTGAAATAGGACCCAAATTTTCTACTTTTCTTCCTTGTAATTTCTAGTGATGCCTACAAAGGAAGTGAGCGACATTACTGATTATCTGCTTCTTTCAAAATGTGCTTTTCCTAAAAGCTTCATTAAAAATATGATTAATTTGTTCAAGTGGGAAGAGAGAGCAATATGTAGACCTCGGGACTGATCAGAACTGTTTGCTCACCCATCTGACATATCGGCACATTGGTCTGCCAGTGCATTCACTCACAACTCCCGAGGCATTTTCATGGAACAAGGCTGGTACAAAGATTACATTTTTTGAGACATAGTTTCAATCCCTCAAAAGTTATGAAGTCTTAGTATGATCATTGTTAACTAGATGCCCAAATACATTCAAACCTTTTCTCTGGCACCTTGGTTGAAGTGGGTTGTTGAACCAAAAACTCCCAGAAAGGCTGCTCTAGTGGAAAAGTTGTTCAGAGGGCTCTATGGTTTCAGGAACAAATCCTAATATATTCCTAACACTTTCCTCCTGAGTATCTGGAAAGTAGCATGAAGAGAGACGAAAAATATTTCTTCCCAATTGCATTTTTTCCCTGAAGTTAATCAAACAGAATTCTAAGAGAATAATTACCATCTCTCAGGAAAGGTGGATGTCATTGATGTTCTCCTGGTTCTTTTAGTAGGTCTCTGATACCTCAAGTCAGCAAAGCCAAGTTGCACAAGGAGTTAACAATGTCAAGCAACATTTCAGAATGCCATGTCAATGATGAACAGGAACCTTTCACCTATTTTTACTACTTAATTTTTCTTACGGGCATTATTGGAAGCTGTTTTGCACTGTGGGCATTCACACAGAAGGATCATAAACAAAAGTCTATGAGCATCTACTTAATCAACCTCCTCACTGCAGATTTCTTGTTGACTTTGACATTGCCAGTGAAGATTATTGTTGACCTAGGAATTGCGTCCTGGAATCTGAGAATATTCCACTGCCAAGTTACAGCCTGTTTCATCTATCTGAACATGTATTTATCAATAATATTTTTGGGATTTGTGAGCATGGATCGCTGCCTCCAGTTGACACACAGCTCTAAGATCTATCGCATTCAGGAGCCCGGGTTTGCCAAGACACTGTCTGCAGTCGTGTGGATCATGGTTCTGCTCATAACCGTGCCTAACATGGCTATTCCCATAAAACACATTGAAGAAAGACCTGGTGCGACATGCATCGATTTCAAAACAAAATTCGGGAGAGACTGGCACGTGTTCACTAATTTCATATGCACAGCAATATTCCTGAATTTCTCGGCTGTGATCCTGATTTCCAATTTCCTCGTTGTGAGACAACTCTGCCGCCACAAGTACAGCGAGAGCTACGGCAGCGTGAGGAAGGCGCTGACCCACATCCTGCTAGTGACAGCCGCGTACCTGCTCTGCTTCGTGCCCTACCACGCCGTGCGCATCCCCTACACGCTGAGCCAGAGCAACACCATAACCAGCTGCCCCCTCAAACGGGCTCTCTTCAAAGCCAAGGAGTCCACCCTGCTGTTCGCAGTCTCAAACCTCTGCTTTGATCCCATTCTCTATTATCACCTTTCCAAATCGTTCAGACTGAAATTCACGAAGGCCTTTGCAGCACCGAAGGAGACAAAGGCTCTCACAGCTGTGGAGCTGCAGCACAGCAGTGAACAGCACACACGCAGCCCTGACTGTAACACACACGGGCAGGGGCAGCCCACGTGCAGCACCGAGAGCCTCTGGGCAAGTGCACATGTGGCCACCACGGTCGACAACACTCCTGACACATCATGAGCCCCAGCAGAAGGAACACGCTTGACCAGTAAGTCTCCATCACTGTGTTACACCCACACAGTGGGTCTGAGCTCACAGAGCCCTCAATGATGCCTTCCACAAACAGCTCAATGAACAGCGGTGATCCACCAGGGATCAGCAAAGCATAAGAATGTGTTCAGACTCAAATATACTTTAGAATTATTTATGGGAAACAGCTGAACTTACCTTTACTAAGTTAAATATTGTGTATTTACTATATGAAATTACTTGGTGCAATCAAGTGAAGAAATTATTTATCAGAGGTTCATCAGCTGCAAATATTTTTTTCACACGTATGATTAACCCTAAAGCATTTCAGAGATCATTACTTACTCCAGAAAGAGATTTTAAACTGTGCTGATTAAAAATTGTTGTATTTGCTTGTATCATACCTGCAGCTTTTATAAATAAATTAATTGTTCTTGCCTCTTCTTCTTGTTGCTTCAATAAACATGAAAAAGGCTAACATGTTATTACACAAAATTCAAGTTTTTAAACCGAGTATAAAGATTCAGCAGGTTCTCTTTGCTTGATTTCTTTTCATAAAAATTTATTAAACAGCAGCAAAGTTGATTAAAATTCTAACATATAATTACTTCTGAAACTTATGCATATACAGAATAATTAATAATCAAAATTTAAAAATCAATTTAGACTGGCAAAATACAGCTAGTTAGATTAGCTCCATCTGCAAATTAAAGCTATTTCTGGAAAAAAAAACCCAAGTTATCTTTTTTCTAGTCTTTGAGCAAAATATGAATTATGCTTTCAGCAAGCATTGAGAATGGCTCATTCAGTATTTTCATAACAATACTCCTGCAATAAATCACAACCCAAACTTTGTGGGCTAAGAAATTTAAAGAAAAGAAAATTGGAGTCATCACATGATGCTCTCACATGACACTTCATGGACAGGATTTGCTTTTGTTAAAAATTATCATTGTGTTTAAATAAAATAATAATTATTAAGGAGGTACATTCCAGTTTGAGGTCTGTTCAATATTTGGGGCCTTTTTCCAGCACAGTGGAAAACATGAAAACCCATCTGAATGAGGGCTGGGATTCACAAAGTTCCTCATGGGGCTTCCTCCAGTTCTCATGTGCCAACAGACAAGCAGCAGCAGCCAAAAATCCAAGCTGGAAGCGGCACAGAATGGGCAGGAGGAAGAGTCACCACCTTGTCCCACCCAGGTCAGAGCTATTTCAGATATTTCAGTGTTCATTCATCTGCCCAACTCCAGTATAGAACATTCTATTTAGTAAGCTTTTGTCAGACCCTGGCTTGTGGTGGCTTACTGGGGTGCCCATCCCTGCCCACCACACTTCTGTCCCTGCAAACGCTCTGCTGTCCCATCAGGCAGCACCACAAGGCACACAGGCACAGGTCACTCACCGGGGGTGGGAAAGGAGCGGCACTGATCACTCACCAGAGGAATGCGGAAGTGGGTGGCATACTGCAGGTGCTGAAGGAGCTCATCATTGGATGGGAAAATCGGGTCTCTCTGCCTCTCCCTCTTGGCTGACTTCTCACTCGTGACTGAGGTTCTTCACTCGAAGGAAGGGGTCACACTCTCGCAAGACTCCACAGGCATCGGAGAAAAGATCTGAGACACGTAAAGATGTAAGGTAAGTGGAACCTCCAGTTTCTGAAATCCAGCAGCAGCAGATAGAAATAGGATTTGCTCTTGGTTACAGCTACTTGTTAAACATCTGAGGTTTCTCAAAGATGGACAAAGCGAGGGCAATTGTAATCAAGGCTGAGATTTAAGATACATGAACATATTATATCTAGGTGCACATCTCCATGGTTATTAGACAAGTTTTAACACAGAGATATTCAGTCAGGGACAAAGCATTCTGATTTGGAGCAATCTGCATGCTCCTCATGTTACGGTGACAGAGAAACCACAACGAGCTGTTTCAGCAACTGAAGGAAATAATGAGAAGGGGGAAGTGGGAGGTGACAAGAGATACTGTAGACAGGCATGGACATGCTTGAAACCACCAACATGACAGATATCAGGCAGAAATGGGGTCCCAATATCCTGCAAGTGATAGGTCTGGACAGTCCATGTGAAACAAGGGAAAATCCAGATGAAGATGCAGGAGCTTCAAGAGTCATGAAGAACAGAAAGGAAAAGGGGGGGAAACTGATTTGAAAACAAAGTCAAAACACAGAACCATCACTTGACAAGCAGATGGCATCAGTGGGGGTCCTTGATGTCAAACAAGTGGGGAGCTCTGCACATTCATTAGTCTTCAGTGTAACACACACTTCTCAGTACACTGAGGCTGGGGGCAGGAAGGGGAGCAGGGACAGCAGGGGGTGTGTCTGGGTGTGGGTGTGCAGGCGGACAAGCAGGGCAGCACAGAGGAGCGTGCTGGCACACAGCAGAGATGCAGAGGATGGAGGTGATGCACTGACACCGAGACAGTACAGACTGGATGCCAAAGGCTGTTTGGGGAAGGAGTAAAGTGGTACCAGGGCATGGAGGGATGTTCAGTGCAACACAACAGCAGCCATGGGCAGCAAAGGCATCACAGGCACACAGAAAATCAAAGGCAAACCTACTGGAAATTGTGAACCAAAACCTGCGTTGAAGTCACTCTGGTCTACATCATCAAAAATACCAGTGGTTCCTGAGTCAATGTTCACATGTTCCACAATACCATGATCCTAATAATTGCCAGGGAAAAAAGTAAGATTCGGTCACAGCAAACTCAAGCACTCTGCCTCTTTAAGAGCTGTGCCTTTCAGTTTGTCCTGAGTTGTTCAGATCACCAGGTGGTGGCAATTCAGAGTCTGCACCAAATCAGCAATATTTACAGTTATACACAGGAATGTAATGGATCCTTCTCAGCCTTCTCAAAGAAAAGACAAGGAGATACAGATTAAAATCCCCAATATCTCCTATCTGAAATGCTGATGCTTCACTGAAAACCCATGTTTAATGAAACATTAACAAATATGGGAATAGCAAAAAGCATTACCTCTAGTTTCACATCATGATCCTTTGAATACTGTTCATCAACAGCTTCCCCATGAGGGGAATGTGGTCTGGGAGCTTCAGTGATGGACAAATCTCCACGAGATATTAAAGTGCACATGTAGGCATCGTGGGAGAAAACGTCATGCCGAGTGAATTCTGAAAAAAGTAGAACCAAATTCACAAACTCTGTCTTCTCATGGTCACTGCTTGGGTCAGCTACACAAAAAAGAAAAAAAAACCCAAAACTTAAACCGTAGTTTCAGTTTATGAGTATTTGGGTTTGAACTACCCCTATAATAAATGCCAGTACGTTGATTTTCAAGGCCTTCTAGAAATGTCTTGGGCATTTGCAAAGAACCAACCATTTCCCATTAAAGCTGCTTGGTCCTGCTTCCCTGTCAGCTCCAGACACAGAACAGACCTCAGTGAGTTCCAGAGCATCCCACCTATACAGATCTGCCCCTGACAGGGACAGGGCTCAGCTGCCAAGTACAATGTTCATAATATATCAAGAAATTAAACCAGGCAAGGAAGAGGGTCAAGGACATTCCTTGTGTGAAGAAAAATTAACCTGAAGATTTGGACTGTAACAGGTCACCCAACAGCTGGCCTTTCCTCCCAGATTACTGTCTAACCTACAGCACTTATGCATTCATAACAGCAAATCCTACAAAATATTTGCAGATAACTTAGAATCTGCATGTCAGACCTCCAAGATATAAAGGCAATATTTTCATTAAAACTTGACAGGCCAATGTAGTTTATCTATTAGAGGTGCTCATTCACATCAGGAAAATAATTATTAAAATAAATGCATGTTATTTTGTCAGGAGCAAGCAAAACCTAGAGAAATATAACATATAAAATGTTGTTACTAAGTCTTCATTTGTCACAGCTCTATTTAATTTGACTTATTCTTTACCACAGAAAGGTTTGCATCATTGTGGTTAACAGAAAATAGGTTTACATCACCCCAAATATACTGGGCAACAAAAGAACTACCAAACCTGAATTATCACCATTTATTTAAAAGTAAATCATGCTTTAGAGTTCAAACTAGCCCAGCATGTAACACTTTGTGTTAAGTCATCTTCACTAGGCTGGCAGCAACAGCAGCTGTTGGTATGCCCAGGAGCAGTGGGCTCTGAGCCCCTCCTGGCAGTTCCACGTCCTGCTCAGCCCAACTCCCCTCAGGAGCCAGGCAAGAGGCTGGGGGAGCATCCCCACCTCACACACCTGAGCCCAGGGGAGCTGCCCTTCCTCAAAACACAGCCAGGATCTGCTTTCCATTTCTGGAGAATCAGGAGCTCCATCACCATAAACCCAACACAACACCTCAAAACTTGCCCAGTGCTCCAAAACTCCAAAGGACATTTCAAACATGGGAAACATCCTCAGCTCCCTCTCCCTGCCTTGCAGAGCATCTTGGGTCGAGGAGGCTGATACCACATCTGAAGGAAGCACAACAGAAACACAAGGCTTAATAACAGAAATAGTTTGGATAGTTCATTAAAACCAGGGTCACCACTGGCATGAAAGCAAGAGCACTGCCAATACCTCTGAGTCTGAAACACATTTTAAGAAGTTTCTCCTTTTTCGGCTGCTGAGAGTTTTCAGTGCTGTGTTTCAAACATCCTAAAATCCACTTTAAGGGTACCAGGGAAGAAGATGCCCTAACCAGCAGTACTGGAAGTGCAAGAAACACAAGCTATTGGTTTTATCAGAACAAGACATGTCATGGAGAAGCCCTTAACAAACAATGATCCTTTTTTCAATCCAGTATCTGTCAGCCAACAGCTTTCAACTGTAACACTTCTGTGTCATTTCTAAGTCAGTCACTTAAACACGAATTCGTCAGAAGGAGACAAGTGTTTGGTGTTAAATATGCACAGAGTGCAAGTAACTTCCCCAAATCTCAAATAGCTTAAACAGAAACAAACACAGGTGTTTTTAACTTCTGTGGGGAAAAAAATAATAATAGAAGGGTCCTGTAACAACACAGGAGATTTAAAAAGAAATGTGCACATGAGCCAACAATCACAGAAACCAAAACACCCTCTACAGCAAGCCAATAGCATCAGCAGCCAGGCAGCAGCCCACTTGCTTCTGTCCTACTTTGGAATATAAATTAGCTCATACTCACATAATGAGGGAGCTTGTGCATCCAAAAACCTTAGCAGGACATTCTGGAAAACAGGAAGACTGGAACTTGTCGAGGGGGCTGAAGACAGAGATTCCTTTTCATTTAGGACTTCAGATTCACCACATCTCCGCACAGTTAAATAAATAAGAAGGCATGTCTCTAACACCCAAATGCACACAATATTCCCACCATTTGCATCCCAGGCTACCATACACACGACTGTTTCCCACCACTGCATAAAAGTCTCTCTAGAACGATAGACTTTTCCCATTACCTACTTCAGTTATTTCTAAGGTGTTTTATTTAATTACTTTGGATTACTGATTAGAAAGGAATGCCTGAGACATGTTACATAAGTTGCAATGACATAGTTTCATAGAAAACAGAACTTTCAGGACCACTGTGAACACAAAAGGAAACCTCTCGTCTGTGTAAATTACAAATTGCACAATGACCAGGTCAAATCTGCTTGAGGCAGATTGGGGTGCAATGAGACATGAACAATGCAGTGATTCCCTTCACCTAATCTCTGGTTTGTGGTGAGAGTAGACAAAGCAAAGAAGCTGTGGAAACTAAGTCTTTCCACACCTCTGAGCTGTTCTCACCTGTTCACCCCACACTCAGGCTGGACCATCACACACACCACTTGGCTGGGGTCCCTTTTTTCTGGGAAAATCACCCCAGCAGAGCCCAATGAGGCACAGACCCAGCTGGCCCTGCACTGAGACCAAGGCTCCAGGCAGTGCCAGGGGTGAGGAGCTGCACAAGGCCACAGGGACACAGAGTCCTGCTCCAGCTGACAGCCCTGTCCCAACCAGCCAGACCCACAGCCCTCTGGAAGGGGACACCGGCTCCTGCGGCACCCCTTTAGCTGGGCAAGTAGTTCACAGAAGTGAAACACTTCAAAGAGACATAAACAGAAAACAGAGACCATTCTGAATTAGACTGCAATTTCTTACTTTAAATAGAAGGCTTTTTCATTCTAAATTTATCCAGAATTTTAAAAAACCTAAATCGATGACGAAGATCAACAGTGCTCCAAGCACCAAGCTCACTCCTTTTGGAAGGAGAAGAGCTTAAGTGAGGCTCCCTTAGAAATACCTTACTCTTTAAGCAAACTGTCACACTATGCTAGAAGTAGAAGCAACTTACTTCTGTCTCAATTTCTGCTTGCCTCTTCTCCAGGAGCTTGGCCACAGCCATGGCCCTGTGCTTCCCAGACCTCTTAGAGCTCACAGCCCACTCACACAGCAGCATCACCATGGCCTCGTCATTTGGGGCGACCTGTGCAGGGCAGGACAGACACAAAGCAGCTCAGCCACACAGCCAGCAGGCTGCTCTCTGAGCAAACAGCCTGCAGCAGCCTCAGCTCTGCGGGGGGAGAGCCCAAACAAGCTGGGCTTGGGTCTTCTGTACGGACAGATGCACGCACTTGCTGTCATTTGCATACATTGGCTTTATTCACAGTGTTTTCACATGAAATACAGGGAAAGGAGGACATTCCAGTTTTCACACTGCTGATACTCAAATCAAAATTTCATTTTATCATAAAGTTGTTTCAAAAACCACAGAAGGGTGATGTGTTTTGTAAGAGGAACAGGAACAGTGCACCCACAGCCTCCCAGCCCACTAACCACACGGGATTTACGTGCTCCTTACGCTAATTCCTCCAAACCTCCTCCATCTGTTTCCAGACTGTGACTTGCATCCTACTGACACATTACAATAAGGAAAACAAGACACCCTCCCACCTTTAGAGGCCTCATCTGTCAGATAAAAAGGTAAAAAAATACCCCCAAAATTGTTTCTTTCTGACATTTTTTAAGAAACAGCACGTGTCTTCAGAACACCATCTGTACAGGACAATGACATGCAGCATGAGTGCTCATCCAGTTTCTGTTCTCACAAACTACCCAAGTTTTGGAAGTAATTTTGCCTTGTGTGCTTCTGAGCTGACTCTGCTGAACATGCTTGTCCCTCCCAAGCTGGTCACCATCTCTGAATACTTCAAAATTCCAACCTGCAAATTAAAGAGATGTGATTTTTCTTCTTTCCCCAAGGCCAGGGGAAGCTACACTGAGCAGTGACCATCACAAGGGCTGAAGCCAAGCATGGCATCCTCAGAAAATCAATGTTTTTCTCAAAGTTCCTGCTTCAAAGCTGCCCAACTGCCCTCCTCAGATAACCAGAACCCAAGAGTGTGCTGAACAAGGCTGCTCTGCACTCACCCACACTGAGGTTTCCTGTAAGTACACTTCAACGATGAGCAAGAAATTTTACATGACTAGGGCGGGGGGAGTGGAAAGAAGAGGAGAAATGTTTTTCTCTTACCCAAATGAAGCAACATGATGATCACCACTGCTGTGGTGAGGTGCAGCCAGCTACCAAAAGAACTATGGGTGCCATAGATTTCTGAAGACAATGTAGAACACTCAAAAGAGTCTGATCTCCACTGATGCAGACGTTTGTTGGGTAAGCTGGCCCCACTAGGGTCATTCCCACACACTGGGCTCCTGGAGCAGAGGGCCCTGCAGCAGCTGAGACAAGTAAAGCTGAGGGGTCTGAGCATCAAATATATTATTTTGCTTTTGAACCAGCAACATGTGGAGCTGCACAGCTTTCTGCCTCCCAATAGCTGCACCTCAGGGCTCTCTCCTTCCAGCACCATGGTCACTCACACAGGCTGAGCATTAATCAAGCAGCCCCTCTTGGAATAATCATGCCCTGGATTTGTCTCACCTGGGGTCTTGCATCAGCAGCTGGGCTGGACAAGCACAGACCACACTTCAGAGGGGCTCAAACTGTTGCCTCAAAGAGCGGCATATTAAGGTCACATTACTACCCCAAAAATTTCAGGGGCAAGAAAACAAAGATCCAATAATGCATTACTTACTGAGCACATTTTGTGGGAAAGACAAGGTGCTGGAGCAGAGCACAGGCATGGACAGGTGGGAACTGCAGTTCCCTGGGATGGTGGGAAACTCTCCCATGGATGAGACCATTCCTCAAGTCTCTCACACCTTCCACAAGTACTAATGTGACAAAACCACGAGTTGGCATCAACTAGGAGAAATTATCTACAGCATGCAGCACACACACAATTTTGAAGCAAAAGTTCAAGTTTAGATAATTCACTCCCAACATCTGTCATTTAGCCATGACCCAAAATAGCCATAACCTTCTAAAAGCCCCAGCCAGAGCTTCCAGAGAGAATCAAAGCCCTCATTTCCATCAATTTATAACTGAAGAAAGGGGAAGTAGAAAAGTGTTGGGTTTATTTTTAAAAAAAAGTTACACAGTTAATAACATGTGAAAGTATTAAAAGAAAACCATTAAACATTTCTGTCCCTGATGGGTTTGAAGATAGGCCAGCTCACTCCCTTTGGAAACACATCTGCATATCCCCACCATACTGGAGCTCCCAGGCTGTTCTACTCTATGGACAAACTGTTCTCAAAAGTTTGGGGGCTTAAAATTAACTAAAGATGCTGCCACCCAGTTTGGAGTGAATGATGGGATGTGAAACACCCCTGACTGCAGCTCAGGAGGGCCCAGGATATCACAGGCAGGTGGGAAAGTGCTGCACACACAGAGCAGCCCTGACACCAGCCCAAAAACAAACCCTGGTACTGGAGTAAAATTTGCACATTTATTTAAAGGATGAGACAGTGTTCAACAAAACATTAACCCCTGCTTTGAAATTGTCTGATATGAATTCAAAAAGTATACTGTGTGTTCCTCTTAAGGACTCCAACAGTTATTTCAGTCACAGAATAAATTTTTCCCTTCCAAAGAGGTTTTATACTTTAACTGCCTTAGACAGTAAGGTGAGCAAGAATCTCTTGTTGGATTTACTGAAATAATAACACAAAATACCCACACAGGCAACTAAACAATTTAAGCAACCGAACCAACACTAACTTCATTATTAAACCTATTATAAACATGCTCTATTTTCTCAGTGTTTGAGGAAACACACTCTGATTCCACAGATATTATTTTGCTGATCTTGTCTCTCTTTCCTGTCATGCAGCCCAGCACATTCAGATTTGGGTCCCTCAGAGTCACAGTTAAATCCAAACTCTGTCACTCCAAGGCCTGTCAGAGTTTCTTTCCCACAGCAGGATGAGGGTTGTGTTTGTTTCATTTCCCAGCAAAAAGATCTCAGAAAGACAAATATCAACTCCCTGCATTTGTCAACAGGCTCAATTCGTGAGAACCAAGTTCAAACCAGAACTTTTTCATTCTAAAGTGAAAAACATCTCTTGGCATCATAAGAATTCATTTGAACTTCAAAGACAACATGAGAAGCAAGATCTAAATACAACTATAGAGCCCTAAACTTTAAAAGCAAAAATATCCATGGAATTCCAAGATTCTACATAGTGATCTCAAGAAATCCAACATCAGTCCTTAAAAATCAACCACTCTCTCCTTTCCTCCATTCACTACTGCACACTGGCTAGAAAATCCTGGTACCAAGTTGCATGTATCACATATCCCCCCCACTGCTGAAGTGTATTGAGACTTATACTTAAATTGTATTTTGCTACATAGGAGACTGACAAAGTAAAGAGTCCCACCAACCATTCTAAACTAAAACAAATTAAGGGGTTAAAAAAAATAATCCTTTCTCAGTTGCCTTCCTTAGTGGTATCTGTGACAGACTATGACAGATAATAAAATACAGGTAGGCCAAATATTAGGTGAAAGTTAAGTGGGTTTAAGCCCTGGGAAGACGATAGGTGAACTCACAGAGGCATTGTCATAGACATCACAAAGTCATTATTGCATTCTTCAGCTCACCCTTCTGAAGACTCTGTTTCTGCCCAAATCAACTCCTGTTCTTGGAGGAACTCATCCCTAAGAGGGGCTGCAGAGGAGTCACAGGTGTTCCAAGTCTGGATGAATGCAACACAATTTTACTCTAATTTAAAACTTTTTACAGCATTTACACCTTCACAATAACCCCTACAGTGATGATCATTCTGGAGCTGTGCACAAGGGATGATTCAAGTCAAGGAAATGTCAGATGGAAAATACCTGTGATCAAAAACAAGGTCAGCAGTTTTCTCTGCAATCGCATCTCAAATGAAAGTGAATTTACTGCTCTATGACACATCATAGATTTCTAAACTGAGTCCTCCTACTCTGACAAACCTCTCAAGTAACCCACGTAAGTCAGCAAAGAGAAACAGAAATGAGAGGTCTTTTCACCGCTCAGTGCACATGTCCACACTCACCAGGCTGCAACAAAAAAGTGACATCTTTGTGGGCCATCAGACTTTCCCACAGAAACAACAGAACTGCTATTATCATTTGAAACTTCATGGATAGAGAGCTGAGGATCTATCAGCTAAACTAAGTGCTGGTTTTTGGGTTCCACACAACTTGATGGGAGACCTACGTCTGTACAGACATCTGACAAGAGCCAGTCTGGGAGAGAATCACAAAGCCATTCAGGTTGGGAAAGGCTTTTAAGATCCTTGAGTTAAACCATTAATCCAGCACTGCCAGTACTAAACAATGTGTGATCCATGATTAGGGCCCAGAGGAAGATATTCCTATGGGATTACACAGGGACCATCACTACTAAGACACAGGGAGAGTCTGTAAGAAACAGCAATTCCTATCCCCTATTTACAGACAGTTGAGTAATGCAGCATTTAATAATGCAGTCAGTGCTCCTCCATGCTGAGTCTCTTCAAGTCACTGAAGAAGCACTGGATTCTCCTCTCACTTCTATGGTCTCTCTCTAAGTCAAAGAGGGAGGATTTGTCCCGGGTCCACTGAAAACATGGGCTTAACATCCTATTTTCTCACACAGCTTTCACTATGTCACCTCAGACACATGCCACATGGTGCTTAAAACCTGAGCTCTGTTCCACATCTGCCCTCCATCTGCCCTACAGTCTTATCAAAACTCAACATACAGTCACAGCTCGGCCCCTCACTCCACAATTTTTTTCCATCCTGCTTTCTCATGTTCTGTCACTAATGCCACCAGATCCCAGCCTTCAGCACCATTCCTCTGCATCTTGTCATGGGATGAAGAGCAGCTCCTGCCCCTGCAGGGCCCAGGACAACTGGCCTTGCAGCTACCCTATCTACTCAACCTCCTCATTCCAGTCCTTTTCCTCAAGTCCTACTTTTGGTCTAAGGCTTGGAAGTCAAAAGTTCTGTATTTAAACAACTCCGAAGGAATCAGTAGTGTGTATAAAAAAGTATCCAAAGAACACGTGTCTTTTCAGCCTCCATCAGAACCCACATACTTTGTAGCAGCAGTCACCTTCCCCCACTTCCAGCATGCGCCAGCGCCTTGCAGCACCAGCCTCATGCACCCTCGCTACTGGCATCATTTGCAGCCTTCAGGACAAGGTTGTACTATACAACAGGAAAAACGGAGAGGAAACAAGTTCCAAACATGTTTCAGTTGGGCTCACAGCAAAACAGGAGCAGCAGACAGCTGTCCTTCAAAGAACATTTCCTGTTAAACAACGCTGTCGGTAGGCAGATGTCCTAGTGACGGACACGCTATTTACAAAATCAAAATCCTTCCAGGCTTACACGATTTGCCAGCTGAGAACGGTGTACACGGCCTCGTGACTTACGGCCTCGTCCGCCAAGGAAAAGCAAAAGTTTATTAACAGGGAAGGAAAGAAACAGCAAACAGCACCGCACGTGGTGACAGCCCCGCAGTGCCGAGGCCGGGGCGCGGTGGCCGCGGGCGGGCGTCGACATCCAGCGGCGACGGAGCGGCTCCGCAGCCCCCGGCGGCGCGGCTCCCGCAGCCCCCCGGCGGCACGGCTCCCGCAGCCCCCCCGGCGGCA
>VXAU01003691.1:365263-385050 GCA_013399695.1 Formicarius rufipectus | reverse complement strand
GCCGGGGGCGGGCTGCGGGCACCGGGCGGGACGGGACGGACCCCCGCCGCAGGACCGGCCCGGACCCCGCACGGGGCGCTGGGGCAGCGCTCGAGCAGCGCAGCGGGGCTGTCGAGCCGCCGCAGGGGCGCAGCATCCGCGCCCTGACGCCTCTCCCATCTTTAGCATCTTCAGCATCTTCGTTATTGACCACCATCAGTGGTCCGCTCTGGCCTCCAACCGGGAGACTTGGAGACACACAATCATAANGACGGTGAGTCTCTGCTGTCGGGTCACATACATGGTGGTCAGCTCAGCAGGACTCCCTTCTCTCTGGCCACCAGCATCCCTCACCGTCCGGGCAGTGCCCCCACGGGCCGGAAGTGCCCCTCGGTGCGGCGGCGCTCCCCGCAGAGCGCGATGCGGGCACGGGGAGCGAGCGCGGGGAAGAGCCGACCCCTGGAGGGGGGGTGGAGAGCGGGCACGGGGAGCGAGCACGGGGAAGAGCCGACCCCTGGAGCGGGGGTGGAGAGCGGGCACCGGGCAGGGAGAGCCGGCACCGGGGGAGCGGGCACGGCCGGCCCCGCCGCGCCTCAGAAAATGCAAGTCAGCGGCGGCTCCGCGGGCACCGCTCAAAAGTTTCGGGGGAGCCGCGGGCGGGGGCGGCCTCACCTTCTTCTGGCGCGGGTCCTGCGGGTAAACGTCGGGCGACCCCAGGCGCGGGCGCTTCTCCAACCGGGAGACTTGGAGACACACAATCATAACGCTGCTGTCTCCCCTGAAACCGCACGCACAATCAGTCTGGAGGAGAAAAGACAACGCAGAAAGAACCGTGCCTTAACAGTACCACCTACAGAGACTTTCTGCTGTGCCTTTTGCAACCGGACTTGCCTATCTCGCATTGGCCTTATCAGTCATCAGCGCGCTTGCAGCAACCTTGGGTAAAACCCTCCCAAATCTTCGCTCGCGAAGTCTTGCCATGATGATGTAGTCGAGAAATCAATTCCTCGGGGCCTCCCCGCACGGTCCGGGGGCACGTCCCGGCGCTGGGCTCCCGGGAGCAGCGCCCGGCTCCGGTCCCAGCAGCCCTCTGCAGCTCGCGGCTGGGCAGGGGGGCAGCAAAGGCCCCCCAGCGCCCCGGGGCCGAGCGGAGGAGCGAAGGCGACCTCCTCCTGCTCCCTGCCCGGCGCTGAGCAGTCCCGGGCCGCTCCCGGAGGTACCGAAGGGCTGCGGAGGGGCACGGTGCTGCTCCGGCAGCAGTGACCGCATCCCCGGGAGACTCTGGGGGCACAGGACAAGCTGCTCCGCCATCCCGAAGGATGCTCCCAAGGGTCCGTATGTACC
This sequence comes from Formicarius rufipectus, assembly GCA_013399695.1. Classification (NCBI taxonomy): domain Eukaryota; kingdom Metazoa; phylum Chordata; class Aves; order Passeriformes; family Formicariidae; genus Formicarius; species Formicarius rufipectus. The sequence continues at coordinate 383,727 of VXAU01003691.1, read as the reverse complement.
ACCCGAATGGATTTACTGATCCCAGCGGACGGGGCAAGCAGGACAGGGATGTGATGTCAGCAGAAGCGTGGTTCCTCATTAATACATCTTCAAAACACAATCAGTACAACATGAAAGCTTTAGGGCACTCTTTTTCAGCGTCGGTGGATATCCCACACCTCCCTACCTTCCTAACAGGGCTGCAGCTGTGACTACGGCCTGCAAGACATATTCTGATCTCAGAACACCTCCCTCGCTCTGCAGAGCTGTCCTCTCCTCATGTGCTGGAGCAGTGCGTGCCACCTATCAGCATTACAATAAGCAAGCATGAGGACTTTTCCCCCTTTCTACAAGTTATTTGTGCCAGATCCTCTCCTTGTGCTCTAGGATAGTACAAACATGATGTACTTTGGAAATACAAGATTAGAGAGTGGGTTGCAAATAAGTCTAAATAAAATTAACAGTAATACTCCACAAATGAGCTTATGTTGAAATGTAGCATGGACAAGAACAGGCAAACCACACGTATTCTGTCTCTAAGCAATTCTCTAGTTAAACCACAGATAATTTAAAAGCTGGGGATGAACTAGACAACAGCAATAAAGTAGCCCAGTACTGGCCTACACCATCTCATATTTGTTAACACATCTTCCATTACATCTTTGGTTACTGGATTTACTTTCATGCATGCGGCTGTATTTGCCAAAGGCAAGGACCAACAAATCTGATTACCCTAAACAGGCATTACCTTAAAAAAAAAAAAAAAAATAAATCCTTCATCTGTACAGACTTCATCTTAATTCCAAGTTTGCCTTAAAACCTACATAGTTAAACCAGATTCAGCTGATAATATACTTTTGAATCAACTGCAGAGCACTCCTGCAATGAACATGCATCCAGTTAACAAGGCACTAAGTTGATCTGGTTCAGAAAAAACACAAAGCCTGTGTTGGCTGAAGTTCTTGGCAGTCAGTAGATGGATGTAGATCTTGCCTCTGGCCCTCACCAAGCCTCCAAGGTAGTCACACTCCAAGGGATGGTTATGCCATGCCATGCGATACCTGTGTGAAGAGTAAGGCAGGTGCCCAGCAGCAGTGGGACACACAAGCCACAGGGTGGGCTTGGCTTTCTGTAAAGTTGTAAGAGAAAAATATATTTGAGTATATTTGAAACCTGAACTAAAATGTTTGCTAAACATCCTACGCACTGCTGCCAAAACAGCACTGTATATAACAGACATATTGTTCTTGCCAGGGAACACCCTGACAGGGAAAACATCTGCAATCAAGTGCTCAGATGCAACCAGATACTGCAGAGGGGCCTCCTGGCAGAGCAGGGTGCTGTGTGTTACCTGGACATTGCATTAGGAATAGCAAAAGAGAAGGAAAGGAGAAGGAGGTGGGAAAAGAAAAATGGGGAGGAAAAAAAGGGGTGGGGGGGAGGGAAGGAGAGAGAGAGAGAGATGCAGAATAGGACAGCATTTCTGGCTTTAGAAGAAAACCGAAAGTAAATCTTCTGAAAACTTCCATCATGGAGAGCAGATAATGAGATGTAGCAGCAAAGACTGCCCACTAAACCCCCCACTCCCACAGAGGCTGGCAGAAGCAGAGCACTCATCAAATTACAGAGCTCAGTCATCCTAAACCCTCGGTATCAAGTGACAGGAGATGTACACTCCGCAAAGCTGTACAGAAGGGGAAGCAGAAGGAAAGCTTTGACAGCATCCTCCAGCCGGTGGTCGGGCTAGGGCTGTGCGGGCAGGACCGGCTGGGCTGTGCGGCTCGGACAGGCTGCGGCAGGGCTGGCCGGGTGCCCGCGGCAGTCCGGCCCCGTGTCCGCCTGCGGAGCTCCGCACCGCCCCAGCCGCACCCCGAGGGACCATGCCGGCCCGGCAGAAGAAGCTCATCTTTTGCATAGCCGGGGCGCTGAGCCTCGCCTGCGCCCTGGGGACGGCGGCGGCCGTGGGCACACAGCTGTGGGTGAGGGGCACGGTGCTCTGCACCACCGGCGCGCTGCTCGTCAACGCCACCGGCCCCGAGCTGCACAAGTTCATCGGCGACATCCAGTACGGGCTCTTCTCTGGGCAGCGGGTGCGGCAGTGCGGGCTCGGGGGGAGACCCTTCCAGTTCTCATGTGAGTAGCGATGGCGTTCGAGTTCTTTACGGCGCAGTGTTGGGAGCCGGGGCGGAGGGACAGGGCTGCCCCCACGGCCCCCAGCTCGGACACGGGGCACAGCAGCCCGGGACGCATCACAGCAGCACTGCCCGTACGGTGCGCTGGTCCTCAGGCTCCAGCAACTTATTTTCTGATACTAGTAAAGCCTGGGTAATATCTTCAGAGATCTACATTGCAGTAACACGCATGTCCACATTTTAAAAGATTTACACTATTACTTTAAAAAATAATACTTTGAGGTTTTAATTAACCTCCGCTATTTTTCTCTGTGTGTCAACATTTTACCCTCTGGGTTGTCAAGAAGAATGAACCAAACCAGAAGGAGTCTAATGAAAGAGCTGGGACACTGGCTGCTGTTGAGAAACAAAGCAGCCCAAAAGTTCTCAATCTGCAGCACTAATTGGAAGAAGGGCTGGGGGAGGCTGGCAGACTTGGTACCTGTCACACAGAATGTCATCAAAGCATTAGCAGTGGCTTGGCTTTACATTCATAACCTGTTTGTCTTCAAGGATAAGAAGATCAATAAAATAATCAAGTGAGGCAGCTGTATCCAGCAGCACTTGAAACAGGCAGTAAACACACACAACCCTTTGCTGTGTGTACAACATGTCACCCAAAGTTACTACAGTACACAATTTATAAATATTCTGCTACAACAGCACTGGCAAATTGCTCATGCCAGTGACTGAATGCAAGGGAAGACTGCCAGATTAGGTACCAGAAATTATTTACTACATAACATTTTCCCAAAGCAGTAGACCAAATTACTTTAATATTATATTAACATTTACTGTCTCTAAAAGACTTCCATCACTAGTCTGCTTATACAGCTGAAGTTCCTTCTCAATCATTTTGTGTGCCATCACAGTGTGCAGGCACTTCATCCTGAGTGAGTTTTCAGAGTGGTTTATGCAATCCCGAGGGACTGGGAAACTGTTGTGACCCAGGGCTGGCCCAGCCACCAGCAGCACTGGGGCTGGCACTCACCAGGGCTCAGTCAGTGGCATCTGAACAGGGACAAGCTGCAGCCGAGGCAGGAGCCTTTACCTCAGAGAACACAGTGTAACAGGCTGATGCCACTCCCCGGGACTGCCACAGCCTCATCCCATCAACCTCAGTGCCTTGGGAGCTCACCAGAAGCATCCCAGAAAGCTGGATAAACATTTAAAACAGCCATAGTTTAATGTATTCACTGCACTTAAGAATGTCTGAGGAGAACAGACACAGAAAATAGGCTAAATTATTTAGTTCTATTCATGTTCCCATTAAATGTTCCCCTCTGACTACTATACCTCTTTTAACTGTAATATGAATTTGCTCTACCAGCAAACCCAGTTCAACTGAGGAAAGCTTCTGCTCCATTTGCTCCTTCTCATTCCCATCAGTTTCTGGGTCAGCAGTTCATTTTCTAAAGGTCGCTGCCATGCACACCACACATGAGTTCATACAGTACAGTGAAGCAATGTTTTCCATTCAGGACAACACTGCTGTTAGAAATAATTTTTCCTGGTATGTCACATATAAAATTTTAATGACAAACACCTACAGACACAAGTGCCAAGGGAAGCATTCAATCCCATGCCATAACTTGTTTTCTTAAAATAAGTATAAATTTGTATAAATATACTTATATTTTATATGTATATAATTTGTATAAATATATAATTGTATTATTAAATCCACGGGGTTTCATGCTTTCCCAAAACATCAGTGGTGTCACAGGAACTAATGCTATTCCTTGTAGGACTCCTGCAGAGGGAGGCACTGGAAGGAGGCTCTGTAGTATTCCCAGAGCCTTCTCTTCTCCAGGCTGAACACTCCCAGCCCTCCCAGTCTGCCTCCAGAGCAGAGGGGCTCCAGTCCTTTGAGCATCTCCATGACCTCCTCCGGACTTATTCCAGCAACTTCACATCCTTTTGATGTTGGTGCCCCATAGCTGGAGACAACACTGCAGGGTGGTCTCACCTGAGTGGGGGAGAGGGGCAGAATCCACCCCCTGCCCTGCTGCCCGTGTTGAGGATGAGCCCAGAACACAGGGCATTTCTGGGTGCCAGCACTCACGGTTGGAACTTGTGCAGTTTCTCATCCACCAAGATCCCCAAGTCCTTCTCCTCAGAGCTACATTCCCCACCCAGCCTGTGTTTGTGATGGGGTTGCCCCAGTCCACACACAGGACCTTGCACTTGGCCTTGTTGAACTTCGTCAGTTTTGCAGACATTTGTTTCATTAATTTCCCTTTCATTTTGTTGGGCAGATAAATTGACTTGACACCCTGTGACCTGCTGCTCCTGCATGGATCTGCAGAGCAGTTTGCTGGTAAAGGCTTTACAAAGAGAAGTAATTGATGTGAGGCTACTTTACTGTCCATGAGCAAGGCACTAGTACCACCACTTTAATCGTGCCCCTGTGGATCAGGAGCAGTGAAGTGTATTTCATTGTTCCTTCCAAAATACCCATTGTTGCCAAAAAAACACAGGAATGATTAAAAGCTGTTCTCTCATATGTCTGACTATTCCCCTATGCCCTAGCCAACCAGGATCACAATTTGAAATAGTAGCTAAAAAGCTGCATAAAAATATTTAAAATTAATTATTCTTGAATTTTTTGTATCTGTAAACATGGCAAAAATTTGTTTCCAGCATCACATCTTTCCATGGGACATCATAAGCATACATGAAAACAAAGTCTGTTTCTGGATTTATTGTTCCCCCGTTCCCAAGGAGGAGAGGATGGCCAAGCCTTCAGCTGAGGGAGATCATCCCATAATACCAGGGCTGTGAGAGCCCTCCAGGCCATCTCACAGACCTCACAAGGCAGATCTGCCTCCACAGATACAGGTTCCCACTCTTTCTCCAAAATATGCTGTTCATATTAAGGACCAAAAACACACCTTCAGAAAGGAGAGGCTTTCCCTGGAGCTGGTCTTTCTTTCCTGACCAGTCTGTGCTTCTGAGTTTCACAGAGTATTTCTGCCTCAAAATATCCATGAAAACCCATTTCTAGTTAATAACTTCTTTGGTTGCATTTAGAAGAGCAGGATTAAAACAACTACCACAAACCAGCAGGAACTTTCAGCCTGATTTCAGAGACAATTTTGCCTAATATATATAACAATGTTGTGTTTGTTTTGTTTTCAGTTTTTCCAGATTTGCTCAAAATTATCCCTGCAAGCATCCATGTTAGTGTCATTCTCTTCTGTACAGTACTGATCATCTTTGCTCTGGTGGGAGCAGGGTTCTTCATGTTCAATGCTTTTGGCAGCCCCTACGAAACACTGCATGGCCCCATTGGGCTGTACCTCTGGAGCTTCATTGCCTGTGAGTATCACCTGCCCTGTCCTGCCAGGCTGACACAGCTCTATGTTTGCTACTCAGAGTAACCCATTTATCAGCACAGGAGGGTGTGTTAAGGACTGTGGCTTCATTCACTCTAAAGTGGCAAAATCAAGCCAGGCAGGAAGACGGGTGACTGATGTGTCAAATTGTGTGTTTTGCAAAGCAGAGTTGAGATAAACTGGGGAAATCCCCTGCAAGGGCAGGTGGTAGGATGGGAACAGGCAAGTGGCTGCAGAAAGGCCCAAAAGCCCCAGGGACCCAGAGGTGGTGCTGCATCACTGACACCCAAGGCAGTCACAACCAGGATCCAGGTAAGAAGCAACCAAAATACATCAGTGATGCAACTGTTCCCGCAGCAGGAAGGTTCCAAACAGTGTGAGCAAGATCACCTCTTAGAGCAGCAGGGAAAGTTAACACCCATTCTCAGGGCTGCTGGCTTGGCTAACAGTCACATTTACCCTGACTTTACGAGGTATTACATGTTGCAATAATAACTTAATAAAGGACATTGATAAATATGTATATTTAGACATGCAGGCAGCTCCGTTATGCTCAACAGGACAATGAGTAGCTTAAAGCTGAACTCAAGCACAGATACTTTGCTGGCTCAGTTCACTAAAGCAGCCATGATAAATATTGTTGGTCCTGAGCCAAATTCAATCAGAAAAGCTTTGAATAGCCATTGGCTTGGATTCCAAAAATAATCCCTGTTAAAGCTAAGTTACAGTGGCTGTAAGAACACTCTCTATGTGGTATTTGGCTGTGGTATACATCACACAGTGTGACTGAGGGGTTGCCAAGGTGATGAGCACATTCCCCTCCCTTTCAGGTTCCTGCGGTTGCCTCATCATGATTCTCTTCTCCTCAGAGGTGAAGATCCACCATCTTTCAGAGAAGATTGCTAATTTCAAGGAGGGAACCTTTACATTCAAGACTCACAGTGAACAGTTTGCAAATTCCTTCTGGACCATCCTGGTTTGCTCCCTAGTGCATTTCATCAATGCCCTGCTAATCCGATTTGCTGGGTTTGAATTTCCCTTTTCAAAATCAAAAGATTCAGGGACAATCACGGGAGCAGTTGACCTGATGTATTAGCATTACAGGATTTAAGAATGTTTCAAGAAAAGAGATTTGTCAGTACTACATCAACAACCACCACATGTACCAACTTGTAAACAATTAGCTCTAAAGAAGGTAAAACAAAAGAGATTTCAAATAAGCATCAATATGGTGTATGCAATGAACAAAAGAATACATGTTGAATGGTAATGTCTGGATGGAAATGCCCTCTTTCTTGAGGTAAGGCCTTCAGACATCTGCCTTTTTTCCAGTAAACTAATTGAAAAGTAGCTGGTATGAAGAAAACTAGAAGTTTCAGTAGCACTGCACAGGACCTGGGGAGTCCAACAGATGGGTTGCAGTAGAGACACATCCTCACCAGCAGCAGCTTTGCCCTTCAGCCCTGGTGAAAGCAAGGACACATCCATGACCATATCAGGGAATAAGGACACCCAGCAAACTTGCAGACATCAAACAAGAGATAGAACAAGACACAGGCTCTGCCCTGACACCACTCAGGCTCATACATGTAGTGCTCAGCAGGAACTGGTGCAAGTGCTTGAAGGGCAAAACCCAAACACCTGCACCCACCCACCAGTACTTTGACCTACCACCACATGCACAGCAACAACGTTATTTCTCTCCATAAAGCTCTCTTTTGGGGTTTTTAGTTTTAACAAACCAAACTGTGCTCTAAGCCTGGAGCCCTTGTTTCCCCAGCAGTTACTGCAGCACAGTGACAAAGCTGGCACAGCACTGCAGCACTCAGGGGAGATGCTGCATCCTCCTGCTTGCCCCAGGGAGGGAGCTGGGCTTAGCACTCCCAAACAACCCCTCTGCAGTTCCCCAGGCAAAGGGCATTTCCCTGAGCACAGCAACAGGAGTGAGCCCAGGAGCCTTCGCTCTGCAGAGCCCTGCCCAGAGAGTAGCCCTGCCTACAGATCAGAACTGCAAACTCTCATCAAACAATAACAAGAAACAAGTTAGAATCTTTGGCGAGCGGCAACAGCAACACAACAGATGGGCTCCTATAGCACACTGCAACTCAGCAGGGACTGAGGAAGGAACACAGAAGGGTCTGGTGCAAGAAGCCAGAACAGACAGACACAGCAATCCTCAAACCCTTAGATATCACCAAGTGAGTTAAAGCAACAGACCTTCCCCCCAGGGACAGCAGAGCCAGCCCAGCCACTGACAGACAGAGACAGGAGCAAAGACTACCTCCGTGGGATCACCCAGGTGCCTTGGAGACAAGATGCTCCTCACAGAACATGGAAGCAGCACTCAGAGCAAGCACAGGGAGACAGCCCCTGCCCCAGCCACCTGTTTATCTGCAGAGACTGTACCCAGCTGTGAGTGAGGAGCAATCCCACCCAGCATCCACCCAGTCCCCCACCCCACTGCAGGCCCAGTTACCAGACAGCTGAGCCCTCTGTACTTCAGGTTCTACCAGTCCATGAGGCCTCATTCACTTTGATGTAATTTTTTATATTTCTACTATGAGTGGCAAGACATTGCTGGGTTTTTGTAAAGGTTTGTCAGCTTCATCCCTGCTCTCCAAACCCTCTCCCAAGGCAGCTCTACCCCAGCTTCTCCTCGGATTTTGACAATGTGTAATGACTGCTGCAAGTCATCATGACACCCAGCTTTTTTCATAACTTTCTTCTTAATCCATATGCATACTCTTCCTAACGTTAATGTACATTCTTAATACATCATTTGTATTGCATCTCATGGTATTATTTACTACACGGCGAACCCAAACCCATCCCTTTGCTGTGCAGGCAACAGCAGCCCCGACTGGGGGTCCAGGTGTCCTCGGCGGTGTCGCTGCACTCAGAACCCGCCTCCACCATCCTCGCATCCAACCCCGCTCCCGAGCGATGCACAGCTGTTACTTGCATTCATATCCAGTTCCTAAGGCAAACAACTTCTTGCGAGCAAAATAAAATTGTGACAATATTTGACCGGTAGAAAGGGACAGAGGCACGGCCACCCAGCACAAACCTTGTGGGAAACCCCGGGCCCCTTGTCATCCGTGAAAACACCCCCGCTCCCGCCCCACACTGGAAAATACTCCCGCTCTCGCTCCGCTTTGGAAAACACCCTCTCTGCTGCTGCCTGCTGGAAAACACACACACTCCTGCCTCCCGAGCAGCCCCCGCTGCCGGCACCCCTCGGCGGCTCTCCTGGCACAGCGATGCTGCCGCACGGCGGGCGGAGCGGCGCTGACAGCGACGGGCTCTGGGGGGACGGGCGGAGGGGTCGCTGCCTGTCGGTGGGGTGGGTGAGGGCACCGCTCCCCCGGCAGCCTCAGTGTGCCCATCCAGGGGCAGCTGAGCAGGCGGCTGCGATGGGGGACCGGGGGGCTGAACACGCCGCACCCACGGAGCTGGAGGAGATCGCCGGCAGAATCTCTGATCTGAACAAATGGAAAGAAATCTTTAGTTTGCATAGGTAAGATTTTTATTCTGCTTCTTTATCACACTTCTAAGTCCAGGTGGTTAAGTAACATAATTTTTAAAGTTGTGTTTCATTACAGAACTTATATGACAATGACAAAATGTTCTTACGTACTCAGTAATCCAAGTGCTACAGCTCTTCCTTTTTTCCCGGGGTTCTCTTCTGGCTGGATTCTGCTTCCTCCATATGCTAGCAATGCCTCAGATGGGTTTTTTAAAACTGTGCCTTATTTTACCTTTTCAGTTTGGAAATCAATGACACAACTCCTCAGGTAACTGCTTCTCCAAAGGTAACATCTGGTGTTTGTCTGGTGGGTTTTGGGCTGTCTGGCCAGGTTGGCACATTGACTAGGTCACACATCCATACCTGCAGCCCAGATCTCTATGGAGATTCATTTCTCATATTGTTCCTTTGAGAAACAGGCATTTTCTTCATCTGTTCTGAAAGAAAGTCTTGATTTAAACCAAAGGGATAGAGCACTTAAACAAAAATAACATTTCTGTCTAAAACTAATGGTTTCCACGGTCAGTTTTAGAGCACAGGGAAAAAAAGATAACAAACTAAGATCTACAAAATGTAAGTATTTGGGAAATTTTCTTTGCCCTTGGGTTGGGAGGCAATGAAGAATATTCCCTGTAGTTCAGACAAACAGTGTTACTCCTTCCTCCAGTCATTAGCTTATAGGGCTGCGTTGGGAATATCTGAAAACAGCTGGAAATCAAGGGCACTCACGTTCCAAGGCAGCATGTGTGCCTCCCCTCCCCGCCGTCGGCCCACGGCCGGGCACTGCGCCCATCCCACTGGGAATCCCGGGAGGGAACTCTGAGCGCACGGGAGGAGCAGCGCTGGGTGATGCGCCGTCTGCTCCTCTCCCCGCAGCGCGGCCGGGGCGATGCCGGCCATGGACCACCCGGAGCTGGGGAGCCCCCGAGGCCGCAGCCCCCCTCCAGCATCCCCCCGCCGCTCCTGCTCCCTCCGGCCACGGGCGGCCACTCTCTCTCCCGGGACACGGCCACGGTGAGCTGCCTGCTGAATTAAGCATGAGCTGTAATTGAATCTCCTGAAGAGAAAGAGTCTCGGGAGCCTTTCCTGGCGTTCGGGAGGCTCGGCGTGTCGCTCGCTGAGGGCTGCAGCCTGCTGTCCCCTGAACAGAGTACGGAATGGGGATGGATTATTTATGAGACTCTTAACGAACAAGGCTGCAACACAACCTTCAAGCTGACACACAATTCTCATGAGAGAAAGAGTCAAATGGCAACGGGCAATGTTTGCCTGCACTTTGGGGCTTCCCTTACAATCTGCCTCAGGACGGGAGGCAGGATCATGGAATCGTAGAATCATTCGGGTTGGAAACGGCCATTTACACCATCAGTGAGGGATTTCAGCTCCTGTCGAGTGCCTGAGGGCGCTGCTGCCCGGTGCCGCTGTCCAGCAGCCCGGAGGTTCTGCAGGAGTTGGCAGGACGCGCCCCAGCACAGGTCTTGACCGAAAAGTGCACTGTACCCAAACACAGACTATTACACACTGCAACTGAGCTTCACCGGAGCAGCTGAGTACTGAGTGAAGTCCCTGACCTCCCTCAAACATCACCTTTGCTCTGAAGGTGTGAGACCTGACAGTGTAACAGTGCTCTGGCTGTGGGCACACGCACTGTACCTGCACCCTCGAGAACTCCTGACATTAGAGATCATTCACCATGCTGTGATGGGGTATCTGACCCCATCCCCTCTGACTTCTCCTCGGCAGGGGCTGCAGAAGCTGCTGTTTGGGAACACGACTCACCCCTTCAGCTGTGAGTGGGCAGCAGCACACTTCAAGTTCCGCCAGCCACGCTCCAACCTGGCCTATGCACTAGAGGCACGAAAGGTAAAGGGTCCCACAGCAACTGGCACCGGCTCCTCAGTGTCTCAGACACCTGCAGGAGATGAGAGCCAGTGCTGGGAGCCTCAACAGCACACACACCTGCACCCCACACGCCTGGACCCTGCACATCTGCACCCCACACACCTGCATCCCACACGTCTGCACTCCACGCCCTGCCCACCCTCCAGGCTGAGCTTTGCCCACCGGGTAGGGTGCAGGGGCTCCAGCCACAGCTCCCTCCACAGCTGCCCTCACAGGGGAGCTGTTGACCCGAGGCTGGAGTGGGATGGATGGCCTGGAGCCAGCAAATGGCTGCAGGACAGACTGTGATATCCCTTTGTGAGATGCTCACAGGGGAGAACTCAGGAGAGGCAGCGGGTCACACAAAGTATCAGGACTTGCCTGTTCCTCTTCCAAGAATTAGACTTACCTAATTCTTCCTGCCCCACCTAGACATCCAACACCTGAAGTCACCTACACTGTTATTTACTGAAAAAGCGAGGTTTTTCCTTCTTCCTTATTTACCATCAAAACACTGCACCCAAAAAAGCAGAAGCCCAAGACATACCCTCAAATTGTAAATCCCCTAAATCACCTGGAGGCTGAAATGCTGGGTGCAACCACAGGCACCACTCCCTGCATTCCAACACTCCGTGCTTGAAGAAGGGAACACAGCCCTGACTGTGTGCACAGGCACCTCTGTGCATGGCCTCACATCAGCCCCAGTCTGCCTTGGCATAGCTGTCCCTTTGCTGTGAGGCTGGAGGGGAGAAAAAAGAAACTGTGGGTCTTCCAAGCACACAAGGTGTCCCGAGCTGGGTGACATTCCCTGGGGCTGAGCACTGCGAGGGAGGGAACACTGCTGTCCCCAGCACGCAGCCAGGGCCATCCCACAGCTTCTTCTCCACAAGGGCTTCCTGTTTTCCCACTGGCCAGGGAGTGCTGGGAATGGCATGTGCTCATTCAGGCTTCTCAGACAGGGGGATTTGTCTTTCTGTCCCTAGACGGGAACAAGAGCTGTTCTGATGGCTGTACAAGCGCATATCATCACATACCTGCTCTTTGCAAGAGACACAGAATATACTCACCTGGAAAGGTAATATGCTGAGCCTTCTCATGGGACACGTAGGAACTATTTCCATTCATTGTTTGGACTCAGACAGACCAGCTTCTGGGTTCAGTCAAGCCAGACCCATGTTCAGGTGAGCAGCTACAGGTGGGGATTTGAATCAGGAGAGAAGCCTTGGCTGACCCCTAGGCAAGGCTTCTTCCCACCAAATCCGCCGTTTTGGGGATGGTGGTGCATGCCCCCCAGCTCCTGGTCCCAGCTCCCCGTGTTCCCCTGGCGCAGGCTGTGCCGGATCGGGCGGCGGGAGCAGGAGCAGGCACTGGCCGTGGCCCTGGCAGAGACACTGTGGGCAGCGGGAGGAGGTGGCAGAGCCATCGTCTGCCTGATCCCCGCAGCTGTCCCCATGCTGCCACACGGAGGCTGCAGAGCAGAGACCTTCACGGAGAGAGTGAGTATGGAAACTCGTGCTGCCAATGGGATCTTCCTTAAAGACGCATTTGGCCTCAAATGTAGAATCTCCTAAACCTGCTCCCTCACTTACGGTGCAGCAACATGGTGAGGCCCCCAGATCCAGGTCCTACCACAGCCCATGACATATCCACCTCCTTGCAGGGGCTGTCACTCCCCTTCATCAAGGGCCCATCTTCCTCCTCCTGCAAAAAGGGAACCCAGTTAACATGAAGCTGCTCCGCTGACTCCCTGCAGAGCCAGAGCCCATGGGTGGGGAAGGGACAGAGCAGATCCTTGCATTGTTGTTGTTTGGCTAGAGAAGCCACAGGAATCCAAAGCTCAGCTTTTTTATATAATTCATGTCTCCTTTACACCTCCTTCCCTGTTCTTGTGCCAAACAGATCCGGTTGTTTGAGTTCTCAGAGAAAGGGGCAGCTCAGGAGTTCATCTCCCATCACATAAACTGTGTAAGTGGGGATATTTGCTCTATCCCAGTTATTTTCTTACTGAATTACATCTTATTGCCGATTCAAACCAGATCTTTTGAAGGCAAGTGCCACTGTCAGCAGGATGTGATGTTTGGGAAGAGATCCTGCTCCCACTAAAATCTCTGTGACTTTACCCCCTATTCCTGCTCTCTCAGCCCACAAATGCTGGGTCAACGGGACAGCATTTTGTACTTCACTGAAATGAAAGATGTGATTCCTTGCAACTTCTGCAAAAATCTGGGAAAAAAATATACAAAACCCATTTAACCAATAACTGGAAGTTTCTTTTTTTACCTGAGTCTATTCAACAAAATAAGTTATAAAATCTTCCTGGAGTAACACCTTACTCATCTGGCTCAACACACTCTCCTAAGGCTGTATTGAAGCATTTGCATTGGTTTAATTAAATGTGATTTACTGGCCATAATTCCTCCCCTGTGATCCCTTATTTCTTTTTCCAGTTCAAATGTGAAGGAAGCCATGGAGTGATCCTGTTTTTATACAGTTTACTTTTCTCTAGGACACTTGAAAGGTATAGTTCACTTTTAAAACATTTTCCTTTAGTTTGGTTACATCTTCTGAAATAGCTTTTCCTTTCCTCCCTTTCCCGTCAGTGGGGCAGGGATGTGCAGTGTCGCCTCCAGCCCCAGCCTGTCACTGCCCCGATGTTCTGTGTTTGGCCATACAGGATCCAAGAGGATTTGGGTGACACAGCTCCTTTGCTGAATGTCAGTTCTGGAAACATCACCTGCACAGAGGTAGGATCAGCCACGTTTCCCACATTTGATTTAGGAAAAAATTCTCACTTTTTAATCCAAGCTAAAAAAGCACAGGGTCATACAAAAATATTTTGCAAATTTTAATTATGACCGTGCAAGCAAGGAACAGATGGCGATAACAACAACAATAATAAAAAAGCGACCCGCAGCCCGGCACTGCCCCGCTCGTGACAGGCGCGGCAGAGCCGGGAGCGGGACGGCGCCCGCAGAGGGGCTCTGCTGTGGTGCCCACGGGCGGTGCCCCCGCAGGCGCTGCTCAGCCTCCTCCTGACGGGACGGGCGAGCCCCGCGGAGCTCGCAGGTGCCGCCGAGCGGGGATCGGGCGAGGCTCGGGGGCGGCGGCGCCCCGTGGGCTTCCTGCGCTGGCCGGAGCCGCAGGTGAGGAGCGGGACGGCCCCGCCGCTCCGGGACCCGCATCCCGGCCCGGGGACACCTCGGGCTCACGGCGACACCCCCCGCCCAGGTGAGCCCCGCGCTGCGGACGCCCCGGCTGCCCGTGTGGCTCTGCAGCAGCCCCGGCAGGCTCGGCGTGCTCTTCGGCACCGACAGCCGCCTGCTGTCCCACTGGAGAGCAGAGAGGGTCTTCCACCTGTACTTCTACGGCGGGCGGCCCGAGCAGACCCGAACGGCCCGTCTGAGGATAGGTACGGACACGGGCTCACCGCGGGGAGGTACGGGTGTCACACACGACTGTCCTTCCTGCGTTTAGTACTCGTGCAAAGTTAAAACGCACCAGGAAGTAGAATTGTTTTGTGGTTAATTCAAAATTTATAATAACCTTCTCTCCAGTTGTTGTGGTTTCGCTCCAGCCTCTAACCAAGCTCCTCATAGCCCCTCCCTCAGTCCCCCATCAGAGGGATCAGGGAAAGAATCAGGAGAGTAAAAGCAAGGAAACTCATGGGTTGGGATAAAGACAGTTTAATAGGGAAAGCAAAGGCCAAGCTAAGTAAAACAAGGAACTCATTCACCCCTTCCCACGGGCAGGAAGGGGCTCAGTCACCCCTAGGAGAGCAGGGCCCCATCCTGTGTAACAGTTACCTGGGGAGGCAAACACCATCACTGCAAACATCCCCCCTCCTCCTTCTGCCCCCCACTTGGTACTGAGTGTGATGCCATATGGTCTGGAATATCCCTTTGATCAGTTTGTGCCTCCCCCCAACCTCCCATGCAGCCAGCTCGGCCTTGACCCCGTGTAAGCTCTGCTCAGTAATAACAAAAACATCTCTGTATTATCAGCCCTGTGTTCAGCACAAATCCAAAACGTAGTCCCACAGCAGTCACTGGGAAGACAATTCTACCCTAGACAAAACCAGCACACCAAGGCAGCAAGGCTGGCACAGGGGGGACTACCTGCCTGCTTCCAGCAGCTGGCTGAGGCTGAAGTCTCTGTTTTCCTGCCCAGCAGCAGGTGCCACCACAGCCCTTGTATTTCCCCCAAGTTTCACATCCCCTCCAGGAGGGGTGAACTGCTCCTCTAGCATCACTTGGACTGTGAGCTAGGCTTTGTGCTTGGGCTGCAAAGATTCTTGTTTCTCTGGCACTGTGCAGCACTTACCTTCCTGGATGAATGCCACCCTCTTCCTCACTCTCCTTTCAATGCAGCATTTACAGTGAAGTCTGAATCTTGGAACTAAGGGGTAAATCTTCAAGGAAAGATGAATCAAGATCCACTATCACAATGCCCAGCATGGCCACAGATACTACCTGTGCATCTGCTCAGAAAAGCAATACGCAAATACAGCCTGCAAGGTGTATTTAGAGGCATTTAGAGAGCCGGAATTTCCCGGGGGGACGGCCAATGGCCCCGGGCCATCCACCAGCCCGGGAGGCTCCACTGACCTCCCCCAGCTCCCTGGGGCAGCACAGCAGCACACCTGCACCCATACGGCTGCAGAGGCTTCTGCTTTTAACCTTCGCTGAAACCTTTTTGAGGGCGGTTGGGTTTTTTTTAGATTTTTCTTTTAAACAGCATTTCCTCCTCAGACACTCATTCGCATCACTGGGAAGACAGCCCAAGTGAAGACCCCTGCAGCCCAGGGAAGAGGTGTCCAGCCCTGGAGATGGCAATCAGGACCAAGTGGGCGGGTGCAACCATCAGCTGGAATGGGACAGACCCCTTCTTCTGAGCAGTGAGCAGGATGGGCCCCTGCTCCTGCAGAGTGAGCAGGATGGGCCCCTGCTCCTAAAGAATGCCAGTATGTCCCATGTGTTGCCAACTATGCCAGTCACGGCAGCATGGAGGACAAAAACTCCTTCCCCAGTGAAACAGCCCTTGATGCATTGAGGGGATGCCCTGTTCACAAAGCATCACACCCACTGAGAAACTATGTGGAGGTGAGGAATGATCACCAGCAACACTGCCCCTTTTCCATGTGGTAGAATGCAGGTTCTCCTGCTTCCCACGACAGCTGGCAGGAAAAGGAAAGGGTTAAGCCTCGGCTCAAGCTGCCCAGGGCAGTGGTGGGTTCCCCATCCCTGTATGGATTTAAAAGCTGTGCAGATGTGGCGCTTGGGGACATGGTTTAGTGGTGGTCTGGGAAGTCCTGGGGGGACAGTTGGACTCAATGGGTGCTAGAGGGCTTTTCCAATCCAAATCATTCTGCAATTCTACGATTCAGTGATTTTACTGCCATGCCAAATCCTGGCACTCTGCATTAGCCTGGCAAGCACAGGCAGGGCACATCACTTCTCACTCACAGTAACCACTGTCCACTTCCTTCTTCATTGTCATCATGCAAAGAAGACCTATTAGTCATACCCTCAGTCTGAAGTACTGTTGCTCATGCCAGCTGTACTGAGAACAATAAACCTTAGGCAAGCAATTCAGAAGTTTGGTTCAAATTAATTCAATTTTCCAATAAAAAAAAAAAAACAATGAGGACATCCAGCTTGAGATTCTGCCAGACCAGAATGAGGAGCTGCTGGTTACAGTTGATGTGGGATCTGTACCTGCTGTTGATCCCTTCTTGAGTTTCTGCTTAATTCAAGGCACCCCTGAGCACGTGGCCTCCCCGCTGCAAAGCTGTGGCTCAGCCCCAGTGCTGAGGTGTCCCAGCACCTGCAGGCTCAGTGACACCAGGAGAGGGGCCCCAGGGCTGCTGGGGCTGTACCAGCCCATCACCCTTCTGTGACTGCACCGGCAGCCATGGGCCAGGCTGGGGGATTGGGAGTCAGGAACAGGGGCCCCCACCCTTTCAGTCGTGTTCACAGCCCCTAGATCCCTGACTCCTATCCTGGCCCTGCTCCCCATCACTGTCACAAATCCAGTATGATTGTGAAAGGCAGAAAAAGGAAGAGAAACCCAGCGAAATCTGACTGCACCCACTGTGGGAGCATACGCCCTTGCCACCTCCCTCAGGTTTCCATCCCTCTGCCCTCATGTTTTCACATCCTTTTATGACCTTCTTGCCTGCTCCTTTCCCTCCATCAGAGCTGAGTCCTTGCTCATTCCAGCCAGGTCACATCACACTCAACGATGCTTTAGGAATAAGCAGACACAAGTCTAGGTGTCAGTCAAACTTCTCTGAAAACTCCCCCAGCTCCAGCACCTCAGGAAGTGCTGCCTTCATGGCAACAGCTACAGACTTTCACTTCTACTCTGGAAATTCTCTGCAGAAGACAAGTAAGTTTTGCAAACCTGCATGCATTCCACAGATGCTCAGAGGTGCTGTCATGCCGTGAAATATTGAGGGGGATCACAGGCTACACAGCCAGGAATACAAGCAAAAAATCTAGACACACACACAAATGAAATTTATGTCATCTTTTGACAGGAATCAGTCACATGGAGGAAACAAGTACCAGAACCTCCAGCAGTGAGGCCCCTCTCCTGCAAAGACCTGCTCATGGGTAACACCACTTGGGTTAAAAATGTTGTGTGTGGGTATCTCAGAACAAAGTATTGCTTATGCATCAAGAAGAACCCTCAGAGCCAAACTGCAGGAAGAGCTCTGGAGAAAATAATACTGGAAGTGTTCATGGCCAGGCTGGATGGGGCTTGGAGCAACCTGGTCTAGTGGAAGGAACTGGATGGGCTTTAAGGTCCCTCCTGACCCAAACCATTGCGATTCTGTGATTCCTGGAGGGATTCAACAGATGTGGTGCCAAGGGACATCAGTGGTGGCCTTGGCAGTGTGAGTTAATGGTTTGACTCAATGATCTTAACTTTTTTTCAAACTGTGGTTTTATCGTTCTGCGATTCACTTCTCCAGTGTTACTGAAATGGATGTTGTTTAAATTATCGGGGTTTTTCCCAAAACCTTTTTGTTTGTTTGGTTGGTTTGTTTGTTTCAGTGGGCAGTGAAACCAGCCCAACTTCTTTCATTGTCTGATCCCCACGTGTAAAACCAGAGCTAAGAAAATACCTATTCTGCGGAACACTCAAAATCAGGCCAAAACATCTTTTAGCATTATTTTCACGACCCTGGGGGGGCACACACAGCCCCGGTGCTCACACACAGCCCCGGTGCTCACACACACACACACACACTCACACACACACACACTCACACTCACACACACACACTCACACTCGCACACACTCAGACACACACACACACACACACTCTCACACACACTCACACTCACACACACACACTCACACTCGCACACACTCAGACACACACACACACACACACTCTCACACACACTCACACTCACACACACACACTCACACTCGCACACNTCCTCCTGCCCTGCCCTGCCCTCCCCAGCGTGCTCCGATGGTGGCGGCGGTGCCGGGGCGCGATGAGCCGCCCGTCCTCCGCCGGCCCCGGCCCTAGCAAGCCGTGCGGGAAGCAGCAGC
>VXAU01003691.1:334197-359357 GCA_013399695.1 Formicarius rufipectus | reverse complement strand
GCCGGGCGAGGCGGTGAAGCCCTGCGGAGGGGTGGGCGAGGGGCCGGTCGTGAGCCCCCCGGTCCGGGGACCCCGCGGCCCCGCGGAAGGCCCGGCAGAGCCGCCGTGTGGGGCCGGCCCGGCCCGGCCGCCCCCCGCCGGCCTGCCCGCCCTCCTGGCCTACCGACGCGAGTCCGCTCGAGCAGCTGCGCATCGCGAGGTCCGTCGGGGCCGGGCGCCCCCGCTGCGCTCCGTGCAGCACACGTGGAACCAGCGCCCTTTACCGGGCCGGCGCTGGAGCCCCTGCGTGACAGGGTTTTGATTCTGCGGGGCTGCTGGCGCTGCTGTGCGCACCTGGGCACCGGAAGGCTGCACAGCCTCTCCGCGCAGCTGAGACCCCTGTTGAGAATTTTCCAGCAGAAGGTTTTGGCCTCTGGCTAAACCAGATACAAAATGTAGATAAATAGTACAGCCACAGAATATAAACAGGGTACGGAGTTCCCTGTAGCCCTTAGCAGAGTGGAGTCACCAAAGAATTAATCTGAGACAAGAGATGGGGAGGAAGGGAATTTTATTTCAGGATATCCAGTATCCATCCTTGAAATGCACCCTGCAGCCACGCTGGTTTGCATCTGGTCAGATGTGACCAGCTCTGTGTCACCTTGGTTCCTCAGAAATGCACCCTCCCCCTCGACTGCAGTCATCACGAGCTTTTTCTCTCCAAAGCCCACATGATGTGTTTGAAAAGGTTGACACACCTGAATCCTTAGCTACAGTGTTCTGTGTTCTCTTTTCCGGGAAGGAATCAAGTTCATAAACACCACAGTCAATCCTTTTCTTTTGCGGCATCTATTTATTTACCACAGACCAGCTTTTCTTTTTGGTGCTTTCCTGAACTTCATGTTTTGAGTTCAATCATGCCAAGACATCCCAGATATAGATCTGTTGTAACTGCCCTTGGGTGCTTGTCATGTTGCATTTTGAGCAGAGCCCTCTCTTCTCATGCTAACAGGGGGATTTGGGGGCTGGTAGCCCTGTCCCTTCTCTCCACTCTTCCTGCTGTCGCTGCAGGCAGAAGAGGACACTGAGCCGAGGTGTGAGTACTGTGGCAGCCTGCTGAGGCCGTTCCCTTTCCCCAAGGATGTCCCTTTCTCCGAGGATGTCCTTTTCTCCAAGGACCAGGAATACGTAAGCTGGGGGGAGGACGAGCAAGAGTTTGCTCTGGAACAGCTGCACTCATGGCTCCACTCTCCCACCTTGCAGAGATTCTGCTGCAAGCGCTACCGAGACCTCTACGAGTTCATCGTGAAGCAGAGAAAGAGGCTGAAGGATCCCTGCAGGATCCCCAGAGCTGTCAGCACCCACGAACAGCACAGCGCCGAAACCAACCAGCTGCAGTCGACAAAGCGAGAGAACCAGAGGTACTGGAAGAATGGGGATCACATCTGTGTAAGGAACAAAAGGCAGCTCCGAGGGAAAAGGAGCATTAAGAAACTGCAGGAAGAGGGAACTAAAGAAGAAAAACCTTTATTTTAGGCACCCCAAGTTCGGATTCTCTCTGGTCCCTCCTGGCTCCTCTGTCGCCAGACTGCACAAGGAGGTGGCAAGGTATGTGCTGAGTCAAGTGCTAATTCTAGTGTGGACAGATCTAGAGACAAGAGACAAAAACACAAATACAGATCTGGGTAGGGACAGTATTTGGGTGTAGATTTTACCTCAGGCACTAAAACAAAGTTGGAGTTTGTATTTCTGTTTTGCTCCATAAACTGTGGCATGTGTTTGGATTCCAGTTTCCAGAGTTCCAAGAACTCTGCAAGTTCTTGGCCCAAAATTTGTGCGAGTGCCTAAACCTCGCACGGTTTACTTTTTAAAAGTAAACCAGTACACCTGGAAGTACACCGCTGGTTTCCTTGAAGATCCTTCTCAGTCTGAGTGCAAGTACAGAGCACACACTGAACCACTGCCACACTGTCAGATTTATAGGAAGCTACACAAGAATAGTGAAAATCGTTCTGGAGATGAGCTGTTTTCTTGATCCTGTGGGCAGCTCTCCTCTTTCATATACAATCTTGATCCATTACAATGTTCAGCTCTCCTGCCAGCAGAGCTGATGCCACTGCAATGGCAGAGCCTGTTCATGGGAACATTTTCTGCTGAGATATGAGTATTTTGGTGATACTCCGCTCCCTCTATTACTTGCAATCACTTGTGTGAGTGGAGAGAGAAACAGGTTCAGAAAGTTGTGTTCCTAAGGCAGGGCTATCCAGTACTTTCCAAACCAGCTACATGAAATGTCTAACAGGAACACTTCTGTCTTCCAGGCAGCAGGAGAGACACTTGCCTGAAAGGTCTACTACCCTGTCCTTAGAGCCAAGTCCCACTGAAGGTGAGTTGGCATTTCCTTATGGATTTATTTGTCCATTTATCACAACAATGCATTCTGTGGAATTGCTGGTCTCTAACTGAACAGGAAGATTCTATACAGCAACATGTTCATTCATTGTCAGGTATGCAATCCCCTTAAATTAGATCCAGATCCAGTCATATTACATCATCCCTCACAGGAGAATGCAAAAGCAGGCACATACTCCTTGCACAGAGGGTCTCCTTGTCATGACTTTCAGTATTTATATGTGAAGTTTCCAGCTGAGATGCACAGAACCTGACCTCAGAGAAGGACAAGTTGGCAAAGCCAAGCCCTTGGGAGGTAGGAATTACCAGAATGATAGTGATCTACATTTTGCCTGATCAGGTAGATACTCCACCAATTCCTAGCTCAGGCTGTGGGTGACTGAGCAGCCTTTGGGTCTAGCTCTAAAACCAGAGCTCTGAGTGAACAAGATTACAGTAAGGGCATGTTTTCAAAGAAGATGGAAGGGCTCTAAGGCTTCTGCAGCACCAGGGATCTCAAATCGTCAACTCCAGCACATGGAGCCAAATGCTCTCCCAAAAAGTCACTCTTTACACAGATGTGTGTATATATATATATAACTGAAAAATAGACCTCTTTTATCATAATGCTGTTCTCTGAAATAGCTGAGCACTCTGGGCTGCCCTTGTTAGAAAATACCTCGAGATAGACTCCCAGGATGGAGCATTTCAGCCAGGAATTCCCACTCCCAGTTACAGCAGAGGTGTTGGGCAGCCTGAAGTGGGCACTGTCAGTCCTCCCTTCTGCACACAAGCCCTCTCTGTTCTCTCCAGGTTCACACCAAGCTGGAACTGCTTCCTATGGGCTTTCGCAGGAGCCTACATTGCCCAAGGGTGAGACACCGGTGCCTGCTGGAAGCAAAGCTGAGCCCACGGAGGAGCCCAAGCCCGAAGAGGAGTCTGAGCTCAAGAAGGAGCCTGAGGAGGAGGCTGAGCCCAGGCCCAGACCTGGGCCCAAGCTTGGACTGGACCCTGATTCTGAGCCTGAGTCTGAGAAGGAGCCCAAGCCCAAAGGGAAGGAGGAACCTGGGCCTGAGCCTGACTCTGAGAAGAAGCCTGAGCCCAAGGAGGAGCCTGGGCCTGAGCCCACACCTGAGCCTGAGAAGAAGCCCAAGCCTGAGCCCAAGTCTGAGGAGGAGCTTGGATCTGAGCCTGGGCCTGAGCCTGAGATGGAGCCCAAGGAGGATGCTGGGCTTGAGTATGAGCTGGAGCCGGAGGAGCCCAAGCCCAGGCTCAAGGAGGAGCCCAGCTCCTGCTGTGTCACCAGCTATGGTTTCAGGCCCTTGGGGAAGAAGGCAGGTACCTGCGGCCGAGGGCGACGGGTGCACCCTGAATGTGTCTGCACTGAGCAGCTGGAGCCTGGCACTGCCCCTCTTCACAGGGCAGCTGTGCCAGACTGCTCTCATCAGTTTTATCCTTTTAATCTCAGGTGGGAAAGAGTAAATTGGTGCAAAAGTACTACAAACATGGACGAAAATTCCTTACTGTGCTCCCAGATGGGACCTCACAGTTATTGTATCCTTTACGGTGTTCACTTGCCTGCATTATAGGACTATAACTAATTTTAAGTGTGACCCAGTTCATTTTATCATGAACAGCCCGCCTCACCACTCTCACTTGCTCTGAGGAGCAGCAGCAGTGAAACCTGACCCAGCTCCTGGGCTGAGGTTTCCCAGAGCAGGCAGCAGCTCCAGGGAGGGATGTGCACTCACATCCAACACCCAGCCCAGCAGGCAGACCCAACCCTGAGCTCTGGCCTCCTGTGAAAGGGCCCTCCGGACCCTGGGGGCTCCCAAAGCTCTGAGCTCTGTCCTGACCCCAGGGACAGACCAGGGTGCCACCAGCACAGGGTGCCTGTGCCTGCCCTGCAGGCAGCGCCTCAGGGGAGCACAGCCAGCCTAGGATTACCAGCATGAGCCACTACTATTTGAACCAAGAAAACAGGGCAGTCCGACAATGGACCCCACAGCTTCCTTTATTAAAACCACATTTTAAGTCATTCATGTTATTTTTTCTTGCTGTGGCTGACTTCTTTCTGACCTGGGGAGGTATGAAAGTGTACCTGAACTTTGCCACCAAAGCAAAACACTGGCAGTGTCCCAGCTGACACTGGTAGCACACCTTTAACATGCCAGATTTTATACTCCCCGGTTGTGCCCTGAAGTATTTAGTGTGTAATAACAGACCAACCAGCAAAGCAGAGGGTTACCAACTCCTTACCTGGTGGCAGCTATCCATCTGGAAACCTGGCCATCATCATTACACGAGAGGATGACCAGCTGATTTGCATAGTACAGGAAGACGAGCCAAGGACCACCAAAATCCGTGCGGTGTTTCAGTCCGACGGCAGAAGCACGTGCTATTACCCCAATGGAGACGAGTGGTGCGTTCAGCAGCTGTGCTCTCCACTGTGCACTGACATTGCAAAGGCCACAAATGGTATTTCTAACAGCATCCAAAAATTAACAGACAAATCCAGCAGCTCATGGGCTGCTTCAGGTGACTCCCAGAGCAGCAAAGCAACACTGGCTGTGCAATGAAATACAGGGCACAGGCCCTGACCGTGCTGTGCCTCTATCCTGTCCCTTGGGGGAATGAGGGATGTTCCATCATGGGAGCTACAGGGTTCAGTTTCTATTTCCCTCTCTATTAGGATAAACATGAATATCCATGGAGGGCAGTATTTGGACCAAACAGGCAGCAGGGTGAAAAGGTGGATGTGGCCAAACGTGTCACCAGGACCCCATGTCCCTTTGAGCCCTATTTTCATCTCCCTGAACCGGCACGTGGGGATCAGGATCTTGGCCCAGGACAAGATCATCATCTCCTTCCTCGCCATGGGACGACAAGCAAAATTCAACATGGGAACAAAAGTGCAGGTATTTCTCCACACACACAGCCACTCTCCACATCAGGAGCAGAGTAGGCAGGGAAGATCCCCTCCATGGGGAAGCATGCTTCTTCCCATGTTGCCCCATGTTCCTGCCCCTCAAAAACAAAGCAGTGGACCTGCACCCTTCTCAGTCCCACACAGACAGGGCATCCACCAGCCCGAGCTCTCTGCAAGGAGTCACAGTGTTGGGAAGCATTTCCAACCAGGTCCCTCATGTCCCTGGCTGTGTCCCCCCAAGGGCCACCCTGGATCTGCCACAGGGAGAAAAGCTGTGGTCCATGTAGGCAGGGTCCATGGCAACTTCCTTCCTCCACAGGCTCCCGCCACAGGGGCAGGTTTGTCTGCTGGGAGAGGGAGGAAAGCCCGTCCCAGGCTGAAATGGCTCTGCTGACACGCTCCCTCTGCCCTGCAGGTTGGCACTGCCGGGCGGCTGCCTGCCCCAGCCCCGCTGGGCAAGGACGAGCTCCTGCTGCTTGCTTTCCGGGTGAGGATCCTGCAGCTCTTCGACAGGATGCGGGCCTGCATCAACTTCCCTTCCAGTGAGCAGTGGAACAAAATGCAGCCTCCCGCATACCTCCTCACCCAGGCTGCGAAGATCCTGGAGTTCTGTGCTGCCACCGACATAAGCACAGAGCTGCACAGCTCCATCAGGGCGATAGTAAATGCACAGCAGCTCTGACCAGCGTATGTGTGGTGTAAGGCAAAATGAGACAGAGATGCTCCCCAACACTGCAGCACCTGCACATGCTCAGCAAGAGTTTACCTGTAGCTCTGCCCTGGTGTGGAGCAAAGGGCAGCCTGGGCTGATCCACACAGCCCCATGGGGGTATCACTCAGGGGGTCTCACTCACTCAAACCCACACTGAGCAAACCTTGGCCATGGAGGCACGAAGGGGCTTTACTCAGGTCTCCCACAGAGGCACCACTCTGCTGCTCCTGATGAGATGGCACCAGCAGGATGCCCAGGTGTCCCTGGTGCCAGCGCTGATGGCAGCTCAGTCAGCTGCTGGTACAAGACAAGGTGGTTGCCTGTGCAGAGAAAAACAGATACCAGCAGAGGACACCAAGCAATCACCTACACTCAGTCCCAGGGAGCACCAACTGTAGCCCAGGATGAGCTCTGGTTTAAGCACTGCAAACATCGAGCCCTCAGCGGGCATTTAGGGGCCCCTGGGCCACAGGGGCTGCAGCTGGCAGTGGGGAAACCTCTCAGCCCCTAAGAGCTGCCTGAGACCTGGGGTTCATCTGGCCAGCTTCCCCCAGGGTTGCCACACAAGCTGTGGCACTGCCAAAGAACAAGGCCAAGCCCCAGGTGCTTGTCCCAGCACATGGAGGTTCTCAGGGGCTTACACAGGACAGACACAAGCTCAGTGACTTTGGAAAGTTGCCATTTTATGCGGTTTTTCAATTGCAATTCCAAGAATGTGCATCAGTGACAAATAAGGTACTTCACACAGGAAATGGGAACTCTTTATTTCAATTAATGTTCTTGGGTTCTATTCAGGACAGCAGGAAGGCCCAGCTCAACTCTCCAATGGCCAAGGAAGATCTGCTGGAGCTGGCCCACACATGATTAAAGAGCAGTTGATCTTAATTTTCACTGAAGTCACCAAATGATGTAACTACTCTGCATGTAATTTTGCTTATATAATTCAATATATAACATACTGTTCTACTCTGCCATAGATTTTGAAAAATATACAAACCTGTTTTAACCACATTAGAGATTTGATAGACACCTGTCAATTACTCAACAGTTTAGGACAGTCTAAGTCACTCCTGTAACTTCATTTTAAACTACAAAAAGAACATAAATTCATATAAAATACAACAGATTAAACAAACTTTTTTTTCCAAGGAAAAATTAGGTATCAACTCAATCTGCCATTGTGTGAAACATGAATATAAAATAAGTTACCATTAGTAATGCCTGCATTGCTGAGCTATGAACTGGTCGAATGAAATCTTAAAAAAACTATACAGTATTATTGCACTCGTGGCTGTGCAGTGTGGGACCGGCCAGCACCGAAACGGGGCCCATTGGATGTTTGTCCACGAGGCACAACGTGGCTGCGAGAGAGGCATCCAGCCTGCGCCAACAGCGGCTGTCTTCAGCGCAGGCCTTCATGGGTCTGCACCACGAGGCCCAGGAACCACCACCCAGTGCCTGGGGAGAGACAGCGCCGTTACCGTCAGCAACACCCCCGCCCCACACTGCCACACCTGCGGCACACCTGGAGCACACCTGCACTGAGCTGCCACACCTGGGGCACAGCTGGAGCACACCTGCACTGAGCCAGCCCCATGAAGTGGAATCATAAGCTATGTGTTTTGAAAGCCACACGTGACATGGGAACATGGAATTGTTTTCTCATAAAATACCTGATGTACGTGAACCCTCAGCTGTGGAGCATTTGCAGAGGGGTAGGGCAAGCCAGTCCTGCTCTCCAGGGGCATGCGAATCAATTTGGTTACAAGCCAGGGAAACATAAATCCCTCACACAAAGGCTGTTCTAAGGCACATAATGCTCATGTTTCTGGTCTCTGCACCACACACCTCACTAACATCAGGCCTCCTGCACACAGTAATGCATCTTCTCCTACCTCACGGAATGCCAGCTTCCCACTCCAAGACAGGCAGAATGAGCCACAGCCTAAGACCTCCCACCTAAACAGCCCCTGTGACACCACAGGTGGCAATTTAATGTCACGGAAGCTACTTCTCCAGGAAAACATTAAACTGAACAAACACACAGGCCCAACCTTCAATCTCCAATGCACCTCACACTTGTCACACTTGGGCAAACGCCGTAATAACTGAAGAGACTTACGAGGAGTTTCAGTGCTGTTCAATGGGGCTATGATCGATGATGGGGCATTGACTCCATGTGCACATTGAGCTTCATCTCATTATCAAGGATTTGTACAAGCTGCTGCATGGAAGGGAGGTGACCAGACTCCAGCTTAGACCACACCGGGACATCTGGCACAGAACACACGAAGGGAAGAAAAGCACTGTGAACACTAGGAGCATCAGGAAACACACAAGACTGGTGTAAAAATGGAACGGAGAAGCTCTAGGAAGCTGTGTGAGTTGATACTGATTTATACTGAGGAAAACATCTGGATCAACAATGCCTCCAGGCTCTGGCTATGCCAAAGCCCAGCCCAACGAGGAGAGCAAAGTGCCTAATGCTTCCATTTAGCATTATCCTATGAATGAAGAGGTGGAAAATATCCACTGAGATCCCTCTCAACCTCAAAATTCAGTACTGCTGTCCACTGGTACAGAAAATCTGGGAAAAGCAATGGATTCCTTAGGATTCCAAGGCTGAAGCACACTACAGAACAGGGAAAACATCTAATTGGAGAGTTCATGTCCCTAGCTGTTCATTTATTTAATGCACATCACACACAAAGAAAGAACGTAACAGTTACTCCAAGAGACCAAGTGTCCCTCTGAGTAAGTTTTTATAGAGCTATTCTATAGTATCTGACATCTGAAGATCCAAATGGATGGCAATTTCCACATACCACATTTCTTCACACCATTCCTCATTCTCCTCACCTCACAGCTTTCATGTGTGTACATGTGCAACATGAGATCCCACAAAAAAATTCTCAGCTCACCATTCAAAGTGATTTCAAAAGCCCCGGTGGACATGCACTGGTTCTCAATCATGTTGCTCAGGAAGAAGACCATCATGCAGGCATACACCTGGAACAGAACAGAGACACACACACACACACCTCAGCCACACCTGCTGCTGTTCGATCTCAGTAAGCGCTGGATGTTCACAGGTGTCCCTGAACTCCCCACGTGGAAGAACTGCTCAAGGAATGTTCCCCTCCACAGACATCTCCCTCTCCTCCTTTTGCACAGATCATGAACCTTGCCTTCCCCAGACAAGCACCAAACCAGCTCTGAACCCACCCAACTCACAGCCCTGGTTCAAACCAAGGTACAGGTACACGCTCCTGCTCCACCTCCACACACCTCTTGTCCTGTCACAGTTGCCTGCATGGGGGCTGGCAGGATGACACAGAATACAACTGTTCCCACACACTGCCTGTCACTGTAACAGAAACACTCTGAAACACAGAGCCACCAGTCCAGGCACAAACAGCACAGCAAAGCAAAACACAGAGTGCACAGGAACCAGCAGCCCTCCAGCACACCTGTGAGCTCGTCATCTGGAATTTTCTGTGTGTGGGTGACTCAGGAGGAAAGCATGGCATCTTCAGCAGTGCAGCTCCTCCCTCATCACCAGCACCTCTCTAATTTCGTTTTCCTGCTCGCAGGCACACTCTCATGGGTCAACACAACATGACAGAACCTGGCATGGGGACAGTGGCAGTGCACTGCAGCCAGCCCAGCCAGGCATGGCACTAGCTGGAACTATTACAGCTTCCGGGCATTCAAACTGGACACTGGACAGCTCAGTTTCAGGGTCTGTAACTGGCTTTAGTTAAGTAGAATAAATCTGGAATAAGGTTACTCAAAATCAGAGTAACTCTGAATCTCCTGGGATCATCAGTACTGACTCACAGGGATATTCTCCCACATGTCATGCCAGAGTCTGCTCTGCAAAACACCCACAACATTTCAATTTCATTTTTCTAAACACCATTTAACTGCTGCCTAATCTATCAGAAGTCTGATGGAAGCATCAACTGCAAAACGGTTATGGATAACAGAGAAGTACTGGCTTGAAATGCTACTTCTTGAGTCCTAAAAAACAGTTAACTGTTCTATCATCTTTGTCAGCAATGTTAACCTCAGCTGTCCCTCTACAGAAGCAGCAGCTTGGAAAGAGATCACAAAATCATACCTTGGTCTGTCAAAAGCCTAAAGCACTACTACTAAGAATTATGCTACCGTAAGGCTGCAGCATATAAAAGGTAAATTACTCAGGGCCTGGGAGGGACTCCCAGAGCACCTTCATGAAGTCACTCTGAAGCTGCTTTTTCGAAGTAAAAGAAGTATGTCCCTTACCTTGTTCTCTTGGCCCCACTGCCAGATGCTTGGAGCTTGCATGCCAAAGAAAGCAAACGGGTCCTTGCCAACAATGATTAAACCAATTAATACTAGTTTGAAGACAGACAGGAAGGATGCTATGTGCCTGTTGGAGACAACACACATCAGTGAGTTCAGTTTCTACTTCACCATATGCATCTGTAATTCACTTCACTACAATTTGGCAGTGTACAATCAAATGTTTCAGGAGAAGTACAAAACATTCCAAGTAAGTTTATCTCGCTATAAAAAAAAAAACCTCCAAACAAAACAAAAAAAGCAACATACATTAACAAAACCTCCAGCAAGGCACTGCTCTTGAACAGCACCCGGGAAAGACACCTCCTTGTACACCACACATGGATTCTTTTGTTCCTCAGTAGACCTCAAATGGGAATTTGTTTTCAACTTAAACATGTCTGAATTGGGAAATAGATTCAGTTTATAAAGAAGTTGCTCTATGTTACAGAGATACATTTAATTGACACATTTCCTGCAGAGCATTTCCCAGTGATGTAGAACTCCCAACAGGCAGAGCCAGCTCATGCAGGTGCTGTGCCCTGCAGCCTCCACCACTGCAATCCTGACAGAAATCAGATCAGCAAGCGCTCCAGAAGCCACTCCAGTAACTATGGCATCACTCCAGCGTGGGCACAGTGCTTTAAATAGCAGGAAAAACACTATTTTCCTTTTGTCTTCCACCCAATTTCTTTGGGCTTCCCCCCAACTGCACCCACGGCCATCCTGGCAGCCTGTGCCCTGAGGTGAGCTCTCCATGACTCATATATCAAAAATGAACTTTTCCTTCCTGTGTCCTTAACCCATTACAGGAATTTGTCACTAAGTGTGTATGTCTGAGCAACAAATTGAATTTTTGTCTCAATACATCATAAAGAAAAGCCGGGAAAATTCACTGCAGAGAAGAAACCCAGTTACATAATTTACTTCAGATTGGATATGACACGCCTCATCACAGAGATATCCAGGATAAACCCCATCATACAGAGGGACAGATGGTGATATTTCTATGAAAAACTAAGGCAGCTACCTAAAAGGGAGAAAATTACTCAGCTTCCATGCAATCACAATGGAAAAACCCCTAAAGTTTCTGGTT
Source organism: Formicarius rufipectus (assembly GCA_013399695.1). Taxonomy (NCBI): domain Eukaryota; kingdom Metazoa; phylum Chordata; class Aves; order Passeriformes; family Formicariidae; genus Formicarius; species Formicarius rufipectus. The sequence goes on along the minus strand of VXAU01003691.1, from coordinate 347,924 downwards.
TCAGTATTATTTCAGTGTAAATGCACATGTTCACTACTGGACATCAGACAGCCAGTACTGCTGGCATTTCTTACCTATAGATAGGTTGAGGAAGGTAGTTCTCCCCTTCGATTCGGATGTCTGGGTACCGCTGGCTGATGACCCGCATGTACTCCTCAAACACCCGCCTGTAGCCTCAGGAGACACTGGACACAGACAGCATTGTCACCACAGCTCAAGGGCTGCTGGGCAGCGCTTGCCTCGTTCATAGCCCCTTTAGGCTAAAACTACAATTTTTATGCCACAGAGAAAAACCCAGTTGCAGTGAAATTATACATAACAAACCCCAACAAGTGAGCCCTGGATGTGACACCGGTTTGCTCTACATCCCAGCACAGAAATTCTCGTAACACCCACTGGACACTGAATCACTTGTTTTCCCTGGAAAAAACTTAGTTAGGGAAGTCAACTAAAGCAGACCTTTGTTCTGTACAAAAAAAAATCTTCACACAGAGCCGTTTGAACTCCTCACCGGTTACACTGCAATCCCTCTCTGAGGCTGCCCAGACAGGTACTGTCGCTCCCAGGCTGCCTCGTGTCAGCGCGGCACGGGAACTGCAGGAGTTAAATATGCCCGGGCTATGCTCTGCCTGGCCTTTCTGCAGCCGCCTCTGTAAAAACTGCGGTAAAATCACCGCCAAAGGCCTCTGACCCAGCACTTTCCACCCAGCGCTTCTGGAGTGCCTCCCAGACCCGCACAGCCCGGCCTGGGCTCTGCTGCGGTCGCCACCGGGCCCGGCCCGCCCTGGAGACGGGGACGGCGGTGACGGCAGCTCGGGGCCTGCCGGGCTGTCCCCGCCGGGGCCGCCCCCGCCATCGGCAGCACCCCCAGCACAGTGCGTAGGTGCCCGACCGCCCCGACTGCAACACGGGCACTGCACCAAAACAAATGCAGCATTACAGCTTTTGCTAAAACATCGATTCCTCCCAAACGTAAGCCCGCGGCAGCAGAACGCCACGCGTGCCGTTAAAGGGCCCGAAAAGTGCGTTTTTGTGGCGGGGGGCCGCATTTCAAAGGGCTGCCATCAGCAGGGCCGCCTCCCACGCCCCAGCCGGGCCGGGTGCCCCGGCAGCTCGTCCGGGGCGAGGCGGTGACCCAGGGCCGCTCCAGGGGCTGGCGCGGAGGCCGCGGCAGCGCCGAGGGAAGGGAAGGGGAAGGGAAGCCCGGCGGGCACCGCCATCTTGGCCGCCGCCATGTTGGCGGGCAGCCCTCACCAGATCTGGAACTTGAGCAGCGGCCCGGTGGCGTAGGCCATGCGCAGCTTCTTGGCCGGCAGCCCGGCCTGCTCGGCCGCCGCGGCTCCGCCGCCGCCCGGCCCCGTGGGCAGCAGCAGCACCATCAGCAGCAGCAGAGGGAGCCGCCGCAGCCCCGCCGGCCGCATCTCGCCCTCGCCGCCGCCGCCCCCGCGCATGCGCACGCCGCCGTCACGCGGGGCGGCGTCACGTGACGGCGACGGCGGGAAGCGCGCGGTCGGAACCACCGCCGGGATTAATGAAATGCGCTTTATTCTTATCGACATTCCGTCATTGCATAAAGATCGCCTCTCTTTTTAAATATAATAAAGCTATCAAATGTTTTCATCACCTTCCCTCCTGACACTCAAACAAGGAAAACCAGTATGTTTTAGGTAATATGCTCCAGAAAAGGAACAATATTTCTGGCTAGAACAGCAGCAGAACTGGCTGATGGATATTCATTACTTGTTTACAGTTTTACATGTGCACAAATCTTTAGGAAAACTTTTATGGTAAATGTGCAGCAAATCTGTGGACTTTCACCCTCTTGGTCATTTGCTGAAACGTTTCACTGGGTTCAAGTTAATAACAAACTATATTTTGCATGAACTTTGTGTTAGGGCAACACAGGAGTTCCAGGAAGTTTTAAACACCCAGTTCTAGATCTTCCAGTTCTTTAAGAAGAGCAGCTTCTTTCTGAATCTTCTCCACCTAAAACAGAGAAGCATGTCACAGATGGAGCTTATTATAAAATGAATCTTTAATAACCACACAGATCTTAACCATACCTGATTCTTCTCAAGCTGTTTGCCAGCAGCTGCCTGTTCTTTCAGCTGCTCAATTGCCTTCAGTTTCTATAAAAAAAAAAAAAAAAAAAAGAAAAAAAAAGAAAAATTTACAAAAAGCCACTTAACACACACAAAAAGATTGGTGAACTAAGAATAAAAAACGTCTTGTTGCACTTGCAATTGCCTGAGGCACCTGCAGGCAGGTCTCTGTGAAATGCACATTCCCTTTAAGCATCTCCATGTACTCAATCCAGAATGTCTCACCTATCACAAACATATCTTTCAAGAACACAACCTAGAGAGCAGCAGCACTTCCTCCTCTCTGAAATGAACACCACGCACTGCCTCACTGAAGGGCTAGATTCAGACTTGGAAATGACTCCATCACTATCCCTCTTCACACAGTTTCATCAGAAAACCTGGAATGTTAATCCAGATATGATAAAAAACAAGAGGCTGCCAAGAGAAATGGGAGAGGGTCTCTAGCCTGAACTAAACAATCGCTGTTCTGAAATTATTTATCTAAGAATTCTCAAGACTAGCAGTAAACTTCACGCTTGCACACAAGGCCACCCACAAGGGCATGGTTCTCTTGTTGGATCTAGGGCCCAACAACCACAGAGCCCACACAGCTCCACTCTGAGCACCAACACCTTTCAGTGCAACCTGCCCCTCACCTGGGGACTGGCTGCACCTCCACAGCATTCCTAACTGGAGCCTGGAACACTCCTCCCTGTCCCTGGCAGTGGTTCTGCACTGCCCCCTCTGATGGGCCCTTCAGGAGCTCTGGCCCCTGACAAACTCCACTGTTACACAGGCTGGGAAAGCAAAGGAAGTTGGGTATCAATTCAGGATGTTAACATGGATGTAAATGCATCTTCCTGAGCCCAACTCACCTTCCTCGCCCACTAGGTCTTTGAGAAATCTCTTGTCTGTTAGAAAAAGAACCCCCTCACCTTTTTCAAATTCTTTATCTTCTTGTCCACTTCGGGATCTCCCGTGGTTGTGGCAGGCACAGCGTTCCGTGCGGCGTTCTGCGGGGCCGGGGCCTGGCCAGGGCTCTGGGTCACATCAGCTTTGGCCTCCTGTAGACACAAACACATGCTCCAGAAAATACCTTTGACTGCAAAGACTGAAAATGCTTTTAATCACTTTAAGGGATCCATTTAGTATTTCTTCTTTCACTGATTATTCCACAATGTGCGCATGACTTGCTCTGATGTATTGCATTGCCTCGGGATCTCATTCTGTGGACAAAGACTTACCTGGAACAGCTCACATGCTGTTTCTTGTTCAATTTCTAATTCCTCAGGACATCAGCCATACATAGCGTATGTCAGTAAGGGTGACATTACAAACACTTATACGAATGCTTTTATAAAGACTGGATCGCTGTCTTTGAAGAAAAAGGAAGGGCTCAAAACTAGTGCAGGAAATTTTAAAAATATTCCTTATAGAAATTATTGCTTTAGAGGTTTGCAGAAACTGGAAGGTCAACTTTAAAGCTGACCTTTATCTACCTAGTCAAAAAATAACAAGTCAAGGGGTGTCAAACAGGTAGTCTCTGGTCTGCCTTGAAAACACACCTCAGCCTTGTCCTGCTGGGGACAAGTCACAGCACCCCGCCCATTCTGACCTCCCACCTAACACCAAGATACACTCGGCAGAAAGTAAAAAGTCAGAATTACTTTGTCTCCACACTGATTTCAACTAATATTCGCAGCAACTCCCCAAAGCTGTTACTTTAAATCATCCTTTTCTAGCTGCCTAAGTCTCGTTAAACTCTGCTGCCCTCCCCACACCACAGCATGTGCGAGATGCATGGAAGGCTCTCCATGGAGAGGTCACTGCTCTGAGACAGAACAGTGCCCTTTGGGAAAACCAACTAATGCTACCCTTGAAAGAACAACGTCTGCAGTACCTGTTTAGCAGCCTTCTTCGCTTCATGTTTCCTCTGATTTTTGAGAGCTGTTTTAGACAGTGGCTTATCACTGCCTCCTGGCTGGGGTTTCATGTTCTGGGGTGGCTCGTCCTCATGCTGCAGGATATGCAAAATAAAGTTAAAAACCTGTATTCCACATTGGCAGAGAAAATCTAAAATGTACCTAAAACAATATGATACACAAAGATGACCCAGTAAGGAAGAAGTAAAAACAAAGAAAGGAAGAGGGTAATAAAAGTATGCATTCCTTGGAGTAGCCAAAGACAGTGTGACGAGGGTTTCAAACTCATCCACTCAACTTTAGATGGGACTACCCTGTGTGTCCTAAAGATGTCACAGATTTCTGATAAAATAACAAAATCATGATGTTTTCTGTCTCAGGGGAAATAAAATCCAAGAGGAATAATCCAGCACAAAGTGACTGGAGCTTGGCATTTTGCTCCAGCTGTTTAACAGCTTTTTGCTGTTGACAGCTTTTAAACTCAAAAATCCTTATGACCAGAGAGAAAGGATGGGTTCTGGGAAGGGAGATGGGCGGCTTTGAGGGGACAGTGTGGGCTGAGAACGGGAGTTTGCCCAGTATTTTTAAGATAACAACTGTAGTGCTCTAATGTTTTAACGCATATGGCAAGATTTTTTTCCCATATAAGTAAACATAATCACTTTGTGAATATGTCTTCTCCCTGCTCCCTCTGCTCGTCGATGGTTTGCGACAGCAGCCCTCAGCACAGCTAACACTGCTCACAGGCTGAGTCTCCTTCAAAAGCACCAGGCTGAAAATCAAAACCCTCCTGGACTCAAACACCAAGGCTGCAGCTGTTAAATGGAATTAGCTGCTACTCAGCCTACTTTGAAAACCTTAAGAACAGAACTAATTAGACAAAAAGGTCACTGTACTGAAATGTGTTTAAGTTGCAGCTGACTTTCTAAGGATCCAATCTCTTTCTACCAAATAAATTTATCTTAGAAAAAGACAAAAAAAGTGTGGCTGTTAGGAAGCCACAGTCTGGCTGGGTTCAGACTGGTCAGTCAGGTCACACAAATCAGAGGCTTCTGTCCTACACAGAGTGCTGCATTTCACTGCAAACCACATATACTGTTTACTGTTCCAGAGCATATTGCAGAGAGTATTATTCAAGTCTGCAAATGCTTTGTGAAAGGACGGTATTTCTGACAAAAAACCCCACGAATTTTCTAGCATACACTCTTGCAAACCACGAGCAAAGTGCCAAAGAGGGTTATAGAAACCCCTACAAACCCCCACAGTGCCGCTGTCAGCCTGGTTACTCTGCTCACGGTCCTTCTCCAAACCACACACGTATGTGAGACCAAGCTCCAAAAAGACAAAGCCATGAGACCCAACCATTCAGTTCCCACAGGACACTGCTACTCACAAGCTTGGAGCTGGTCACAGGCTTGTTCCTCAGGGCAGGAGGTCTGTATGCCTGCGCAGGCTTTGGCTCGGCACTGGGCAATTCGCTGGGAACCGCCTGGTACCTCACGGCTTTCTCCGGGAACACCCCATCCGGGAAGGGTTGCCAGAACACTTGCCACATCTCCTCGTTGGATGGGACCTCGTAGGTGTGCAACACGGAGCCCGTGTAGTGCCAGATCTTGTACCCGTTGCTCACCCGGAGCCGGGGAGCACACGTAGCTGTCACAATGTGCTCCCCGTCGGGACACCAAGCAAAGTATGTGGAATCTGAGGCCACAGGTTTGGAAATGGGTTTGTAGCTTTTAACATCCCACACTTCCATCTGTCCCCTGAGGTTTCCAAACCCTGCCAGTACCAGGATGTGTCCGTGGGGGCTGTAGTAGGCAGCATTGCGAGGCCCAGTGCCAAAATCAAACACGGGGTCACATTTCAGGTTAAAAATTGTGGCTTTAGCAGGCATGAAACCATACACAGCACAGAACTCGACAGAATTGGGGCTCCAGGCAACATCGTAAATAGGGCCATTTTTTGCTAAAGGAAAAGGAAAAACAGGTAGCTGTTGGGAGATTGCATTTTTTCAGTGCAGGCCAAAATAAAATCCATAGTGATTCTTCAAGCTTTGCTAAAATGCCGTGATCCAATTATTGACAGTGAAAATTAATTCTGCTAACAACAGAGGAAGAAACAGCCCTTTATCTTCTGACAACTTTAGTTATGGTTTACAACAATAACTGCAGCCAGTCCAAATTACCTCTGTAGGGTCAGCACCAGCACTTTTACAGTAAGCATAGCTTGTCATGTAAAAAAAAATCCTTTATTTTTTTTCCTCGTTACTCAAGTATGATCTCAGGACCTTCTGAAACTGCTCCACTGGAAACCTGCGAAAACAGGAGTTTTATACCAGCTGGATAATAGTTCCTCTGCTTTTAATCTAAGAAATATTGTGTAGTTCAGCTTTGTAGTGGCAAGTAATAGTAACCTAAGTTACCTCTGGATCATGCCCATGCACAGTATTTTATAAACCAGACTTTAATGTGAGCACACAGAAATAGTTTTAGACGTAATGATCAAAACTTGGTACTCTTAGAAGGTATTCTTAGAAGGAATATTAGGAGATATTGAAGAATGATTAATTAGTCACGAAAACTTGTGCAAAATATCCAGAGGTAAATACAAACCACAGGTCACTATAATTTTTCATAATCTGGATATCTTCATCCATAGTTTAGATAAATGCCAAGTACATTACTGAATCCTTAATCCAGAGTTGACCCAAAATTGCAAAGGCCTGCAGCAGCACCACATCTCACTGGAAACCTAAAGCCCTCTGCAAATGCCAGTGTGAAAAAAAAGTTTCAAAACTGGACCTTCAAAAGCAACCAGTCCACAGGGAATGAGGCACCACTCACTCCAAGTGCTCACCATTCGCTTTTGTGGAAAAAAGGACTTCCAGAAAACACACATCAGTTTGGGCTTTTCTTTGAAAAGGAATAACTAAATTAAATGAAAATTAATTATAAACTCTCTGTTAAATACAGATGCAGTGGAAATAAGGCTTTAATAAGCATGTAGTTTAATAAGCAGTGTTCTCAAGTCAGGAAAAAAGCAGGCCTCTCTACAATCCCAAACAGGGTAAGTGTTTGCACGCAACAGCTTGAGCAAAGGAAAAAATACCATGACAGGGCAAGTTAACACATGGACTTGAAGTTCAAGCCAGGCACTGGAATCAAGCATCCACCTGCTGCTCCCCAACATGTCATTTCTATGTCTTAGAACACTTTCAGTTTTGCAATACAAAATAAAGGATTTCTACTTTCCAACATGCTTCAAAAAATTGCGCTCTCTCTGCTCAGGTTCACTGAGTAATAGAATCTTGCATGTGCAAAAGTGCAGGTAGGATTATTCTATTTCTTCCTGGCCATTGTGGATTCTCACACATCAACCTGGCTCCATTGTCCAGGCGTTTCCTCAGCAAACAAGCACAATTCCTTCCCTGAGCACCTGAACATCCTTCCAAGCAAATTATTGATATGTATTAACTGAAAGTGTGGGTTCTCTGCCACTAGCATTAACATGACAAGTATATCAAAGGTAAGGTAAGCCAGCAACTAAAAAAACCCCACAAACCCCAACATCTTAGTCCAGAGGTTAAAAAAATCCAAAAAAGTGCAGGATTTTTCACTAAGAGGACTTGATGTTGTTTTTTTACAAAGATCCCTGCAGTGCACAGCAAGCCCCCTCCCCCTCAGGCAGCAGGGCTGTACTCACGCAGCTGCACCACGGCGCTCTCCCCGTTGGCTGCCATGTAGTGCAGGGTCTGCTCCCCGTAGTACGACGCCCCCGATTTGTCCACCTCGGTGCTGGCAACCACTAGTAAGGCCGTGGCTGGAGAACACACACAGTTACTGGAGCACGGCTGCTGCAAACCACATCAGCCACTGCACAAACCACACACCACCAATGCAAACAGAGCAGTGGACAAAAAACCCCAGCCTGTTATGAATTGCAACCGGCTGCTTGTGTAATAGCGTTTGGTATCAATCTCTTCTGAACTGAGCTTGTCCTAATGGTAACCCAAATGGACCAAACACCTTTTTTCCTCAGATGGAAAGTATAAGATTGGTATATTCATTCACTGTTGATCACAAGCCAGTGAACATACTTTGCTGCCTTAAAAAAAAAAAAAAAAGTTAATCTAAGGTAGAAACCAAACATCCTGGTCAGCCCTTGAATAACATGTTTCACCAATAGCTGCTGGATGCACATCTGTTATCCAAAGCCATGTGCTCATGCATGTTTTCCACATGTACGTAACACTCCCTGTACTAAAAAAAACATGGGCTGAAGAAAAATGGTTGTTCCAAAATTATTCTGAAACACCTTGTTGCTAACAAACAGCAAAGCACAGAGTCCTGTCAGCTCATCCCAGTTATGATACATCTACATATGTACAATACTACAGATTAAGATTATACCAAAACATAAACTGTTCTAATATTTACAATCTAAATACACTATCAACACAGAATGCAAATTTATATAGGAATTTGCTATTCAACTGCAAAATTTACCAGCACATATAGAATATTCTCAGTTACAACATACAAAATCTTGACAGTCACAGGAGAGAGCTGAGCACTCCAGAGTGTGCAGAACTGCATCAAAATACTGCATTTGCATTAATTGCTGACCTCAGAATTTATCTGCACATGCAAGTTAAATGCAAACCCTATACAGTAAACAAAGCAATACAATCCCAAATGGCCTGAATATAAAAGTTCCAATATACAGCTGTTGTACCTTTTTTGTTCCATAGCATTGTCACCTTGTCAGCCTTGAAGAAGCTTTTGTTGGCGAGTGCTGACTGTGGGCCCCCAAAGTTGGGGTACTGGTAGAGCCTGACAAAGGATGGGGCACCTTTGCTGCCTGGGACATACACAGCAACCTGGAACAGCCACAAGATTGCACTGCAGGTTAAAGCTTCAGGACCCAGGCCATAGTTATTACCAGCATGCTGTACTAGCATCAGAGTCATTTTTCTTAAGAAAACCAAGAAAAATATTGGAAATGGGATCAAAGTACCTTGGTTGGCTGTGCTCCTGGGGACAACACAAAATCACTGACCTTCTGTAAATGAAGCTTATTTGCAATGGTATCTGCCAAGAAAAAGGCCACAGATGTGTGATGTTAATGACAAACCACATTACCTGGATGACCTGACCACACCCTTCTATGGGGCTGTACCGTGGATAACACAGACCAGTAAGGATAATTATAAAGGATTACTTTTACTAGGCAAACAACAATTACTTTCCCATTTCATCACATCGTTTTATTTACAAAACCAACCTGAACCAAGCCAAGGTTAAGTCCAGTATTTAGTATTTGGAAGTTCAAACAGCAAAGGAAGCCAGTGAATTCCAGGTGAATACTTGTGTTTTAAGCAGGTGTTCTTCACCTTATCTGTGCCAGCTTCAGTCAGGTAACATGTGCAATTACATAGAGCTAGAGGCTCTCCCCTCACACCTTCATGGGATGACCCTTCTCAACAGGATGCATTCAGAGGCCTCTTCTGGGCTGAACACTGTCCCTTCCCCCAGACAAGTGATGGAACAGCAGCACCCCACGGCCTCACAGCAGCCAGGAATGTGCACTGCCAGCAGACCTCCTGCTGAGGTTGACATTCAGTGCTGCCCACAGCTTCCTTATCAGCAGGGCTAATTCTCAGGAAACTGCCTCCCTCATAGCCATAATTCCTGTACCAGCTTTACATTTAAAATGAACATAAAATCAAAAACTCACATTGCTGTTCTCCCCTTGGTTTTCTTTAGTTCCTTTACATTTTTGTTCTAATTGATTTTTAACTCACTGTTTTTTTCTTCCCCATTCCCTTTTCAATATCTATTGACTCCAAATAGTCAACCACCAGTAGTAAATATTCTTGGTAAAAGTTTTCAGGCTTAACTACTTCCTAGTTGCCATTGATACAAAATTTTTTAATGAGCCATTTTTTAAGTCTATTGACACTACACACACAACCCAAAGTAGTAATCACAGATCACATTCTCTGATAATTCCTGAAGCTCATTAAATGAGAAATAATATAGAATCAGGCCTCTTTACTTGAAAATCAGATCTATTTCATACCATGCAAGTCAGTGAAAAGATAAGAAAATGAAAACACACTTCATTAAAGCATAATGATTGTGAATTCCCAATTCAAATAGAATGTCGGCAATATTTAAAATAAAACACAAGTAGAAGAAGAAACAAGGGAAAACCTGGAAAAGAAAACCACCTCCCAAAAGAAGCAGCATTTATGGAATGAATGAAATGTAGAGAAATACTTGCGTACTGAAGTTGTTGTTTTCAAAGAAGTGCACTTCATTGTTCACATTCCTGGCACAAATGCTTTCATCATCTGCCCAGCAAGGACACCTGCAATTCAAAGGAGAAGACAAGAACACTGAATGATTCTCATCTTTAACATTCCAGGATTGTTCTTCCCCTCCATTTTTAAAGCCCGGGAAGTTCAAACACAATACATTGCATATGGACAAATGTCATCTGCAAAAACTACAAAAGTGGACACAGTAAAAAGTTGTTTGCCCAACTTTCTGTGTGGTGCAAAAGGAGAACAAACTAACGATGAGCTACACACCGACACTAAAAAGCACAGACCGGCCTTCAGCCAGCAGCAGGCACCAGTCTGAAAGCCAACACCACACCAGCTCCATTTACCTGGATCAGATTTTGGAACTCGCATTTCTTTGCAAACAATTAGCATCTAGAAGGGTTATTTACCAGTTCTGCAGCTTTTTCTGGATGAAAGACTTTAAGCATTTTCCAGTTCTCAGATCACAGAGCTGCAGGTTGGGCACCCCGGCTGTACCATCCTTACCAGCTGCAAGAAAACAGTGGTCTCTGGGGATTAAATCTGCTTCACTACAATATTCCACCTCATGGCCCTGCAGGCACCCAAACATGCATGAATTTCTTAGAAGCAGCATCCTGTCCCATGACTGCTGATTCTGCACCTATTAATCTCACTCTTTCCCCTGCAGAAAGAACTCCTATTTGCAGGTGTAGGGTTTCTACTCCCCACTGCAAGGTTGGCACAATCAATACCTGCAGAGGTTTTTAATGCTTTTTTTTAACCAAAATTAAACCCCATCCTCACGGCAAACAATGGAGGCATGTTCTCAACTCCTACATTTTGCTCTCATGGGAGCGCAATCAGTGATTTTGCCCATCCCATGGCAGTCACAACTCTCTGCAAGCTACACAAAATGGTTCTGCTGTTTTTAAACTCTGTAGCCTTCTCCTTACGCTAGATACCAGAGCTTGCTTACGGCTGTCAGTGATTCAGGACAGAACCTGTGCAGCTCACAGTTTGTGCTGCCTTCTCTCATCCTGCAGCCTGTCCCAAGCCACTTGTCAAGGCCCAGTCCTTGCCCAGCTCTTCCTGTCTGAGACAGCATTTGCACTGTCTCCTTCAGACACAGAGCTCAGACAGGACTGTGCCTCTCTGAGTCAGAAACCCGAACTCTACAAAGGCAGCCAAAGGAATAAAGTCCTGGGCAGAGAGAACACTCCAGACACTGCGCCCAGGGGAGGACACGACTACTCCTGACACAACCTGTCTGCACAGGAACACAACCTGCCTGCCGAGCACACTGCCCACACACTGCACCACAACCTGTTCCCAGTGCTGAGAAACAGGCAATTCAGTCAGAGTAACTGAGCTCATGCTCTCTGACTTAGTGTTTGTAAAGGTGGCAGTCCTCACTCCTCCACCATGCCCCCGATTACCCACAAAACCTTCCATACACTTTCTGCACTGCTCATTGGGCCAATAAATGTGCTACAGAGACCAGTCAGGTACTGGAAAGGCTGCCAGCCCAATCCGAGTTAAGACATGCATATAACCCCCGGTGGTTGCCCAGCTGGTACAATACTCACTTGCATAGGCCTGCCACGTGGCCAGAACATTATTCTTTGGAGAGAATTCAAGGCAAACTGCCTTTGGGAGATCAAAGGAACGCAGTAACTCAGCTCTGGTGACATTAACAACATTTACTCTGGAACCAAAATATGCTATTTCAATAAAACATGCTTACAATAGCTAATTAATTGCCAAGGAAATTGTTCATGTATTTGACGCTTCTAGATCTGTCCTACATTCAAACAATGTAACAAAATTAGAAGAGCTTTTTTCACCATAACACATATTTTTACCAGCAACATGTAAATTCTGAACAAGAGAGTGAACTCTATAATGCACCTGGTCTACTAAAGAAGGAACCTTGTGATGTTAGTACATAAAATGCACAGAGTATTATTTCCTGTGGACTTTACTAATTAACTAATCCTAGAAACGAGGTACTGGGAGCTATGAATAAAAAAACAACAAAACAAATAGACCATATCCAGATTACACAGGAATGGATGCATTATACATAGAAGAACAGCAAATATTCCATCTGAGACTCAGGAAATAAAGCCACTACTGTGAATAATGCAAAAGTAAGCTGAATTTTAAATGTGCATGCAAATACTTGCATTCACAGCAATTGCCTTTACACAGACAGGAGTAAATGGGGTATCACTAATCTAGTAAAATTCATAAAAACCTAAAGACTAAGACCGTAAGATGCACCCACCTTTCTCCATTGCACCAGGCAAAGAGGGAGCCATCCCTGCTAAAAGCAACAGCTTTGCAATTTTTTCCGGAGTCCCTAAAGAAACAGGAAATGCACATGAGTATTCAGCAGCACCCAAGGGCAGGTTTTTTAACAAAACCAAAAGATAACACAAGTTTCCTCCTATGCCCCCTTCCTAATCCAATGACACTAAGAAATAATTCACTTATATTTACACATTTTCCAATTCCAGAATCCACGTTTACTTTATACAAAACTGTTTCTTTTGTGCAAAAGATGAGACCCAGTGACACCAGTACCTCTGGAACGTTGTGCTCTCTGTGAAACTGGGGGGCCCGTTCACCATATACAGCCCTTCGGACCCTCTCACTGGAAATGGAAACAAAGAACTCATTTCAAAAGCAGGAAATTGTTTAAAGCCTAAGTTTTTCTGATTTGTGAACCCTAAGACATGCACAGACTTTCCTCTGCTCGCTGTAAAGGAAATGCAGGACATAACATGTGCCTGGACCCCCGCCCCATCCCTGCTGTGGGGCTGTATCCCCCAGGACGGGGCAGCCTCACAGCAAAAAAGTTTTTCACGTGTCTAAATGCAACTTCCCAGACATATTCAGCTATACCACGTGCATGTCTCTGGCAGAGCCCAAGGGAGCCTTTAGCACACCTTAAATACAACCCACAAGCTGCACACCCTGCCTGCAATCGGGTCTCCAGCTCTTCCATCAGGATACCCATTAAGATACAAATATAGAGCAGATTACTGAGAGTAAGGAACCCAAAAATCTACTCGAAACAACTGCAGCCTCCCACACCCACTAGGAGTGCAAACATGCTGGTGTTTAAAGCTTAGAAACACAGGAAAGAATACATGTCCCTTATGTTAGGGGCAGTTTAACAGTGAGAGGCTGAAAAGGAAGGCGATTCTTCCCAGGAGCCTCCCAAATCGCAGTGAGAACGCCTCAAGCCGCAGAGGGCCCGTGCCGGAGCGCTCCCCGCCTGCCGGGCCGGCCCTGCAGAGCCTGGAGCGCTCCCCTCGCCCGGGCCCCGCGAACCCCCGACACGGAGGGCCGGGCAGAGCAGTGGCACTACCGGAGACGGCCCGGGCTGAGCGAGAACAGGGCACG
>VXAU01003691.1:303319-332678 GCA_013399695.1 Formicarius rufipectus | reverse complement strand
CCCGCCCACAGTTCTGCTTCTGTGTGCAGCCCCTGCAGAGTGTGGTGTGTCTTGCAATATATATTTAATCCTATTTAAGGTAAAACCTGTTTTCAACTTGATTTCTTCTAGCAGTGGATCCAGTACTTAACTGCTTCCCTATGGATGATCACAGTTCCTTCTTCTGTAGACAACTGTAACTTCAGATCACATGGAAAATGCTGCTATTGATCATTTTTCCCTGCTGATGGCCCCAACTGCTGGCCTCTTGCTGTCTGTGTGGGCACAAAGGTGGTGGGAATCACTTGCTGGTGCACGCAGTTGCTAAAGGAAGATTTCTTTTTCAAGGTTTCTTAGCAGAAGACAAATTTAAAGTCTGATTACGGTATAAGTGATAGAAAACAAATCTGTCAAATCATTAATGAAACACCTGTTAGCCATGAAGGAGCAGACCTTTTGTATGCCTTGTATTTCCATATGGAATCATGGGGACTGGTGTAAACTGGCATGGCCACGGGCATGTCCAGCCTGAGCCACCTGGGGGGGGATGGGGACCTTGAGCTGGGACATGTGTGTGCTGTGAGCAGTGGCAGGGGAAGTCTGTATAATTGCTAATTTTAAATAAAGTTCTTTTCAAATGCAAGTTGTGTTATCTTGAGGTTGGCAGAGTGGGGTTGTGCTGGGTGTTGAAACTTGGCTGCTTCACACCAAGCACGGGTTAATTGGCCTTTCCGTGAGAGGAGGCCCCATGCCACGGGGCACCCCCTGCTCTGCTGTCTGGGTGCTGGGCCAGGCTGGGGCCGGGGGGGCTCTGGACACACCTGAATGCTGCTACGCTTCCCCTTGGATTCCCCCACAGGGGTTCAGCAGGTGGCTGCTTCCCACCTGTTGTCTCTGTAGTCCCTGGGAATGCCACAGAGGCCCCAGGGGTCAGACAGGTGCCTGCTGCTGCTGCTGCTGCTGCTGCAAGAGCCGTTTGAGGGCCATGGGGAGTGGAATGTGCTTCAGTGCAAGGGGTGCGTGCAGAGCTGAGCTGTGCCCTGCCAAGGTTCTTGGCCCGGGGCTGCCACAGGCGGGCATTGGAGCCGGGCTGCGGGGTCCCGGGAGCTGCGCTGTGGCTCCACATGCCCAAGTGCAAATACTGCACAGCACGGTGCTTGTTTTTCCTCAGAAACCTGCGAGAGCAGTGCCTGAGTTTGTTTCTCCATCTGAGATGCCAAGTGTCGTCTCCAGGTAGTGCAAGTGACGTGCTGCCCGACACTGCCCCTGCGTGACGCGGCCCTGCGCCTGCGGACACGGGCGGGTTCCTCGGCAGAGCCGCTGTCAGTGACGCCTGCAACTCGCTGTTATCTCAGGCCGTGTCTCGGATCTTTCCCTACGAAGCCTTCTCGAGGGTGGCTGCGAGGGCGCTTCAGAACCCCCCGGCCCGTTCGGGGGCGCCGCGGGCGCCGCACCCGGGGACACGTCCCGTGGCAGAACCGGCCCCGTGAGCGACACAGCCCGGGCCCGCCCGGCTGGCACACCGGGCACGGGGCCGCGGCAGCCTCTGCCGTGCGGGGATGCAGCTCCTCCGGCAGCGGGGACGGGCCCCCGGCCGCCCGCGGGCCGGGAATGGTGCTCTGAGCGGGCGGCACCGGCCGAGGGGCCGGGACAGCTGGAACAGGGCCGGGGGCGGGAGGGGCTGAGCGATCGGGAACGGCGCGGNCAACGGCCCCGCCCCGGCCCACGGCCCCGCCGCCCCACAGCGCCCCTCGCCGCCCCACAGCGCCGCCCCGCGGCCCGCGGCCGCCATAGCGGAGCCGGGAAGGGCTGGTCTGTGCTCACCGAACCCGACAGGAGCAGAGCGAAGGAAACCAAGGTTCTCTTAACAGCGTTAAGTTCAATCACTGCTTCATCCCGTCTTTTCAGCAGATTTACTAAATGGTTTTCCTTTTGCGGGAAAGGCCTCTGCAGCCCCCGCGCGAGGGACGCGCCGTGGCTCTCGGCACAGGCCCTGCCTGCCGCGGCTCCGCGGGAAGGGGGAGGCGCTCAGGACCATCCTCTGCTGCCGATTTCACTCAAAAATGGACAGGTACAGTGTTACTTCCGTTGAAGTTTTAATCACCTTTGTGCCTGAGGGACTCCTGGTCCCAGATGTCCCCACGTTGTCCCTTCTTACTTTAACAGCGTCATGCTCAAGGTACAGCTCGAACGAGCCCCTGGTTGCACCAGCGGAATGCCTTGGTTTGTACGCTAAGTGCAAGGCCCTGGTTGCACTGCCTGCCAGCAGAGCAAACACGAGGCAAAGCGCCCACACCCACACCTGCCAGAGCATTTTGGTGCTACTGCAGCGAGAACGTTTCAGTGCACAGACGTCTGAACTGTGCTCAGCTGATCCTGACCAGGAAGGGGAGACACAGCTCAGACGTCTGTGCACTGCAACGTTCTCACTTCCGGGACAGGGATGCTTCTTTAAGATCTGAAGGCACCAAAACTTGCAGCTTCCAGTGATGCTTCAGCTTTACCTTAGACATAAGCGCAAGCAGAATGAGAGAGACACAAGGCTGAGGTACTGAAGCAGACACTCCCAGCGTGCCCAGATGTTATTTACAGCTATCAAACACAAACCCAAGAGGGTCACTGACAGCATCAGATGGTGATTCTCCAAGAGGGCACCATTCTGCTGCAAAAGAAGTAGTGTTAACCTTGGCACTGGCCTGTTACTGCCTCTCTGCCATTGCCTTTCTCCATTTTCTCCTGAAAAAAAGTGCTACTAAATTTAGTTACATTGCAACAACATCTACAGCCAAAAACTTCAACAAAACTGCAGTTTAATTTCAGAAAATGTGTTAAAATATATATGTTTTTGTACATCAGATTGACACTCTGCGTTAGTTTACACAAATGGTCTTTCTTGAAACTGTATTATGAAATGTACATTTTTAATTTAAATACTCAGTATACACTGCACTTAATCTGCATGTTGCATTTATTAAATACATTAAAATCTGCAATGTAACAAAACGTTTTCTGCATATGAAATTCAAAACACCATTTTAAATGAACAAAAGATGGCTCACTTCATTTATTTAATAACTAGTGCCTAGCACACTAGCTCAGCTCCACCAACACCAGCTGTTCTTTCTCTTTATTGACATTGTTCACAGACTAGTACATATTACACTAAGAGTGCTGGATAAAAACATGAGGTACGGAAGTGGTTCAAAGATTACAGGTCATGCAGATCATGCGAGACAGCAAAGAAAGTCGTGAATGAGAAAACTAAATAAAAATACATAGAGAATGTGCATTATTAAAAAAAAAAAAAAAAAAAACAAAAACAAAAAACCAAACAAACAAACAACCCAAACCTCAATTACACAGCTTTGCTTCTTTGGTTACAAAGTAGGTTGAACAATTTCACAGCTTTTTATTCCCACCCCAAAAAAACAAACCAAAAACGAAATGTCAAAAAGCAGAGGAATCATGGCCCTTTCTCTCTATTAGAAAGTAGAAACAGAAATGAGCAAAGTTTTCTTCATCAAAATAGCCCATCACTTATTTATTATATCACAAGGACTGGTGACTACCTGTACAGATGCACTATGGTCTTCATACTTACACTCTATACAAAATTTACATTCAAGCTGGATCTTTTACTACTGTAAATAAATACCAAAGGTCAATTGCCATTAGTGTTAGAAATATGCCAGGGTTCTTTGTTCAATTATTGCCTAGACATTGCATCTATTAACGCAATCCCATCTATCATTTACCCATACAGACACTTATTTTAAAAAAAAAAATTAAAAAGTTCTGTGACATTGTTCATGTACATTATGGAAATAGCAGCCCTGTAATAAATAAAACAAATAAATGAAACTAACGTAGGCAAACTTAATTATATGAAAAGAACAGTGGCTCTGAAGAGGAATTGTTGCTTCTCACCAGACAGCAAGGCTCAAAGCAACCCAGGGGTAACGGGAACCTCGGAGAGCCACCGAAGCTGTGCCAGCCCTCCCTCCGTCCCTCCCGCAGCCCGGTGGAGGATCCCGGGCTCAGGGACTCCCCCTGCGGCCTCCCGAGCACCGAGGGCGCACGAAGCCGGGGCCGGGAGGGTGATTGTCTAATACTGACAAGGCCAAAGACGGGACCGAAGCGGCTCCCGGCGGCTCACGCAGAGGACACGTTGGGCGGCTGCGGGGGCTGCGCCGGGGCGGCGCTGCTCGGGGGGACCTGCTGGCTGGAGAGCTGCGACAGCTGATCATTGTTGGACAGCGATTTTAACAGTGCGTTTTCTCGTTCAAGTAAAGAGTTTCTTTCAACTAATTCTTTTATTTGTTCCTTCAGGACTTCCACTTCTTCTCTCACTGCATACATCAAATGGCTTTTCACTAGATCCTGCAGAGAACAAATGGATGGTTACACCAAGGGAAAGAACGGTTTCCTTCACCCCAGCCCCAGGATTTACTGTCACTGCTTCCACTGCAGTAGCCCTGGAAAACCAAAACACTCATCACTAAAAATATATTAATAAATCAGCCTTCAAGTACAAACAACCCAATCCTTTTGTTCCCTTGAAGTGGCCCTGACATCAAAAGCTTCGTCTCGAGCACTTCAGTCACCTGGGTTATATGGACCATAACGACTAGAATTAAATCCCAGCTCCTCAGAAAGAAAGCACGAGCTCTGAAGCTGTGACCTGGGGTCTGCAGTACACAGGCCTACACACTGAGGTGTGTGAGAACCCAGACAGAAGAAAGCTTTGACATCAGCAATAGCACAAATCCAGTATCTGTAACGGAAGCTGAGCAGTAAGTTAACAATGGCACATCTTTCCCTTCAAAAAAACTGGTGATGAACTTGGCTAATGTAACAGACCAAAATGCACTCCTTATTCTCAGCACCACCTTAAGTTCAATCAGCATGTTCACACCAATTTGTAAGAAAATCCACTGAATAACATTTCTGGGCCAACAGTAAAAGCAATCATGATTTGTGGTCACTTATAGATGAAGAAAATCCTTTTTTCACACCATGGTCTCCAGTCTGACCCATCTGCAGGGATGTCACAGCCTCACAGAAACACAGTACGGCTGGAAACTTACGCTCAGTGATGAACCACATTAATCCTCTTAGAAACAACATATTTTACTTACCATTGCCTGTTCTATTTTGTTGTCAATGGCAACAACACTCGCACCAGATGCACTGTAAATACAAGAAGAAAACTGTGAGATTTACTGTACCACTAAGGTAAAACCATGTACCTGCAGGACTCCTGGAAGATGATGGTGCTGGAAAGCTGAAGCTCAGAGTCAAGAATTCAGTACACAATCACAGGGCCATCCCACATCCACCCCTCAGCTACCCAGTACAGCTGGAGCTCTTAAGAGATGCTGCCCCTTCAGTTTATACCCCCTCAGACTGTGCTTATGATGCCTATAACCACAAAAATGCATTAGAATAAATACTAAATCAACTGCTTTGATTCCTGGCTTCATTTTCCAGCTTTCCCCACTGGAGAAAATGGAGATTCATAGATATTCATGTGATCTTTACCTCTAGTGTTATTCTTCACAAACTTTTTATGAAGCAATGAAGAAAAAACCCTGTTATAATGTTTGTTCTCTGGTTTCACTTAAAGTCCACCTTCCAGGTAAGAAGTTCCCATGCAGCCTGTGGCAGCCAGGAGGGTGAGCCATGACTGGAACCCTGACCGCACAAGCACATCCTTGCTTCTAGGGAATTCTCCAGGCCTGTTCCAGAGACACGCTAGTCTAGAACATCCAACAGCACATCTCACACTGTGAGGATGTGCATTTACTGTGCCAAACCGGATCTTGAACTGCATCTCTGAATGCCGGGGAGCGGGCAGCAATCCAGCCCTTAAGGTCTGGTGTCCGTTTCCAAGTCACACCATGGGCAAATGAGCCAGTCCCTCACTTGCAGCTCTGGAGTTGGGGTTTCAGTGGCCAGGGGCGTCCCTGCTCTCCTGGAGATTCAGATCTCTTCATTTGGAGGGGAGCTGTAGCTCTCTCCAGGGCAGGCAGGGCTGCACCACCCTCCATGCTGCCATCCCATCCACGGTCCCAGGGGTCCCATTTCTCCCCTAGCTCTGGTCTGACAGACAGTAGTTCCTGCACTGACAGCCCTGCCAGTGAGAGCTGCCGATAGCCATGGTCCTGGCTGGGACAGTTATCAGCAGCACACAGCCACATTTAAGAGTTAACATGGGGAAAATGCAAGGGTTGCAGTACTGCTTGGAAACTCACCCCTCTGAATTACACAGCACCCACCAAAACCCACTGTTAAGAAAAAACACTCAAGGCTTTTACAATCAATATGGCCAATTCTGCTGAGCACACTGCCACAGACTTAAAACAAGGCTCAGCTCCTGAAGAACAGCACCGGTCAATGAAGTTCATTTTAACAGGTCCCACAGAACTGTCAGTAACAGCACCGAGCATACACAGGCAGAAGGAATCAGCTCTGCAAACTGGGGGAGTAACAACCTCTATTTCTACCCTGAACAAAGCTTGTAACCCAAACCAAAAGTGCTGAACATCCATTTCACAAGAAAATTTTTCCAGTCTCCTACCATCTTCTAAGTCTCTTTCAAGGCCTATCTGTGGTAAACCTCCTCAGAATAAGAAGTATTTATAACTCATGCCAAGGGAAGTATTCCTTTCCATCTTAAAGTAACATTCTTCAGACTCATCTGGCACTGCCCGAAGTGTCCATGTTCTCAAGCCACAAAATCCCAAACAGTCCTTCACGGACACCACTCCACAGGTCAGGTGAAGCAGCTCTGAAGAGGTGAGGACAAGAGGAGGAAAATTAAAGCGAACACCACATGTGGCAGTGGGATCTGCTTCTCCACCTTCACAGCACTATCACACACATTTTGTCAGTGCCTGTCTGGCTAAACCTGAGACTGGGACTTTGTTCTTCCATCCACTTCAATTATTTTGCAGTGTGATTATTTAAAAAATAAAGTCCATTGAACCACTCCAAGTTAAGGTACTTGGGCAGTTCCACGAGAAAGACAGGCAGCCCTTCCCTCAGCCTCCCAGAACACCCATACTGTGTGCACCCTGCAGAGGCACCTTTGCTGCGCTGTACCCTGTGTTCCCAGCTGCCCTCTGCTTGTTGGACGGGGGGCAGTGCTCACCATGTTGGTGTAAGAACTGTCCCTCCACACACTGCGACTGGAACGTGCCTGGGAGACCATTGCTCTTTCACCCATATTGCACACTTAGCGTGACACCAGCATATACATTACTGTTATCCATGTCAATGTACTTGCTGCCCTTGTCCCTGGAGAATCTGCACTAAGACTGAAGCACCGAGTCCAGATTCCAGCCCTGTTCCCTTCTCCCTGCATCCTGGTATTCATCCTGACTCCAGCAGGCAGAGATGCCCGCCCACCCACCTGGCAGCAGTTCCACACTGACCGAGCAGTGCCCAGTTCACCATCAGGATAAAACCACCTGATGCACTCCAGGTCACTTTCAAAAAGCAGATGAGAATTAGATTTTAGAGTAGTATATTTCCTGCACGACTCTGTCTTTTGTTCGTTTTTCCAGTGCTCCCCACTCACTCAGCTCCTCGGAGATGTTGAGGGGCAGAGCCGTCCAAGGACGGCTGCTCTCACAGGACACTCCAAACAGGCTACCAAGTCTTAAGATTTTGTACTTTTCTCAAATCCCGAGCTCTTAATATCAAATCACCATTTGCATGAAAATATTTTATCCCATAGCTTCAGAATGAAATTTATAGATACAATCTAGTCCTTATGAAAAGGCCAGGAAAAAAAAACAAACACAAAGTATCTGCTAAATAAGTCTTTTTGGATGAGTGACTGGAGAAAGTCTGACATGTTCTGAGTGCACCATCCACTACAGAGCCAATGCTTTCATTTTGCAAACCCTGGCGTTAGAAGTGGAAAGACACAATTTAGCTCTTATAAAAAAAGACCTATTGCTGATTGCTCCAGGAACTACAGAAGTCTGACAATTATTGTCAAAGCTCACAAAAAAATCCACATTATGTAACACAGAGCAGATGAAGAGGTGCATTAGGCATATAGTATTTTTTTTGTAACTGCAAAACCCCCACCCCACACTGCAGTTCTGCAGCCAACCAGGAACCAGATACACTGCAACTCCAGGGAGCAGTTCAGTTTGACTTGGACCTCTGAGTTAAGATCATGTCAATGAGGGCTCTGCCCAAAAAGACATTATATCAGTAAACCAAGCTCATGCTGAAACCCAACAGGTACAAGGCAAGATTTACAGTCAGCAAAAACATCCATGACCCCCAAGTACAGTTTGTCATTCCCAAAGATGGATGGTAAACTCAACACTTTTCTAGCTTACACACCAGGTAGCCAAAAACCTATTCAGTCTGAGAAATTCTTATTGATGTTTTGGGTTTTTTTTATGGTTTAAAGAAATATTAGTGGCCTTTCCTTTACCCATTAAATTATCCTTGCCTCAAGCCATGAGTTTTCTCACTTTTCCTGTTCTGGGGGGAGGTTGAGCGAGCAGCTTCGTGAGGCTCAGATTCTGGGGTAAAACCACAACAGCCCTTTTTGGCACCCAGCGTGGGGCTGGGAGGGTTCAACATCAGGACAGATTTGCCTGGGATGTGCTGGATTGAACGGATGGCTGTTCCTGCTGGGCAGCTCTTGGCTGGCAGCTCCCACGCTCTCTCGGGCAATCCTGCCTGATGCTGTGTTAGAGGCCATGGCCTGTCAGTGGCCACTTTCTGCTCTTGCTGCTGCCACGCTGCCCTTATCACCTCCCTGCCGTGCCTGGGAAGGCTCGATAACAGCCACGGCCACATGCCTGCACTGGCAGGTGCCTAGAGCAGTGCCACCACACTGGGCAGGCTGGACCTTCAGTGTGAGCTCCAGTCGAAGGGACTGTGACCTGTGGTGAGTCCACAGGGGAGCAGAGACCCCCCTGCAGACCATGGCAGAGCCCACTGCCAGAGCACTCCCAAGGGATGCCATGATCCTGTGGGAAGACCACATTGGAAGAGGCTCCTGACAGGACTTGTGTCCCCTGGAGAGAGGAGCCAAGGCTGAAGAAGGTTTGCTGGTAGGACCTGTGACCCCACAGAACCCACACGGAACCACTCTGTTCCCAAAGGACTGATTCTGTGGAAGTGACCCATGCTGGAGAAGTTTGTGAGCAGCTGCAGCCCATGGGAAGGACCCACATTGGAGAAGATCAAGGACTGTCTACCATGGGTGAGATGCCATGCTGGAGGCAGG
Organism: Formicarius rufipectus; assembly: GCA_013399695.1. NCBI lineage: Eukaryota > Metazoa > Chordata > Aves > Passeriformes > Formicariidae > Formicarius > Formicarius rufipectus. Next base: position 323,437 of record VXAU01003691.1, on the reverse strand, counting down.
GGAGAGTGTGAGATTCCCCTGCGGCCTGTGGTGAAGACCACAGTGAGGAAAGGCTGCAGGACCCAGCCTGAGCTGGCTTTGGTGGCCAACAGCTCCATGCACCACACCACCTCTCCTGTCCTGAGAGACCATCGTGACAGATGTGCTCAGCTTGGTGTTTTTACTATTAATGTCTTAGATACAGCTAACATCCTTTCAAGAGCCACATTCTGAACTCCAAAATTCACTTCAAAATCTAGGTAAAAAGACTAAGAATCAAACTTCAAAGGCATTTGCAGCTCATTTCATTCTGTACGATTAAAAAAATCACAGTGGTTCATTTTTAGAGATTCCACAAACCTCAGTAACGTGTGTATTTTACACCAACGCTGGATGCATTAGGAACAAGACCTGTTCAGAGGCCCACTTTGGCACAGTCAAGAACTAAACTAGGTATCACATTTAAATGAGACTGAAATCCTACAGACTGGATGATGTGAACTAATTCTGAAGCTTCTCAGTAAATAACAAAAACCATATTCTGCATTCAGCTGTATTAATTATTATCTGCATACTACTGTCCCAGGGAATTCCTCAGCACCAAGCCACCCCAAAAAGGCTCACAGAATGCAGTAGTTTTCTTGCCTTTTAGATACATAAAACCTATCACATCTTTCAGCTGATCCTGTAGAGCAGAGCACAGAGGGGACACCAATGCTCCATTCAACAGCCTCTGTAAGAAAACTTCTCAAAGCACCAGACATGCTTTGGTTCAGGTTACAGTGGGAAAGGTGTTCCACACTGTGGTCTGATGGACATCCCCAAGTCGAGGAACTGCTCTCAACTCTTCTTTCCCTGTTACTGCTTTAAATCAAATTACCAAACAACCTTTCCATAAGCAATGATAAGGTACTTTAAAAAGTTCCCACTCATTTTGCTTACAAGTAAGTTACAAACTAAAGCCGACTGTTCATTTTCCCCTCATTGTTTACTCATTTATGAGCTACTGCAGACATCGAACCAGCCACTCTTCGAGTCTTACCACTGGTTGAGCTACTCAGTTCACCAAAAAATCTTTTCTATTCTTAAAACAGTTAAAGCATGTTTAATTAGCCACCATCCCATTAAGAGATCCTACACTGTCAGCATCCAAATGCAATCAAGTATCCAGCCTGGAAAGAGTATCTGTGTGAGCACTGTAGATTTTCATTATTTTTCTTTGTCAAGGTCCTGTGAGATTGTACAACAGTCCAAGGCAGTGACTTCACCACCTCAGAAATTAACTCATAAAAAACCTATTGTGAAAGTTTAATGCTTCACACATAAATGTAACAGAAAAATAAATCCTAGTGCTTTTTTAAATTCAAGTTTACCAGTAACGGCTGTGTTTTAGGCACACCCACCTAAAACTGCTATGGCACTATTACTATGCGAAGACAACCCAGGCCGAAAAGTGTCATCCAGACTCATGTGAAGATGCCAAGCAGACACTATTCCCCTTCCTAAACTACATCAGTTGAAGAGACCAACCCAGGAGACATGAGCACCTACTCAAGCACTGTGCAGGAAAACATTCCTGCCAGTATGTCAGTAACCACCAGTATCTCCCTAACACTTCACTGGTTTGAGTGTCACTAGCACTCTTCATGCAATGGTGTGTTGGTGAAAAACAAACACAGTTCTATTCACTGGAGCAATTCTTACATTAACCTGGGGCAGCTGTGACGACTTCAGCTGGTCCCGAGAGATGGCTGCTCACAGGAGAATAATCAATCTTTGTTAGAAAAAAATAATGGAATTACACAGGAAGATTTTCTGTTTACATGGAAGTCTTCTAACTTCAAGCCCTGAGGTTCACAAACTACTTCTGAAGAAGCTGCAAAACGTAATTAGAGTTCAGTGCCAGAAGGCTGAACGTTCTGGTGCTCTGCAGTGCGTCAACCCCCACATTTTGTGGTGGACAAAGGGATTATGTGAAAATTGCACAAGCTTACTGTTTTCACAGCAGAGATTTTTCTTTCCCAAACCAGAGATGACCCAAAAAAAAAGCCCCAAACCACGTTACTGTTACCCAGCTACTGGAGAGTGACCACAGATCCCACCGTGCCCAGGGCAGTCCTGCCCATGCCAAGCTCACCCACTGCAAGGCCACCCCCGAGCCCCCACAACCACCTGCACTGCTCCTCGATGCCCTTAGCACTCCACGAGCTTCTACTGGAAGTTTAGAGTTGAAAGCTTCTCAGGTTCAGTCATCTAGTGGAGCAAAGCTGCCTAACGTGACCTTAAAATCCAGTAACTGGAGTGTAAATGCAAAACCTGCTAAACCTTGTCAAAGACTTTGGAATTTGAACAGATTATAAGTTTTAAACTTGCATCAATCCTGATGAATTTGATGCTATGTTCTCACAAATACTTATTTTTACCAGAAAGTGTTCACCAGCAAAGATGCAAGGCTATTTTCAAGGCAGCCATTTACGTTCTTCTACCTGAATTTGGTATTTTTCTATATCCCATGCTTCCAGCACTTCCTTCAGGTATCATACATAAACCTTGAGTCTGTGAAGCCTCCATCTTATTCATTATTTGATCTTAGGATTTTTTGAATCAATTTCCTCATCTTAAGACTTATTTTGAGATATGAAAAGAGAGAAACAGCTGAAAGCTAGACCACAAAGTGAACTTCTGATCTACAAATCAAATGTGTATTCTAAGTCCTGGAGCTTGTTTGAAGTCCTTGAAACCTAAGTACCAGCTCTGGCCCATAAATACAGAAAAGTGGCATCACCCAGAGCCTAAAGCAAAAACATAAATCTGTCCATGTTTCTGCTGGAAAAGGAAGACATGCTTTGAAACTGAGCTTTATGCCAGCACCCCAGGATATAAAATAATTTAAAAAAAGAGGACATATTAACATTACTTACAACCTTCAGCATTGTGCAGTACACAAACTGTTGCCAAGCAAAGTATTAAAGGATTCGGTTAAGCTGTGGAAGTTGAGAAGCCTCTCAAGTCAAATACAGCCAGTACAGTGACAAAATGGTTATCAGTACTTCAACAGCCAAACAAAACTCACATTCTACACAGCTTGGTAAGCAGAAGTTTGTGACAAGCCAGCGCATCACAAGTCATGAAGTCACATATCCACTAGGACTTCAACTTAATGCTGACAAAAACACTTTGAAATCATTAGAGGGCAGGAAAGAAACGGTTTGCAGCTACTGATGAATTAGTAATGCACCTCTGCAGGTCCCATCCATGTCAGACAAGACTCTGTTGCACTTCACTGCAGTTTCTCACCATGAGTTCAATGTTAACTCTGGAGATTTACTGTATCCTTGTAACAGTTCACCTGCGTCCCCCATCCAGCTTTACTTCAGTAGAATGAAAGTAAGCCAGAAAGCTTCCTTTCCTGGTTTCAAGATAGAAATATCTTAGTTTTGACAAAATTGTGTTTAAATATAATACTTTCACAACTTGTTTTCTGATACAGGACTCAACGCCAAAAAGCTTCCTCTTTCAGAAAAAGAAGCTGTAAATATTTTGGTGAAGGTCAGCTAGTAGCTGACTAGCATTAAACTCTGAGTTTACACATCACGTATGATACATGCATAATGGAAGGAGGAAAAAAAGTCATGTCATATTATAGTTATTTAGTTGCGTGTTTCAGAACAAATACTTCACTTCCATAACTGCTTTCCCCACTTCAAGCTGCAGAAGCCCAATATGAAGTTCTGACCACAAGCAGCAGTTCTGTGCAAACACAAACGATGAGGAACTTGCATAGAGCAAAGCAGTTCATGCATACCTCAGCACGTATGCATTCCATACTCAAGCATCCATACCTATCCCAGGAGGCCTTTGACTCGTGTAACTTGCTGAAATGGAACGCTTGGTAGAATGCAGTTGACGGATTCCTATGAGATCCAAGAATCAGACAGACACATTGAAAATGGGTATGTAATAAAAATACCTAGTCTCCTAATTCAACCTGCATTTCAAAGTGAATTACCTGTCCAGACTGGTTAAATTCATGTCTGAAAGGCCCTGCTGTTTCTATGGGTTTGCATTAAGGACACACGGATCCAAAACAAAATACTAATTCTCCAGCCTTATGGGTTTTCAGGCTAATTCAAGCTGCTCCTGTACAAAGATGACTGTAGAGCCATTAATGAAACACCTCCTGTCCTGTTGTCAATCCTGTATAGGCAAGATGCGCACCACCCTAACGCCAAACATACCTAAACCCAAAAGAAACCCTTCACATTTTTGGTATGTCCCAAACTGTCTCTGCACACAGTAACCAGTGTTTCCATCCAGCTTAACCCCCTGCTTTAAACTCAGAACAGACGAGTCCTGCAAGGGCACCTGAAAGTTGGAGCTCAACATGCCACATTCAACCTATGACAGATAAAGTTACAACTGACAACCAGATCCAGTTAGAAATGAAAAGCGGCATGTAACCTATCACTCACTCTGTAAGCAGCTGTCAGTCATCTCCCCACTTCCCCTTCCTGAGGTGCAACAGGTTGATGGTAGCCCTTGACCAAGCACTCACCAGAGAGCTCTCACACGAGCCTCGGGCACAGCTCCAGTAACCTGCTGAAAACCAGACACTACAGCCAACTCCATCACCAGTGCCAAGGCCCCAGAGCAGCCCCATCCTCCAGGCTCAGCCACATCCACCCCAAAAATGGCAACTACACAGAGTGCAATTCGAAAATATTAGTTCTCCAAAGTATCATCTGAACACTTGTCACAAACAAGGCACTGGATGAAGCAGGCAAAGCTCTGCTGTCAGTGGCTGCAGCACAGCAATACACTCAAGCTTAGAAATTCCTTTTCTCAAACAGCTCACCCTCACATGGGCACAGCTGTGCCAGCCCTAGAGAAGAATACAACAGCCTTCAGAAAAGCAAGTATGAGCTCAAAATCATTTTGGAGTCAGTTTTTAAAACAGAAATTTATATCAACACCAGAAACACAAGTACCCATTCCTTCCCTAAGTTTATGACAAGAATACTTAAAACTACTGTCTTCAAGTTACTTATTTCAATATAAGTACAACCACTGCACAGTTACAAGCACAGAACAAAAGAAAACAAACAACAACAACAAAAATCACAGAAGCAGCAACCTAAAACACTGTCCAAAGTAATTTGATTCCCGTGGCAGGTGTACACTAAAAAACCTTGTAGGGGTAATGGCACTGGTGCAACAGCAATGACCAGAAGTGTCTGAGTTTTAAGCATCTGTCACTCCTTTTCCCACCTTCACCACTGTACCCTTAAAAAAAAAGTCCACATGAGCCTGGAATTTAGCTTAAAACTTGTTACAGAAGTTGCTTGATCCAAGCCGATAAATACCATGCTCTTATGGTGGTACTACTCACATTTTCCTAAAAAGCACTGCAGACTTGAACGACAACTGAATATTACTAATTATAGGAGGAGCAACACAATAGCTAAAGGACATTTACGTGATAGAAAGACAACATATGAAAAGCAATTGGCATCTGCAGATCAAGAGAGCATTCCTTTGCTGAAGGGAAAGACCAGGCTCAGGCTCTTCTTTCTGATGCAGCTGTCTGTCAGGAGTATATAAACTCTCTTCTTCAGATAGTGACTGTAAATAGAAGGTCATTTCACTTCCAAGACAAATTTACTTGCAGCATATAAAGCCCTACTGCTATTGTTAGGTATAAAAAGTGTTTTATAACCATACAGCATGAATTCCATATGGACTATTTTTATACTGATATCCTGTATGATCAATATTTTTGTACTATTCTTAAGCAAGCATCTGAAAAGGTATGGAAAAGTCTTCATTGTTAGATTCTCATTTATATCCCCTGCTGTTGGAATTGCTTTTGCATTACTTCAGACAATTAAGAGAACCTTTTATACAGCTATATTTTAACAATACATTAATGGGTGTGTGTATACCTGAACAGGAAAAAGCAAACCCACACAGGCAGCATGAACAATGGATCATGTGCAGGTCTTAACTAATACAACTGAGTTTCTGACTGTTGAGGCATCTACTTTTAACCACAACAAATAATACAAGGCTCGAGAATGCCTAAAAACACCTTTGAGTTTGCAGAAACAATTGAGAAAGCAGCTTACAGGAGCAGTATAACCCAGCCTGCTGCTTCTGCACCACAGCAGGTAAGTCCTCCTGACGCTGCCCTAACTGAAATCAGGGACAATCCAGACCAGAAAAGCAGATTGCCCAGGTCCCTTCCCCAGCAGGCAGCCAGGGGCAAGGTCAAGGCTCAACCCAGTCCCTGGCAGACTGGCAGTGAAGCCAAGAGCCATCCAGGACAGGAATGTCCCTGATGCTGATCCAGAGATCAGTACCCACCTCCACTTCCACAGGAGGTACCCAAGCACTTCCTGTCCTCTGACTCAGGTGAGACAGCCTGGGTATCCCCAAGGATAGAGAGGCTGGATTCCAGTGCCAGACTATGACAGACAACTAGCCTAGCACACTTGAACATTCAAACTGTATCTCCAATGACCAAAGATGCCTCCATGTCTCTAAAAGCAAATCCTACAACACATGCTGCATTTAACTTCTTTAAAAGCTCACGAACACCAATATTCACAACTTACTTCCCTATTATGGTTTGTAACAAGTTCTCATGCAGCAGATATTTGATCTAAATTTTAAGGATGAGAGTTTATTCAGCTCTTTGAATGTCCAGAATTTAAGCTGTCCCTTTAAAGAGGAAGTCTAAACCACATCACAAGTCTCACCTCATATTTGGCAGTGTATCCTCCCACTGCCATTCATCAGGACAATATACAGAATACAAATGTTATCCTCAAGAGCTCTGTTCACTAGAAACCAAGTCCATGAGAGCTGGTAAATCATCAAGTATATAGATAAATGGTTTAAATGATACTGCCTTTGGAAGAGTTGGGTATCAGCCTGACATAGAGAGGCTGCTGCACAGATGCCTTTTTCCCAGCTATTGCCCTTAACAGGAATAGTAACATCATTGTTCATAAGCAAGGTGTCAATCTTCAAGCTATGACCAACCTCAGCAATTGAGGACAATAGGAGGAGAACACAAGAAAAATACAACTTCTATGTCCCCTAAGGCAGCAAAATAAATTCATCCTGGACCACCTCAGACAGTTCTCTTTCCGTATCACTTTCATTAAGTTTGAGAACAAGAATGATCCAGAAAATACCAAAATGCCTAAGCAGTTGTCCTTAAAGAACACGAAAACAACAGGTTGGACAATCTATGCTCAATACCTCTGAGGAAAACCAAAGCAAAAGCACCTATTATCACCTAGACAGCAGCAAGCACACACGGATGGCCTTTCAAAAGCTCATGTCAGCCAGAATTCCTTCTGAGAACAACTGATAGGCCTCATTTACAAAAACATAGACTATGTGATCATGCTATAATATGAGTAGAGCTTTTAATACCATCTTGCCTGACATTTTTGGAGGTAAGAGCACAGCTCATACAAAGAGGATCCACCACTGGTAACTCCTTTGTGCATGTGGCTCTCCAAGGGCTCAGTGGAAGGATCATGAGAGCTCTCCTGGGGTCCCCTCTGTGTTACATGATACTTTAATCCATGACTTGGGCAGTGGAGGGTAGGCTATCTCTATATCTGCAGATGATCTGCCAGCATTCTAGACAGCATGAACAGAATTCAGGAAGATCTTGCTCACTTGGAGCAATGGTCTGAAATAGAAAGGACACAATTCAGTAAGGGTAAGAGGGAAGCAGGACGCTCTGGTAGCAATAATCATTCACACAAGTACAAACCATGGAATGAGTAGCTGAGTACAATCTCCCAGTGAAGAACTTAAACAGAAGTTAAAAAATAAAAGTTTACAAAGATGTCAAACCTGCAACGCTCCTCTTTACACAGGACACACACAGAGTAACTAAAGCCTTGCTTTAGTCAACTTTTCTCAGCCCTTCACTTTGATTTCATGGCCAAGCTTGGATACTAACTCTCCAAAAGGATATAATCCTACTGAAATTCATGTAAGACTACTAGAAGATATGTTGTACTCCTTTTTTTTTCACCAGTAATCAGAATCATCAAGTAGTAAAATGAAGCAACTAAAAAGAGATGAAAGAGAGAGTTACAGGTTTCACATAATGTATCTCCTAGGAATAAGAAAACTTGTTCTCATACTCGTTCAGTATAAGCACAGCACAAACATTAAGGGGTTTATTTGCAACAAAGGAAGTTAAAACTAAATGTCAGAACTGTTTTCCAGACAAACAGCAAGGAACAGAAAAGACTTTGCAGAAGGGGTGGGATTCTATTCTTGTCATTCTAGAGGAGATCAAGCTGTTATTGCTCCAAAGGATTTCAGGCTCACGAGTCTCCAGACCAGCCCATAGGCCCATCTTCCACAATTCTCTGAGAACTGGGACACTGTTAGCAAGAACTTTAAAGCACAAGTTTTGTCTTTGAATAGGATCAAATCCTATAGGAACCAAATTTAACTATGAAATAAAAAAGGAAATAAAGAAAGAGGCTAGTTTACACTTTGGAACCAAACTGCCTTTCTGTTTAACTGCAAAGTTTGTCTTCTTTTGGTGAAAAACGAAAAATGACAATTCTAAAATAAAACTATTTTTAGTTGCAGCCACAGCTCACACTGAGGCACATTTAAGACTAGAAAGTGTCACACAGACATCCATTATTCTCATGTTTCTGGTCCTAAAAGTCAGGTCATTGATTGTACAGTGATGTATCAAGAAGACTGGGAAGTCAACCGCAAGGTTCCAGCTCCCAGCCTCCACACAGAACTACAGGTGTTGGATATCATGCCTGAAAAAAAAAATGGTTTTGGCCACATTTATCAAAAGAAACATGCTTTTGTGCAACCCTGTGCATCTATGTTACTGCTACAGAGACAGAAGTGAACCAAACACTTGGAGAAAGAAGTGATTCAAAGATATCCCGAAGATGAAGTCAGCAAATGGACAAATTTAGGTTTTTTGTAACATCAAAATTACTGTTGAACAGTTAGAAGACCTGATGGTAAGGTAAGCACACACTCTGAGCTCAAGAGAACTGTCAGCATGCATGGATGCATCTGTGCACTAAAGGACAACCAATTAATTCCTCCTTACCGTATAAAATTTATAAAAGATTGTTATGCACTTTTACTCAGAAGCATTTCAAACCCAAGGTAGTTTTCAGTTCTGTGTTTCAATGCTCCTCAATAAAAGGCTATTTACTGGGATCCTGGCTATGATCTACAGCTGGTCTCCAAACTACAAAACTTAGCAGAGTTTATCTGGGATCTGAGCAAGGGATTTGGCAATCACTTGATCACAGCTTGTCAGGAACACCCAGCACAGTTGATAGTGTTTTGAGATGATGTTTACACTACTAACAGAATTTCTTCTCCATCCCTCTCCTTTTAAATGACTTTATTTTTATCACCTTCTATTTAAAGCAGCTGCAACTTTGAATCAGCTTTCTTTCATAAGACTCAATCTACAAAACAGTAACCAGAGCACAAAGCTCTGCAGGAGAAAACTGACAGGGACCCAATGTGGGTGAGTCAATGTGAAGTTAAGAAACATATCTCAAGCTCTGAAGTTATATATTTAATTGCATATTCTGTTCATGCAGTTCCTTAAAGCCATTATACTTATCATATTATAATTATTATACTATTACACATATCCTGAAAAACCTATAAGAATTTTAAGCTTTAACATTCAGTTTTAGGTACATTTCAGATACAGGTAACAGGAAAGGCTGACTCAATTGGCAGCCTGCATGACAGTTTCTAGGACAGTGGCTCTCAAACACCACAATCAACTCTAAAGGAGTTCAGAGGCTACTACAGAATTAAAATATCTTAACCATGTAGAGAAAGCACACTGTGTGGAACTGATCTTCACTGGAAAAAATCACAGGCCATACTTTCTTCATCTTGCTCTCCAAATATTATTTTGGCAAATAATCTCCAGCAGTAACTACAAGTCTCTAAGGAGAAGGAAATGGAGATGGCTGTCTCAAAGATGAGATGTCTGTTGAGATTCTGGCAGCAGCCCTACCCTGCTCAGGGGGTTTAGTTCTTTAAAAATGACACCAGTAACATTTTCAACACCTATGAATGCTACTACCTGTTTTATGTAATCATGTGTTTTTAATAAATATAAAAATAATTTAAAACACTTCTTTATTACATGTGTTAGGCAACAATCATTATTTCTGAAGGAGCTTTCCCGCAGACAACCCTATAATCATAACACCTTTAAGGTTTTTCAGGATTCACTGATAATCCCTTCCATCCTCTACATGCTGTCTTCCCACTTCTGAAAGCCAGACTTGCTGCACTCCTGTCCCAGTCAGGTACACACCACTTGCTGGTTAACACCCTCCTGCTAATGAAGCACAGTTGTTCTGTGAGGGATATCAGTCAGGCTGAACTTTTAATTACATCATCTTACAGACTGTGTGAGGACTAATATGAGAGCTTCTGTTCTCAAATCCAAACACGTAACAGGCGAAAGATTTCTTGAACTAATGACTTGTCTTTGCACGGGGTGAAGTCAACCTTCAGTTCTTGGAGGGAGGATACAGGACAAAGCAATTCACATGATGCACAGCTTGGCTTCAAGGCAAAAAGCCTACAGTAGGTTATGTTTTCAGAGAGCAACATTTGTAGATTACAAGTTGATAATGGCAATGCAGAAAGCCTTTGCCCGACCCAGTCAGGGATTTTTGCCTCTATTAAGCAGCTTTCAAGAAAACCCACAGAAGGCCCATCAACAATGTCCATGTTTAGACAAATTAAGACCAAAAAAACCCAAACAAACAAAACAAAAAGCAACAAACACCAAAAGCTAACAGAAAGTCTTATTTTCCGTAACTTCCATGTTCTCAACAAACACCTTGAACTTCACCTCACATGGGATGGAGCCCTTCAGTGCCTATTTGGATTTGCCAGTGAACACCACTGTGCCATGTTATTCTCCTGCAAATGATCTCATGCCCAGCAGACACTGATGTGCTGGGTGAAAGGAGGGAGCAAAATAGTAAACTCTGTATTTCTGAATTAAAAAGATCCACATTTGCTAGTATTGCATCACAGATCAGCAGATCTGCAAAAACCCTCAAAAGTATTGACTTTTACACAACTTGGCTGGTAAAGAAAAAGGCATTTATTCGTATGTATGAATGTGTTCTTGTAGAGGATCAGGCTCCTGCTGCCTGTGCAGCCCATAAAACCAGATTTCTCCAAACCCAGTGATGAAGGGAAAGCTGCTTTTGATTACTGGTGAAGGTAGCCCTGCAGAGTGGAATAGCTGGCTTGAATACTCATCCTAAAACAAAAAGCCCTAAAATGATATTATTCCCCCCCTCACTAGGTTGCAGGTACAACACTTTCAGCTATTTCAATTGTCTATAAATACAAGTGGCTTCCATTTTTTGACAACAAAATATTTCAGCATCTGTGGGGGAAAAAATGAGCGGCTAAAACAGATCCAAGGAGACTCAAGACAAATCTCACCTGTCCTACTCATGTGACAATGGTCAAGAATGCATCTATGAGCAAACGTTTTAAATTACATATTTAGCTTTAAAAAAAGACATCAGACCCTAGGCCATGTATCGCATGGTTTACTAGAGCGTATACTATATGTAAATCTGTCTTCCTTCCTACATGATCTACAAGGTCTTTACCACTCAAGTTTCAGGCCAGCTTGAACCATCAGTGAGCACTCACTGCTTGGCTTACAGAAACAGTATTTTTAAAAAGGCATTTGTAGGATTGGTGAAGGTATTTATGGGCGTTGCACCCATGGAAGTGTTCTACATAGGAGACATTCCCAGGAGTTCTCACCTACCCCCATACAGAAATAGCTGAAGTAACTCAACAGAGAAGGCAGTAGGGGATTTTAACCCTTGTTTTTGATCAACCGAACTTCCAATAAACCAGACCAGTTAAACTTGCTTGAGATGGCTACAAAAGCTGCAGATACTTCAATGAAACCAGTATCTCAGTTCTTATCCAGTCTAAATTTCTCCTCTGCAACTTCACACACACGCCACACTTATCCCCTCCCAGACACAAACGGGTCAGGACTCTGCCCTCACTGCAGAGGGGGTGAGTGGTATCCTGGGCTGCACCAGGCAAAGTTCAGCAGGTTGAGGGAAGGGATCCCTCCCCTCTGTTGAGGCCACACCTGTAGGACTGTGACCAGATCCCAGTTCCAGTTTGTAGCCTTTAATGATTATCAGGCAACCCCACCAGCTGTCAGTGTGACAGACAACTGGTATCTCTCCACGGCACTAATTAGTGTTTCCACCTTCTCTCTACACTGACAAAAACTCAAGCAAGCTGTCACAATACAAATGCATCCCTCCTAGTTTCAAAGGGAGAACAGACATACACAGAAAACCTCTTTAAAATAACTGTGTTTTGCATGACAAAAATTTAGACAAGCATCCAACTGTCCTTCACATGGCCAAGTAACTCACTTGCCCGTGTGATTAAAAACACATTACCCCATAAGGCAAAGATTAACTGGTACTCAATACACGTTTGTATTTATGAAGTGTGAAGTTTAAAGGTGGAAGAATTTTCAAGATGAGGAATGAAGACACAACCTTACACTGCACTTCAAGTGACCTCTTATGTCTGGAGAACCTTCTCATAAGACAGTGGCTTTAGCAGTTACTATAAATACTTCTATCTTTACACTTTGTCAAATATAGGAACAAAAGCAGACACCTGTGCCTGACAATCTAGATTTACTGATCAGAACCAAACTACCTGTTCTTCAGCAAGAGTCTCACAGAAGTTTCTTATGGAGTCCCTGCTAACACACATAGCACAAACAAGGTTTCCACTTTTCCCGAGCAACAGAAACCGCTAATCACCTGTTTTAAAACTGAAAAAAATCAATACATAGGCTCAACATGCAAGAGACTGGTACTGAAATATCTCTTACAGTAACAGGGAACAACTCTTTACTATAGTGTCTCCTGAAGTCATAAAATATTACCAGCACTTTCCATAAAAATATAGCCTCAGAAAACTTTCAGCCCTTCGAAGTTCAAGAGCACTTGAGTCCTACCTGCTCAAAACACACAAATACTTGAAAATTCAGCTTTTAACAGGTTTAAAATAGCTTTCATAAAGCATATGCTGTTATTTCTGCCATCCATATTTAGCATTCAGAAACCAGCCATGAAATATTTCCACTTTTCTATAGGGAAGCAGGGACAAATTAACCCCCAGCAGCTGAGCAGAACACTTGGAGTCCAAGGTACAGGGAACCACTCATGTCAGGGCTCGTCACTACAGTCTTTAAAACAAACTGAACCACCTCCCCATTTCCTCCTTTCAATAACTCTCTCATCTTAAACACTCGTGTCTCATTAACTCTAAGAGCGTACTTACTAACTCCTCCTTAACAAAGGCATTTGAATGTTTAAACTGGGAAACAGCACTGTCAAATGAGCAATCACAGTTTTGTTTAGATATCTTGCACCATTCCAAAACTGACTGCACAGCAGGACAGGCTTTCCATCACCCAGAAACTGGCGTGGTGCTGCAGTCACCTTTGGTAACTTTTGTTACAGAAAGTACAGCAAGAAGTGAATGAAACTAACTGCAGTTTGTTTGCATTAATCAGCATTTGCTGACATCAACTGCAGAGCCCCTGTCTTCAAACAGAGGTGTAGCTCCGGAGCACATCTGTTCTGGTTTCTTTCTTACCTGTTTCTACACACACTTGCAAACACAGGCCTCCAGGAGAAGAGCTGAGAACAAGTCTGCAGCTGTAGGAGAGCTCAAATTTCTACTAAACAGGATAACACTCAATACTAATGCAATTCAAGTATCCTGTACTGGTATGTACTTGCAGAATACTTTCTTTTTTACTTAGGAGCACAATAAAATATGTATCTAGGGCAATACCTTAGCAATTCTGTGCCCAGTTTTGTCTTTATATGATGAACACAGTCTAGAGACTGCAGTTCTACCAGGAGTTAGTGCTCCATACAAATACATGATTTAGCTGAGCTGGGAGACAGCCCCGCACAATCGGGTTCTCAACAGCTCAGCTGCTGTAGTTGACAGTTCACAATTGCAGCCATTCATTAGCGTTCCTGGAATACAGCCGGAACAGTTCAAGCTGGTCAGTTATCTCTGGAAAATGATCTGTACTGCGCTCCTTTTCCAACAGCCCGAGCAGTATTTTGCCCCAAAAGTCTGCCAAACATGTAGGAGGTTTGAACAAGCTTTCAGTAACATTCTTTTAACAGAGGCAACATATTTTTCCCCCCCAAGAGCCAAAATAAAGTTATTAATCCAGCTGAAATATTCTGCTTGACAACTACAAATTTGTGTATACATGGACATAAAGGTCAGTAGAGAATCTGACACACTGATCCCAAAATCCTCTCAGGTGCTCTAACTGCCCTCCCTCCAAAATAAGTCCAGCTGCTCAAGTCCAGCAAATGAAAGGTCAGGGCAATTTTGAGATCCAGTCTTACATGTGTTTTTACACTGTCAGGCTCCCGTTCTAAGTGGACTACAATACTCACACCTGCCTCAATAACAGTACTACTTTCCCTGTCTTTGAACAGTGCTGCAGTTTATACTACTTGCATCCACATTCACAGAGGAAAGGAAAAGAAAATTAAACTGTATTATGCTGTAGATATTTCATAACTTCCATATAACAGATTTCTCTTTTTAAGAGCTTAGCACTTTGGACACATCAACTGAAAAACCAGCTTTGCTTTTCAAGGAAAGTGTGACATGTCAAAGGCTTTTTTTCTTTTTCTTTTTTTTTAATTTAAATTCTTTTGGATCACTTACCTACCCTCTCTTCCCTTCCAGATAAGATTCCTTGTTATTCATCAGGTTAATGCAAGAAAACACAGTTTTGCCTAGAATGCTGTCAAAGTATACTGGACTGTGGAAATAGGAAATTAAGAAGTCTTCAGGCAATGGCTTGGAAGAAAGATGCTTCTACATCTATAAACACATAGTTCTAGCTATCTGGCTATGTAACCTTACACCTCCACCCCTAACTACCCTAGTAGTTTGATTTAAAATAGCAGACCATAAGATAGGAACAATACAAAAGACCTTTTTCAGAAACACGTGAACTGACCAGCTTTTTACATCAGCCCTGTCTCATGCTTACTGTATTCCTGACGAGCTGTTTTCAAAGAATTTCCTTCTTAACTATGTTACCTTTAAAACAGTTCCTCTTCATATTCAGAATGGTAAATGACTTTCTAGATAAATTCAGGATACTGAGAACTATATGCTATTCCTTAATGAGTCAGTGTTTTAGAAGATGACTGTAGGAGAATGATCTATCCAAGTTTGTCTAACTTCAAGTTCATGCAAATATTTAAATACAGTTGAAGGTGTTAGAAGAAACGCAGATACCTGCCTACACACTGAGCCCCCTTCCTGGTGATGTTACACATTAATAGTAAGGGAAAAGAAAAAAATGCCTTCCATGGATTTCTACCTCCCATGACCACCAAGCAACCTCTTGAACTAAGCTGAGCATTAACTTCCTGGACCTGAGGCACAAATCATGACTCATAATATATCAGCTCCCTTTGTGCCCTATTAGCTTTACCAGTGTCAACCCCGAGCCTATTAATGGCCCTTGAAGGTCTTCATTAACTATTTCACCACTGATTGCAGTAGATAAAGTAGCTGGGCATAGCCCATGGGAGTAGTGCAATTTAAGTAGTTGGAAAGAGGTAAAAAGCAAGAGCAAGGAGAGAACAGCAGACAAGCAGGAGACAGTTTTACAGTAAAGTCTTCTCAGAGAGTAAAACACATAAAAACCAAGCAGCAAAAGAGCCTTAATAAGCTGCAAGGTTTTTGTTCTCACCTTTCTCTGTCCAAAAACAATGGAAGTCAGACTACTGCTTGAGGGGAGCAAAGAATGAGGTCTAGGCCTATTTAAGGTGAGCTTTCACAGCTTACCAGGATCACTACTAAAGAAAGCCATTCCCAGCTGTGAGAGACTCTCACACCATAGGTGTGCTCCTGGCATCCTGAGCACCCACCACGAGGCACCGTTTTATCACCCAGTGCAGAAGGTGACAAATGACATATACACGCTCCTCCTCTGATAACCACAAGCTTGTTTCTCTGCAGACCACCACTGCCTGTCAAAAAGAGCAAGCTGCCTTCAGAGCCCATTTTGATTTCTTACTCATAGTTCTAATGGCAAAGTGTCTGAGTTTCTTTAGAAAGGAACAGCATGTGCGGAACTGCTGCAAGGTGGCAAGTTCAACGACTAAACTACAAAAAATAGCTTTAAAAATCACTGTTCTGGGTAAGAGCAACAAGAACTGCCTCACGAGAGTGCAACACAAAGTTAGCAGCCCCCAGTTTAAGTAAGTAGGACAAGTTTTTCCTTATCATTATATAAAAGTGATTCACTTGTCACAGATAATCATGTTTGCTACTACAAGTTACTTTAAGTATTAGAAGCTATGCAAAACAAATGCAAAATGCAGTTTTTTCTTTCTGACTCCTTAATCAACAGGATGATTAAGCACCAAACAAATCATCATCTGATAAAACACTGAGCTATGAAAAGAACTCACCAGCTTAAAATCTAACCTTATTTGCAGAAGGCAGTTTGTCAGCCGGGTCAGCAATCCTCTTAAGGTGTACAAACTGTGAGGAAATTTTAACTGTTTCACTTTTTCTTGTCTGTCCTTTACTGCTTTAATCAGAATAAGCACAGCTCTCCAAACCATGGCTTTTCATTGCAGAAAAGCATCAGCAGTTAACTCTTAGAAACCGCAGCAGCCAAAGCTCCAGTGAGCACAGGACTGCATTAAATTTGCAGCCTGATCTCTCCAAACACTGCACCCAAACCCACAGACAGAGCTGCTTTACTAAAACGTGCTCCAAGCAACACCGACTGTGTTATCTTAAAGTCTGGCGCTGTCCCCAGATGAGGGAAGGCTTACAGGGAAATTCACAAGACCTGCTCATAATGGCCTAACTCCCATCTCTAAAAATACAAATAACTCACATGCATTCCCTTCCTTTAAATTGCAGCACTCCCAACAGTAAATGTCAATGACATTCATTCAGTGCTCAAACACTGCTCTCCGTCAAGGAAGTCAATTAAGCAGTTTTGGCCACAACCCTTCAGAGCAGTGACACATCTACAGGAACCACAGTCACACACCTGATCCCCCTCCCAGGTCTCCTGTTGAGTCTGCTCACACCACACACCTCTGTCACAACTCACAGTTCCAAATTACTTTCCAGTAAGAAAAATTCACTATAAAGTTGTACTTCCCACCACGTCCACATCTTTGCCCAAGTGGCGTCTGTTTTTTCAATACAAAGGGCCATTCTCTGTAGATCTTTCCCTGTGTAACGATCTGCAAACAAATCCATACCCAGGTGCAAGTATTTTTCTTGCTGATGCGTAAAGGGCCAACTCCACAGTAGGATAAAAATCAAGAATGTGCGTTAAAAGCCGTTTCCTGAGGTGCCTCACCCGATGGCCCCTAGACAGCACCACACAGGTTTAACAACACTGCAATACCGTGGTGTTCATAAACCCACTCTAATTCAGCTGTCATTGGAGAGTTTTATCATGCATTCACAGGAAAGAAGAGAAGAACAGCTATCCTCACAACCTGAGCCAAAGGCTGCAGAAAGACAGCTTTCAGTCTTTGAGTCTGAAAAGGTCACATTATTTGTGCACTAAGCAGCTTTCAGGCTTTCTGCCCTATTTTATGAGAAACGTAATTGCACTCACACCCTGAGAAGAACAAGTACAGTTCACTACTTGTCTAAACACTTTACTATGGTTTGTGCTCTTAAAACTTCAGCATGACTTTCTGCACATATGAATTTACAAAAAGCACTTGACAATAACTTGAAAGCTCTTTTTTCACCCTCCTAGAAGCCCAGTTATTTCTTATGGCATTATAAAATAATTCATACCTGTCTTCATCACCATCAACAGGAATGGATATGCCAAACACAGAGCTAGCAAGACTGTTCATAGGAGTACTTGCAGGTAACTGAAGAGGATTTGCTAGAGTGTCTGGAATGGGAGGCTTCACAAGAGGTTTATTTTCAGCTATAAGAGAAAGTGGTGGCTGAGGTAGGGGTTCCGATTTTCTTCTAGTATCATCAATCTGGCCTACTAAGGACTGGGCCTGGGTCTGAAACTGTCCAAGGGTTGCCTGAGGCAGACTGGCGGGTGCACTGGGTGTGCCTTGCATCATCGGGTGTCCGACATGCTGGGGCTGGACCACGCCGGTGCTTCTGCTGGTAGAAGGGTGGCTCGTCAGCTGAGACTGCACCAGTGTAACAGGGACGTTTGGCAGAGTGACAGAAGCAGTGGTGGTCACACTAGGCACACTTGTACCGGGTACAACCGCAGGCACGCTCTGAACTCCAGGGACCACAGCATGGGGAGCACCAGGCATTCCAGACACTTGACTGCTTGCCCCCACTGGATGCTGAGTCACAGATTTCTGTTGCACAATCCCTGGTTGTCCAAGGCCTGGCTGTACCACACCTCCTGGCTGTGGGACGGCAGGTTGACCAGCCTGTGTCTGTCCACTCTGCAGCAACCCTGATCCCTGTCCGACTGCTTCACTGGGCTGTGCTGACACCCCCATTACTGGTGCTCCCACAGGTGAGGGGTTTTGGCCAGTCACCTGCCCCACAGGAAGGCTGGAGGCCGCAGTACTTGGAGCAGAACCTGTTGTAGCCTGCTGAACAGCTCCTTGAGACTGCATAATTGTCATATGCTGCATGTATTCGGCCTGCCCAGGAGGCTGTGGCGGCAGTAGATGCACTGGTGGAATCTGGGACTGAGAATAAGCAAATTGTTGAGGCTGAGTCACCGGTATGCTTGCCTGCTGCACCTGCTGCTGGGCCACAGGAATGCTCGGTTGCCCTACTGTCACATTTGGAGGTGCTATGCCTTTCCCGTTGGGTCCAGCCTGAGCAACACCCTGCGGATTTACCTGTGGCTGTGGTTGCTGTGGCACCATCATTGGCTGACTTGCTCCCGAAGGCCCAGAAAACACAGGCTGAGCAGCACTCTGAGGGACGGCCCCACCTATGGGCTGCTGCGGCTGCTGTTGCTGCCCAATGACAAAACTAGGTTGCTGTAGAGAGGACTGGTTCATTTTCTCTGTCTGGAGCAGCTGAGACACAGCAGCCAGGGAACTGTCAGCTATAGAATCGGGGCCATGGGCTGATGCTGGCACAGCCGAGACCACAACAGAACCCCCTGTGGCACCGAGGCCACTGTCCCTCTCTTGAGCAGCCTGCTCAAAGGTGCTGCTGTGCCTAATGCAATCTCCAGTTCTGCCCAGAACACCACCACCATCGGAGTCTCGATCATAGTACTCCATACACGTCCATCTGCCTCGCCTGTAGGGTTCCCCGGTACCATGGTCCAGCTTGATCACCCTGAAGCGGGAGCTGCACGCGGCAGCCGCTGTCTGAGACATGGTCCCAGGGGCGGCGGGCAGAGAAGGCCCTGTGGAGCCACTGCCACCACCCGCCGAGGCAGGGCCAGGGGCAGCAGCTGGCAGGGGCACAGCAGAGCTCTTGGGCACAGCCCCGCCGTTGGGAGCTGCGGCCACCCCAGCAGCAGCCACAGCCAGCTGCCCATCCAAAAGGAGGTTGGGAGAGACGCTGCTGGGAGTTTCAGCCTCGCCCACGTTGTTGAGAGTCTCTTCGGAGGAGCTCCGCTCACAGACGTCCTCGGGGCCGTAGTCAGTGGCTCGGGAAACATCAAAGATTTCGGAGGACACGTCCTCGGTGCGGGACTCATCCGGGTCGTCCAGGCTCTCGGTATCCTCGGTGATGCTGCTGGCCACCTGCGCCGTGGTCACGCTGGTGATCTGGAAGCAGCTCTTCTTCTTGGCCGGCATCTTGGACATGTTTCCTCCGCGGGGAGGGGTTCGGCCGGCCGGGGCGAGGCGAGCACAGTGCCGGGGCGGGTTGTCACGGCGTGCCGGCCGGGCCCCCGGCGCTACCGCACATCCTCCGGCGGTTTCCTGCGGCGGGCGGGGGGCGGCGGGGCTCCTCCTCTTCCTCCCCGTCCGCAGCCCTCTTCCCGCGGTCGGGCCTCCTCCCCCTCTT
>VXAU01003691.1:237871-303135 GCA_013399695.1 Formicarius rufipectus | reverse complement strand
CCCCTCAGCCGCCTGCGATGGTCGCGCCGGACCGAGAGCGCGACTGCGGCGGAGGAGGAACGACCGCGAGAGACGGACGGACGGAGGGACAGAGGGACACGGGGACATGGACAGAGGGACACGGGGACAGAGGGACACACGGACAGAGGGGCAGAGGGACACGGGGACAGAGGGACACATGGACAGAGAGACACGTGCACAGTGGACACACGGACAGAGGGGCAGATGGAGAAACGGACATATGGACACACGGACGGACACACGGGCACAGAGACACAGGACACACGGACAGATGGACACATGGACATATGGACACACGGACAGATGGACAGACGGACACATGGACACAGAGACACAGGAGCACTGGGGCTGGGAAGGACCTCTGAGACCATGGAGTCCAAGCTGTGACCGATCACCAGCTTGTCACTAGACCGGACCATTGAGTGCCACGTCCAGTCTTTCCTTAAACACCTGCAGGGATGGGGACTCCGCCACTGCCCTGGACAGCCCCTGCCGATGTCTAATCACCCTTTCTGTGAAGAAATTGTACCTAATGTCCAACCTAAACCCTCCTAGCACAGCTTAAGACTATGTCCTGTCCCTGTTCCCTGAGCAAAGCCCGACCCCCGCCAGCTCCCCCCTCCTGGCAGGGACTTGCAGACCCACAAGGTCCCCCCTGAGCCTCCTTTTCTCCAGGCTGAGACCCCCCAGCTCCCTCAGCCCCTCCTGCTGCTCCAGCCCCTGCCCAGCTCCCTTCCCTGCACACACTGCAGCCCCTCACGGTCTGCCCGGCATGAGGGGCCCAGAACTGGACACAGCCCTCGATGGCCTGAGCCGTGCCCGGCACAGGCACAGGCACTGCCCTGCTGGACACACGGGTCCTGACACAGGCCAGGTGCCGTGGGCCTTCTTGGCCACCTGGGCACGCCCTGCCTCGGTGCAATGAGCACACAACGGTGTGCTCTAGCAAAGGTAACAGGGAAATTAATGAAAGGTAAAATAGGGAAAGAACGAGAAAGTCAAGTATAAAGATTGCTCCGGCCCATGGCCAGGTTAGCCAAGATCCAGGCACTAATCCACACAGTAGCCTTGGCAATGTTACGCTGAGAGTGTTTTTGCAAGGTTCAGTTAGTGCTGAACAATATTCTCATATGCTGGGCACAAACATACTGATATTTTTATTGTGTCAAGCATGTATATATTCCTTTTTTTTATTCCTTCAAGAAAAACATTTGCCACTGTTAGTTAAAAGAACTTTCCACATGCCTCCTGTGTAGGTGTGTGAGGACCAGCAGTATGGGGCCCTCCTGGTGCCTGTGCCTTTATTCTGACATCTGGCCAGTGCAGATGGGCAGGCACTGCGAGGTCAGCAGGCTCCTTCACAGTGCTGCTGTGTTGCCTGACAGAGGTTTGAGTAATTCTTCCCCACTGTCTCCACCACCTTTACCATTACACACTTCACTAGAAGGATCCCCATACATCCTTCAGTGGCAGTGAAAATCCACACTTGTTCTCCTGTCTGGGGACTGCAGGTGAATTTACGTATTTTGGCATTTAAAGATCATGCACTAGTCATGTGACACACATGCATCTTTCACACAATCCCTCAGCCTCAGAGACTGAGGGCAGAAATGCTCCCACAGGTGGTAGAAGACTGAAAAAGAAGCTCCTCTAGAGTTTAAGCTACAACACCTCAAGCCCAGACCATATGTATGTATCCAGTGAAAATGGCATGAGAATGTTCCATATGTTGGTTTCTATGATTTTAAATGGTCCAAAGGTGGTGCTTCCCACTGATGGTGGCTGAAATCTGTGTGTCATTTAGACAGGGATAAGGGCTGTGCACTAAACCCCTAAACACTCATGAAGTGTGCACAGCTACACAGCTTACACCCAGAGGTGAATGCATGGGAGTAGAGACATATCGGAATAGTTGTATATGTGCATTTAAAATTTTGAAAATCCTGAATGTTAACACTCAAAATGCAATATTTTTTAAAGAGAGCTGTAGGAATATGAAAGGAAGTCTGTTTATTGGTATCTAGCATGCACGGGTTCAGATATCTCATTAGGTGATTAGAGTTGAAGACTAAAAGCTGGCCTGGGGATGCCATATGATCCAACAGGTGATCCCATCTACCCAAGTGTCAGAGCCCAGATTGTAACTGTTTGTGGGGAAGTCACTGGAAAAAGTTCAGGGGATTTGTTTTGTAACTTCAGTCTCACCCCTCAGTTGGTATTTATATGCAGTGTGGCCTTGTACAAGTTATTTTTCCTTCTTTGAATTTCTTCTTTTGTTTTTTTCCCTCCCTCTCCCATCTATCACCTGCCTTACCTGCAAAAACAGACAACTTCTGAGGGCTCTGCCTGCCTTTTTATACATTTTGAGTACTGACACTTAAATCTTGATCAGGCCATGTGATACTGTCTTAGCAATGGCATACTAATGGACAAGAGATAAACAGTTTATTTATCAGTAGGGTCTTTTCAAATTTGAACAGAAATTTAGGAGTTACTAAACATTGCGTATTTTAAGAGTACACTCCCTTTCCAATAACTCTTGTACAAAATCCTGTGTTAACATCTTAAATTTTAAAATAAACAGTAATATCAGAAATTCCTTCACTCTAAACTGTACGTTTTTAATTTTGTGAAACTCTTGGTCCTAGACAGTAAGACATTTAGCCAAATTATTCTTGTTTTTAAAACCCCTCTAAATTACCTCCAGTGGTCTCAAACCAGACTGAGATGCAATGGTAATTTGAATTTCATGTCCTTTTGAATTTAAAGCTGTAAGACATTGACTTCAAGACCTGAAAGACAAATTCCAGGTTACAGACTGCTGGAGAGAAGGGCACAGAAAAGGACAAATGAGTTATTTGAATGTCTAAGTAGGATTTTTGCATTTATAAAGGCCACTAACTATCCAGAGAACTACATATAATAGCTGCAGTATTTAGCTTCAGGCTCTTCTCAAAGTCTCACGTGAGAAAGAGTGCAGAAATTTCCTCTCTCCTGACCCTAACAAAATTATTCTTTTTTTGTCTTTGCAGTGTTCATTGTCTTCTATATGGAAAATAGTAGGCACTAAATCCCAAAACTAATGAGAAAAAATTTATATGACCAACAATTGAGAACGAATGGAAACTGTTACACACATCAAAACACATCAAAAGTGCAAGTAGAAAGGAATGAATGTTATGAAATATCATCTCTTGTTGGCCTGATCCTGACCCCTTTCAAGTCAATGGCAAAGCCCATCAAATGTCAGTGGGAGCTGAGTTTTATTTCACTGAGATCAATGAAACTAGTTCATTGTTCAATGGACAATGATCAATGGACTAGTCTTTAGCATATTGTGCTCTTCTTCACGATAGGCACCTTTACTTTTTGCATGGGTCTTGTGCTGCACCTGGCTGTGATGTTTGAATGGCAGGAGTTCCTCTAGTCAGAATGATGTGTCATTGTACATGTCTGAAGGATTCTGTAAATAACTCAGAGGAATGGTAACATTCTGTGGAAATTGAGACTTCTGTTTCACCAGGTGGGTCTGAAATGATCTGTTGATAGATGAGTTATTGCCAATCCCTTCTGGGCTCTATAAGCTCCTGTGGAGTTTTCATCTCTGTGATTTTGCTGTTCTTATTTACACATTTGTTCTCAGCTCTTCTGTCTACCGTGTTTTAAATCATTTGTGCTTTTGAGGCAGAGAGAAATATGAGCAAAACCTGCCCAGAAAATCCAGTTTGGGATTGTAGTATGTTCCTGGTGCTGAAAAAGAAGCATGGATTTGAAAGTCATCGTAAGGCAATACAATGTTTTGACAGTAGAGATGAATTATTGCTGCAGGAACAATGCTTTTAGGGAAGGCACAGAGAAGACCTGAATTTGGGCCACAGTTTAAAAACCAGGAAACCAGTCCTGGATTTAGGATAAATGAGTCAGGTTGGTCTGTCTTTTCTTGCTCAGTTTGAACACGAAACAGTTTGTAAACTGTCACTCTTCAGGTAATACACTGGAGTGCAGTGAAATTTAAAGACACGCAACATTTCTTCAGTTTGATGTATAAATAGATTACAGCATTTTCAGCATTCCAGTCTTATGATCAAGTGGAATCCGGATCAACTTTCATTTAACCTAGTTAAGAGAGCAATGTGAATGGTTTCAGATAGCTCATGTGGAGTTCAGCGGCATATTCTCTCATATAATTCAAATTCATACTGAGCAAATAGTGGAGAAAATCCACGTTTCTCATAGACTTTGTGTGTCTGAAATCCTTCTGCTTGGCATAGGTGTATTTTAATGGACATTTCAATAGTTCATTGCTGGATTTTCTGGAATCTAGGTTTCTCATTTACTTGAATAACTCTTCTTTGAACAGTAAGTAATCACTTTACTTCATATATAAACCATTATTCAGACTTTTTACTAGCTGTATCAATTACCTTTCAGTGTTAAAAGCGTGAACAGGGCATTTGTTTTTAATATGTTGTGGAAGTAAAAAAGGGAATGTACTCAAATTTCAGAGAACTTGTCAGATACTTTAAATAACCAGTGGCAAAACTTCATCTATAGTTATAGACTGGTTTGCAGGACTGAGTTCTAAAGTGTAGGGGCTTCCATAATACTTGTGGCAGAGGAGTAAGGGAAGCTTGGAGTGGAAAGATGGTCTGTTTTTAAGATGAAAGAACAATCACAGAGTAGACATTAAAACCATTGCAACTCCATAATAATAATATTTAGATACCTAGTTGAACAGACATTTCAGAGAGTCCTGATTGTTTGATGGTGGTTTACATATGAAGTAACAGATTCTGCATGAGGAGTTAGATCAGTGGAATTGTCCTGTAGGTGTTAAATAGCATGTGAACTCTTTAGTAATGCACTGAAAACCAGTGATGCCCAGGATTGTCATTTGGAGGAGGATTTTTTTCCTCAGTTGCACTATAAATAAGTCATTCTGTATGGATAAAAATGAACTTGTAAATTCTGCAAGTTGAGGTATAGGGATTTTTTCTTCAGGGGCTGGTATTCCATTAAGGCATCTGGAAGTCATCAGAGGCTCTCAACATGGAGCAGTCCCCAGGAAGAGAAGCTGTGATCTCTGTGGGGATTAGTCAGGACACAGTGACTCTCCCCAGAAGAAGAAGGTGGCTGTTGGGTGTTTTTTCAACCAGGGCCCCTCTGTTGCTGATGTCTGACTGAGTCTGACAGCACCTGAAGGGAGCTCGTTGCTGGGCTGTGCAGCTTTAGCGTCGCTCTGCAGCGAACACGGCTTGGCACCAGCCAGGCTGGGGTGAGGAATGGTGTGCAGCACATCCAAACCACACACAGGAACAGGGGAGCTGGGCTTTGGCTTCATCCCAGGAGCAATGCTGTGGCAGTGTTGCTGTTGGTGGCATGGCCTGTGCGGTGCACACCTGGCACACCTGTGTGCCCTGTCCCCGTGCTGCAGCTGGGCAAACGTCCTTATGGCATCAGTGGGGACGCCTGGCAGGACAGGTGGGCAGTGGTGGCAGAGGAAGGAGGTCGGTGTGGCAGTGCTGGCTCTGGCACGAGGTGTGCACTGCTCAGGCAACACCGAGGCTTCTTGAGCACCTGGGTCCACGAAGGTTGAACCTGGGGGCCATGAGGAGTCTTGCCTACTCATGACATGCCCACCCTGCTGTTGGTGTCACTTCTGCTCTTCCTTTTGCTTGTCATTCAGAAAAAAAACTGTATTTGTCAGCTCTTACCATTCCTGCAAAAGTAGCTGTGGATCTCAAAAGTTCAGTTGGAGGGTTCAGGGGAGAGCTCGCTAACAGGCTTTCATCAGAAGCTTAATTAAAGGGCAAGCACAAAAGCACTGTCTGTCACATCATTGTCAAAAAGTATCCCATAAAACCCCAGAATTCCACCTTTATGCTACCAGAACTGGACCCTAAGTTAGTTCTCTCTCAGTTCCCCCACTCATTAGCACTTACAGGTGTTCTAAAACAGATTTATATTTAAAGTGCTGGTTGGAGAAGTGGTAACTGGCTCTCCTTTGTAGCTGATGTCACAAGACAGGAGCATGTGACTCCATTTGACACTGCCTTTTGTGATCATCAGCAAATACATTACACAAGAGAATGGAGAAAATATTTGTTTGTCAGAAAGAACTATCTGTTCCTTGCTCATGAGAATCATCCTAGTAAGAAAAGTATGGAGTCACTTTTGGAGCTCGTTAGTGTCAGAGCAAGCTGTTCCAGTGCAAAAAGGCACACATCTTTTGCTTGACTCTGACGAGCAACTCTTGTTTCCCCTTCTGCTTGGCAAGGTTTTATTTAATCACACAGTGAGTCTCAGGTACAGTTGTTCCTTCTATATCCTATTTATATCAACAGAATGTACCTTATATTGATGGCTGCAAAAAGTAAATAGCAATGTACTGAAAATATGAAAAAAACCCGGGGGTTTTGGCTTGCCAAACTTGCATCACTGAGCATATTTTTCCTTAGTGGTTGCCATGCTGTAGTAAACAAAGTTTAGGGCTAGACCATTTTATTAGTAACAGTTTTGTATTGATGCATAACACAATTAATTGCTGTCCTTCCTTTTCCAGAGAGGAAGTTGCTGTTTTGCTGACATGCAAAGCCATAAAAAGGAAACAAGTTTTGCTTAGGAAAAAAATTATTGATACTTCAAAAAAGTAGTTATGCAACATCAAAAAGTGCAGTTCTTTCATGGTTCTTTAGTTAGTGATACAATTAGAAGCACACTATGACTTCTTTATTTGTGGGTAAATTTACTGAACAGGGCAATATCATGTGGAAATAAGACTTGATGTTGTACTGTTCTCTCCTAAAAATGTATAGAGTTGAGAAACTGAAATGAGTACTGGCAGGCCTACATGAGATGCAGGAATCAAGCTTGAAATCCTTGCTTAAGCAGAATTCCCATCAGAATCCTGATGGGAAATAAGAGTCAGCAAACGCCAAGTTTGAGCGATGTTTGTTGCCACGAGGAAGCTGTTTCCACTCCATGATGTGGAAGGTTCATGACTTTTCTTCCATGAAAAAGCCAGTGAAGTACAGGCATTACCAATTATTTCACTTAAACCTGGACTGGGAATAAAGCCTGTAGAATTCTCAAGCACTTTCTAATTGGATCTGAAGTTAAGATGGACAAACAACCAGAGCATTCAAGCATCACCTGTGTGGTAACCTGCTGGAGCTGCAGTGGGATTGTGGGTTCTCACCCCATTCCCATGCTGTGGCATTGTGCTGTGGTTTGGTTCTGGCAGGGGATGGCACAGGAATTAAATATCACTGCATCTGCCTGGAGTTGCAGGCATCAAGTTGTTGTGACTGGTTCTTTTAGTACTCAACCAGATAGTAGGAAAATATGTCAGATGCATTTATATTAAAATCAAACATGGTTTGGAAAAAGAGTAGAAAATCCAGAGGTGAATCACAGTCTCGAACTGCAGCGAACTGCAAAACTTCCTGTTACTTCTACACTGTGGTCACAAAGTTATGAGGGAAATTTTGTTTGAGACTGGGCCACCCTGACAAAATGAGGTATTTGGCAATTATTATAGAGTATATTATCCAATGTCTCCAAGGACATTTTTGTGAAAATATATAGACTGTTTCACTCTGCATTAGTAAATCTTACATTTGTCTATTCACCTCTTTTTGTTCACCTTTTCTCCCTTCTTCTTTAGAGACAATTTCAACTCACATCAATAAGTATGGGTCCCTCAGGTATGGCTCTAAAATGCTTTTGGGGTTGTTTTACCATTTGAATAACCCCATTTCAGGTCAGCACAAATTTTACCTCTGTTCTTCATTTGTTTTCTTTTCAATTTTTATATAATGATTGAAAATAGAAAAACTAAACAAAACAAAACAAAAAACATCTGCTCTACTAGAGTGTTAGTCAGACAAGGTTTGATTATCAAGCACCATGAGTGGTGTGAATTTCCCTTCGTGAACAATTGTGTTTGTCCTGGCTGATACTCATACTGCAGATAACCCGTTCCAGCAGCACGTAGCAATGGGCATTATGACTAATTCAGCTTGGAAGCAGTTTTATTGTGGTCTCTCCAGTACAGGAGGTTTTGGCGTTTATTCAGTATTAAGTCATACACGATTTTTTGATGATGCAGTCATACAAAGAGAAGATCAGTGGAAGAAAAAGAGAAAAGGTGGGTTTTCTGATTTTCCTGGTCTTTCAGCTTCAGACCCGTTGGTTGTATTATGGTGCCTGTACAAAAGCCACTTAGTTTCTCACCTTTTCCCCTCAGTAAGGCATTTAGAAGATTACAGATCTAGATCAAAGAGCCTATAGGTATTTTATGTTTCAGGACATTTTTCCACCTAATTATCTTAGAGCTGATTTTTTTCCATCTCATGTGGTGCCAATAACAAAGAGCATAGCTGGTAGTTGAGATCAGTATTGTCCTATTCCCGACTGGCATGTGGCACAACATTGTGCAGGAGGTGGAACACAATTCTGGAAGGTCTGCAGAGGTCCCCCAGACCTCAGACTCTGTGGTGGGGATGTTTGCCTGCCAGTTGTGTGGCCCTTGCCTGGTATCAGTGTTAGTGATGCTGAGTGAATGCTGGCACGTGGGAACCAATGCAGAACCAGCTGGGCACACGATGTGAGCTCTAAGTGGAAGTTTGCTGAAGGAAAGGATGCAGGCTCTGAGAAAATGGCACTGTCAGAGAGGGTGGCCCTTGTGCTGTGCCAGCAGTGCCAGGGGATGGTGGCTCATGTTCTCCTCTCCCTGGCTGAGGGGCACTATGGCAACAGCCCCCTGAAATGAGACACCCAGGGCCTGGTTTGTGGTCTGATTTTGAGTGTAAAATTGCCAAGTTACTGCAGGATTTTTGAACCTGTATTTCTTTGTGTGTTCTCAGCAAGAAGGGAAATAAGGTCCTGTTCTGCATGTATAAGAGGTGATGCAGAGCAGAAACTTGGAAAGTTGGAGCTGAAATTGTGCAAGAAGGGAGATGCTTTCAGTTCCCTCCCACGTTTTTAGTTTATATCTTGCCTGTCACATTTACTTTCTCATTCCTGCTTCCCCCTTTGCATGTGTGGTACCAGGATGAGATGTGCTGGGTTCACAGCCTAAGGTTCTTCATGGACAGTCAGTGCTGCTGGCTGCCATGGAGCTGCAGTGGCTTCCCAGAGCTGGTGCTCCTCAAAGCCCTGGAGGACAGCACTTGGAGGACTGCAAGCCAACAGCTGCTGTCTGCCACACATTGCCAGGGGTTTGACATCAGAGTGTGTGTTTAGGTCACATCAGCATCACCAAAACCAGCAGGTAAATCTACGTGGATCTGGAATTTTGGTTCGACCAGTGCTCCCAAAGACAAACTGCTGGATGTGACAGGAGCCTGGCAGGGACCTGCATTCTGTAGAGACACCCTAAGTGACGAGTCCATATGGCTTTTCCCTGAAGAATGTGGACTGTAGATTGTTCCCTTCCATGGCTCACAGACAGTTGTGTGCAGGTGGGAACCCTGTAACCCTCTTTTCTCTTTGTAAATCATTAGACTTGATACTTCACAGCCTCGTCTTGCTGAAATACTAAGATTAAGCCCACACCCTGCCAGTACCTGGTGGCCCTCATTCCACCTGGCACACTCCTCTGCAGGGCTACTGGCACTGGCCCACTCATCTGTAAAAGAAAGTTTTATGACAGGGTGCTTGTGGTCAGATCATGACTGCAGGACAATCCTTCCTTTATTTTGAGGTTAAGTTTATAGGTAGTAGCATATGGCAAATTAAGATATTTGGGGATCTACAAATCCAGAGCAGACAAAGCTGGGTGCTGTGTAGCACAGTGGCATTCTGATCTGTGAGTAATATCTCTAGACAGGATGCTGGACAGAAGGTTTTAATGATTAAAGTGGTCATAATCTGATCCATAGCAATGCCACTGCAGGCCTTAACACTTGAGTGGACTCAGAGTTCTTCAAGTGGACTGTGAGGGAACAGAGAGGCTGGTCTGTGAGGGGGACTACATGGTGAAAGAGTGCACAGTGAGGGCTCTTTCCTGCAGCTGCTGAAGCCCTCTTTTCTCCCATAACAGAATTTCTTTTAAAAAAGACCTGTGAAAGGTGCAGAAGATTTAATGCCTAGTCCTTCAGTGGGCAGGTCTGTTGAAGCACAGGGAATGGTCCTAAGAAGTGGGTTTAGTGCTCTTGTGTAGTGGGTTACACCAGGAATGAGAAAATATGTCTAATCCTTGTATGGACACTAATTAAGTCAATGGTATGAAGTGAGTTTCTTTATCTCATGCCATCACAGCTACTCCAGTTTTGAAATCAGACTGATGCCCATCCAGCATTAGTCATTGTTTGAGTTCTGCAGTTACAGAATAGGAGCAGCATGGGCAGGGCCAGGCTGACAGATGCCCAACACTCAGTTCTGAGGTCCTGGCCTGTGGCAGGAGCTGTGTGATCTGCATGGGTTATCCAATACCCCACAGCAGGTGCCAAAGAAGAGCTGTAGATTATGAAATACCTAATACTCCAAATTAACAACTGTAGAAAGATTTATCAAGTTCACCACAAAAGCTCTCTCAAGACTTCCTTTATTCCTTGTTTGGAAAACATTTTAAAATCATCAATATCATCATTATTTTTATTTTTGTGCTGTTAATTCCCAGAGCCCTATTCAAATTTTATGCATTGAAAAGAATAATTGTATAATCCAAGTAGATCTTCAGAAATGGACTTCTTTGTTTGTTACTCAATAGCTGAAATAATTTGTGGGTGTTTGGGTCTGGCCATCAATACCAAAAACTGGTTATCATGTAGCTTAGTGAGCAAAGGTGTGCAAGATGGAATCTGATCCTTTGAACATTGCCAAGTAAATAACATTTAAATGTATGCTTTCCCCATACCAATTCTGAGCAATTCCATCCTTAATAGAAACCTCTGTATGATATAACATTTATTTCCTTAACCCAGGACATGCCTTTGTAACTATAACTGAGTTTTGCACAGAAATGTCTGCCTCTAAAATTGTCATGTTCTGTCTGACAAACATATGAAACCTTTCAGAATTATATTCATTTTGGCAACATTTATTTATACTTGGATCAGACTAAATTTATAAAACTTAGGGGTATAAGCTGTAGCTTTCATACAAAGCTTAGTTTCATTTTCAGTTCGGTTGATGAATTTACTGTACTGATTTCAAAATTATAGGGCATGTTAGCTGGGTGGCTAAAATTTCTACAGAAAGAGGATTGTGTATTTATAAGGATAGCTGAAATACTCGGGATGGCATCAGTAAGGATCATAAAAATAATTGAAAGAGCTGAATTTAAGGATTAATACATGACCACACAGAATAGCAAGCGAGGAGAGGGAAAATGCAATTCCTCTACTATGCTGTCCTCTCCCTTGCTGACCATGAGGGCTGGATGCCAGGTCAGATCCATCACTTTAAAGCAGAAGACTTCTTCTGATCCCCAGCTAGGCAGACTCCAAATGAGGCTGGCCACTAAGGTCTTGCAGTCCCTCACAAACATGGTTTGGTTTCATTAGGGAGCATTTATGTGTTTTTGGCGGTACATACTGTGAGCTTGGCTGCTTTATGCTGTGGGAAAGCCAGTGTGCCTGTTCTCCTCTGCATTCTTACCTGCATATTTGTTCCTTCCAGTTTGTTCTCCCAGGCAGTGCAGACAAGCCCTCAGCCCCATCCTCCCAGAGCAGGAATGATGTGTCGTCACACCTTGTGGTGACTTTGTAATGTGGAGAAGCTGGCATGGGGATAAGATCACGCTTGTTCTGTTCTCTGACCTGAAGGAATGTAAACCCACTGACCTCATATATCTGCAGACATTGCCAGATACTCTTAGTCACACCACTTGGTAGTTCAGAATTATACTTATTCCTTACACTTCACCGTGCTGTGCAGAATCTAACAGCAAATGGTCTTATGAGATGGCACCGTTCCATGAAGAATAAAAGCAAACTCCTCAGGTAGGCTGACCCTTATATGAGAGAATCCCTCATTGCCTCGGCAGGCCCATGAGAAGGGACTTGGCCACTGTATTAGTTTCTGCAGACAATGCCTCAGACAACAGATGGACAATGGAGTCTCTAGAGGCCACCACCTGAATCCAGGTGAACTGTGAGAAAATTCTCTTGACTGTCTGGACACCAATTACCTGCCTCCATAGCTGCCTCCTTGCAAGCCTGGGAGCCACATGGAAAGTGCCACATTATCTCCCTTTGGAATGTATTCATTACTGCTGTGACTTCCACATGGAAGTCTGCCATCAACAGCCTCACAAGTGTGCAACCTGCACGTGCCATCTTACCTGAAACCAGCCTTCTCTGTACTCTGCTGCAGCTCAGGTTAGCCCCAGAAGCAAATCTGTGACATCCCAGTTGAACAGGGACCTGAAGAAGGTGGTGTAGCCCGCTGTTCTGTTTGGGCAGGGAAGGGTTTTCTGAAGAGCATTCACCTCTGAGCAATGCATGGAGGAACAGATTGTCCATACAGAATAACTGCAGTCACCTCCTAGGACAGTAAGAAGTTGGCACGAACCTTTAATCCTGTATCTTCCTTTCCCCCTATGAAAAAGGGGGCTGGGGAAGCACACTTCTGTGTCCTTAGGAGAGATGTCTGTGCTATACATTACCTGGCTTTACTTTGATCTCAGAAACTGTAGCAATATGGCTCATGATTCACATCTCTGTTAGTCTGTAGTGGTGAGAATAAATAAACAACTGTTCTTTTGCTTGACATTTTAAGTGCTTTTTAGCAATGTTCAATATTCAGACAAACCGGCATTACTTTGAAAGCTACTGTGGAACATCACCAATGATAACATGCCCAGGGACAATTATAAACATGCAAAACAAACAAAACTTTCTAAATATGCCTGTAAGGGTTGATCACTGCCTCTGCATCACATGCATTCAAAGGCTTCATGGATGTGCTACAAAGAGTGACTTTGTACACACATCCAAATTAAGCAGTAGATCATAGTTACATGCAAAACTAACTCTCCTCCTGTCAGAATGGCTGGCTGAGGGCTGTGTGTCCCCAGCAGCAGTTAACAACTCCAGTGAGGATACTTGTGGGAACAGAGGGACATGAAGTCCAATTTTTGTTTGCTTATTCTAGCACAGAACCTCCATAGAAAAGGAAGAAAAAAGCTCTTTTTTCCTTCAAAACTTATGGCATTATCCCTTGTAACCGTCATGAGGGTGAGGAGTCAATGCCAGAACCTTTGCACAGCTGCTGTTGAGGAGCTGATGCAAACCCTGGCACTGCCCAATGCAGAACAAAGTCACCTCCCCGGGATACCCCTCCAAAATGCAAATGGGTTATTGCTGCAGGAATAAATCCTCTTTCTTAGAAAGAGAGGCATAGAATTTAGGGGAAAATTTAAAGATTTGGTCATGTTCCTGCTGCAGCTGATTGAAATGCATAAGACTGAATTACCTAGGGAGCATGACAAAGGTCTGACAACACCTGGCATTTCTAATTGATGGTCTCTATTCAGCTGTCAGAATCCAGTGGTTCTGCTGACAAGATAGAGCAATGACAGATCAGTCTCCACTGACATGCTGTGCAGATGACTTTAAGGTAGTAAAATATATGTTTAAAAACATATATTTTGTCAAGTGCACAAATTTTGAAGTCTTTCACAGATGCCCAGATTTGTATCTCAATTACAGATTTCCTTGAGCGAGACACACAATTTAAATCCCTAAAACAAGCCAACCTGACACAAAAATGTTTAATTATAGAACAAAAAGGCATAAAAAAGGCACATGGATAAAAAGAAGAGGGGAGTTTTACCATTACAAATAAGAAATTCACATTTGTATGGTTTAATGCATGTCTGGTGGTTTTTTTAGTTAGCCAGAGGAATAACTAAATAATAACTGGATTTTTGAATAACTAAAATGGCTTAACATGGCTTTGTGTGCTGTTGTTTTGCTTTGCAGTGACAGAGATTTCCACAGGAGAAAAATGTGGACTCCCAGCCTAAAATGTCCCATAACATCCTGCTGGAGAGGTGATGCCTCCAGCCTCCTATGGAGCCTGGCTGGGGATGCCCCTGGAATGCAGCTGGCAGTGAGAGTGGAGCTGCCCTTTTCACTGCAGGTGCCAACAGCAAACTGGGGCTGTCCGTGGGCAAGCTGAGAGCTCAGAGCTCCCTCTGGTAAGAAAGCACAGTGCTTGTGGCTGCACCACGTGCGTGGTGTGTACAGGAGAGCAGCTGGGTCTGACCAGACTAAACCCCACGGCATTGTTGTTGTCTCAGAGTTTGCAGGTGAGTTACCCTGGGGACAGCCCTGTCCGTGGTGCTCCTGAGAGCAGGAGTCCTGAGCTCTCAGTAGCCCTGCAGAGTCCTTAGTGCAGCTGCCTTCTCGCTTTGGAGGAGGTTCTTGTTCAGAGAACACCCCTCAAAAGATCTTTTCTTTGTAGAAGAAAAGGCCATCAGGCCACCCTGAGGATCCCTCCTTACAGGAGAGACCTCAG
Source organism: Formicarius rufipectus (assembly GCA_013399695.1). Lineage (NCBI taxonomy): Eukaryota > Metazoa > Chordata > Aves > Passeriformes > Formicariidae > Formicarius > Formicarius rufipectus. Next base: position 288,645 of record VXAU01003691.1, on the reverse strand, counting down.
AGCCTTTGGGGAACAGCTCCCACCTGTGCCCCGCATGCTGGGGAGGAAGCTCGGGTGTGTTCTGAGGGTGTGAGCAGAGACGAGCACTAACCCTGCCTGCAGAGGGACAGCAGAGAGCACCTGCAGCGTGCAGGAGGGCAGGGCAGCACGGTGGGCTGAGGGCAGGGAGCTGAGCACTGAGGGTCTGGTCCCCGTGGCTGGCACAGGCACTGGGACCGTGGGCGACTGGCACCTCAGCCGAGTGTGTATCCAGTGGCAGACACGTTCTGGGCAGCAAAGAAAAAGCAGAAAAGTGAAGAGTGACAGAAAGAGGCCTTCAGGATTGTTCTTCAGTCTCCACGTTGTCCCTGGGGGTGAATTCATATGCCCTCAGCCAATCCACTTTTGAGATCCACAGAGTAAATCAGGTTTTCCTGTGCATGCACCCGTCCTGCGTGGACACCTTTTGTGTGGCTGCTGGAAGATTTTTGAGCTCTGAGGATGTGGCAAAAATAGATGGGTCTGGCTTCCCTAGTCATTGTGTGCAGTATTACACATGCCATGATGATGAAGCACTGTAAATCATGAGTCTGCTCACATTCACTGATAAATCAGTCATGCAAAAGGCTCTTTGGAGCAGGAATTCAGCAAAAGGCATTTCACATCTGTCAGAAATAATTCAAGGGTGTGGAGTGACTCATTGGGAACTGCATGAATAATCAAGACTTCATTTTCATCAAGACAAAGCCATGAACTCTTGTCTGGCACACCAGTGGGGAACATGTTCCCTTTGTCAAAGCCTGGGTTCTGAGGACTGACACTAAAAAAAAAACTATCACAAGGAGGGATTTTTGTGATGACCACTGACCACTTTGAAAGTGCAGACTTGTGTATGGCAGGATAGCATGGGTGTAAGACTGCAGAGCTCAGCAGAAAATAAAACTGAGACAGCAGGGAAGCCTTGCACTAGTGTGTGGTCAGAAGACTTTCTGCTGCAGTCAGGAGCAGTATCACCTCTCAAGATGAGTCAGCTTCCTAAATCACACCAGTATTGCGGGGACCCAACAAAAGGAATTCACACCCTCAAATCAGGTGTGGGTTGAAATCAGTTCCAGAGAAAAGCCCCTTCCCATCACCAGCCATCCTTCCCTCAGGAAGGCCCTGACCTGCACATCTTCACACTGACAACAGTGGGATCTTCTCTGACTCCTGTGTGTTTCCCTCCCTCTTCCTCGGCAGGTCCCCTAAATGACCTTTTGCACAGCACCTGAAGTGAAGCTGTCAGCCATGGCTTATTCACCATGAATTAGTTCTCTATCTATGCACCAAACCTGCATGTACAGAAAGGGGACTGGAGGAAACTGAAGGTAATCTGTGAGACACATTTTCCACCCACAGCCCTGAGAACACCTTCTCTACTATACAAATCTACAAACTCTTCTTGGTGTATCATTTCTTAGAATTCTTTTCCCAGACCACAATACCATTTGAATTCTTATTGGGTAACATGTTAGGTAAGCACCTCTTTAGTTAATGGACAGTGTTATCTGAGAAGCAGATGATGCCATGTAAACCTTAAAAAATAAAGGATTAAACTCAAAATCTAGACATAAAATTTGAGACTAGAATGAAAAGAATGGGAAATGAAACCGGCCTAACTTGAGTGTTTTAACATTAAGCAAGGACTCAGATCTTTGCCATGGGAAGAAGCAAAGTTTTGTGTGATAGATTAACTATTTCCTTTGTCCTTGGCCAAGGCTGGGTAGTTGCCAACCACTGCTGGTTCCCACTCAGCATGTGGAAATGAGTAGCTGGATTTTTCCCCACAACTAGAACACAGAGCAAGCAACAATGGGAGTTGTACCAGTGTGAGGTTTTGATTTGCTGGGCTGTGTAAGAACAATGATGAGAAGCAAGGAAGGTGTGTTTATTTTCCCTCTGGCCCGTGCCAACTCCAGAGTCCAGGCAGTGTCCAGGGTCAGGTGCTGGGACCCTCAGCTTGTTCTGCCACAGCTCTCAGGTGGTGCATCCCTGCAGACAGCTGTCTCTGTCCCAGCAGCTTTGAGAGTTGGAAATACCAGCAGCACTCAGACATTGGAGACTTGGCTAATCCCAGAGATGGCAGGAAAAGCTTTATAAACTGAGCAGAGGTTGGGAGAAACCTTATGAGCTCCAGTCACAGGTCAAAGAACAGATTGAAGTGTATCAAGTGACGGACACCACTGGAGTTCTGTGTATACTGAGGTCCAGAGGTTGTCACTACAGATTAGGTATTCCCAGCAGTTTTTTCCTTTTTGCCAGTTGTAAAAATTTCCCCAAAGTATGGTTAGGTGACAGATAATCTGCCCTGAATCTGTTCTTGCAAGGACAGGGCTAAATCTGTCATGACCCCAACCTGCCAGCACTTCATACAACTCCCTGATCCCACATGAATCAGAGTGAGTGCGAGCTCTGAGAGCTGAGTCCATGAAGAAGACACGTCTTGGAGCAGGGTGAGGAATGTGGAGGTGTGTGCTGGAAGGTGTGGCAGGCATGTGTGAGCTGTTAATGACTGTGCTGAAGAAATTCTCCTAATACAGAGGTGAAAGAGTCCAAGAGCTGTAGGAGTCCTCAACTCATGCTGTGGGCTCAGCTGAAGGACTGATCTGCAGCTGTAGCAGCTGGTGCAGGTTCCTGTCATGCAAATGCTGTTCAGCAGCAGCAATTCTGAATCTCACATGCTAGCAGCATATTTGGGCCTGCCTTGGTATTACCTTGAGTTTCAAAGAGCTTATAATGCTTTGCACAGCCATCCTGTCCTTCATTTGGGATTTTAGTGGACAGGGCACTTCATAGCTACTACCACCATTCCCTGAACCAGCCTCTGTAAAGGGGATCCCCTCTGCTTAACAAGGGAGGAAAGGCAGCAAAATTAGGGGTTTAATGGATGAAACTGGGTGGGATATGGATGAAACCGAGACATTTAATAGATGAAAAATGGCAAAACTACTGACTAGCATTTGTAAAACTGAAATACAGAAAGCTAAAGTTCTGCAACTTGAAAAGCACGGAGTCTGTCCAGCTGTAAATCAAAGCTATGGCAGGATCTGCCCCTGCCTGTTCAGTCCTGTGACTGAGCTGCCAGGCTCTCTTTCTGCATGCTACGAGCTTCAGCTGTCACACACCAAAGGGACCTGCACCATCCAGACATGAGTGCTGCTCTGCCTGCCTGCAGAGCCCCGCTGCAAAGAGTGGCTCTGAATTATGGGTGGACAACACTGCACCAAAATCATTTCCCCCCAGGAAGTTTGGTGCCATTCACCTTGTTTGCTCCCCGGGCTTTTGCAGCCCTTTCGAGGTCTCCGGCACTGGGGAGGGCTGTAACGTGCTCCTGAGAGCAGTCACAGCACAGTCAGTGCTGGGAACAAGGTGCACCCCTCTGGGGAAGTGACCTGTGGACATAAGTGATCTTTCCTAACACCTGGCAGTTCTCCTACCCAGGCTTCACCTGCATCTCCAGCAGCCAAAGGAGGGACAGAGATTTTACAGGCAGCTGGCAGGTGATGGCATGGTCCTGGCCCCATGTCTGACCAGCACTACATGACCAGGCATGCCAACAAAAAGGAATTCCAGGCAGGACATGTGCAACATCCTTCTCATCTAGATTTTTGAGATTTTTCCATCCTGAACGCTTGGCTAGGTGATTGTTGTTTGGATGTTTTTCTTTTTCTGTGTGGTAACTGAAGAGATTTACTACCAGGCAGGAGTTTTGGTTTCTTAGAAGTGGCAGCCAGCCTTGGATCCTGGAAGCAGAAAGCCTAAGTGGCTGCACTAGGCATCTGCTGACCTTGGGCCTTATTCTTTCAACTGTCTTATCCCTGACTGATGTCTGCTGGTGCAGAGGGTGCCAGCAGTCCCCGGGGGATGTATCTGGATCTCACCCACCGCAGTATCAGGGTTCACTGTAAGTGCCCTACCCTGCCTTGCCTTGCCCTGCCCAGAGCGGTGGGAATGGGCATGCCAGGGAAGCCTGTGCTTTGGGCTGTGCTCTGTTCTGGGGCCATGCAACAAGGCATCTTTACTGGAAACAGAAGGTATGTGTACCATTTGATCATTGCCATTACAGAACAAAGGGCTGCTCTGATACAGTCATCCATGCTGATGAAAGCTGAGAAATGACATCCTGTCCATCTCTGAATCATATCTTTCAGCAGATGTGCATGGAGAAATGCAAAGGAGGTTCTTAACACTATATATGTCAGTAATGAAGTTTCCTGGGAATAAGTGAGGGGTCGAGGAGCTCAAGATGTTTCTCTCGTAAGTTCTTTTGCAAGTTCCATGGGCTGGCCTTTGGAAAGCTGCTGTACCACACCAGGAGGAGAGCACTTAGTCATTCCTGAGCAGGAGCTTTGCATATCCCAACCCACGGGGAGCATGGATATCATCACAGCATTGTCTGCTGTGTCCTGGCTTTCCTGAGCTGAGCAGATCAGTGTCAGCTGAGGCGAGGGATGCTGACCTTACATTGGCCAGTGCTGTAACACTGCAATTAAACTCTAATTCTTTAAATATGCACTCTTGGAGTTATTCTTTCGTTGAGAGCTTGTACATCTTGGGCTACTTACTTCTTCCAGGCTGGCTCATGATTAAATCTGAGTGTTGCGAAAGAACAAGTCCAGTCAGCCAAAACGATTACAGGAGGGAGAAAGGAATCAGTTTTGGAAATATGAATCACTTGAACCTCACAAATTCCTGAATGGGGAAGATGGGGCTCAAAGATAATACAAAAAATGTGCTCAGTACTGGAAACAATCCGAGTTCTGTGTCTCCTAAGTGGGTGTCTGACCACAAGACTTCCCATGTTCATCTAACTAAAGATGCTTGCTCACCATTCTTGTAAAATATGCTGTTCTCATCTCTTTTGTTCACATAGCAGAGAAACTTAGCTTTGTGATGTGGAAATGAAGCAAATCAACAATTCTATGTATTTCAACGAAGTCCTAAGTGAATTTAGTGTTGCAGCTAATGTTCTAGAATAACAATTCCTTGGTGGGATCTAGCATATACAGTGATTACCTAATCACCTGCTTTGGTGAAGAAGGGGTTTATACTGCCTGGTTTAAAATTAGCTACTTGGCCTGGCCAAACAGCTTTATCCACTGCAGAGATCACAAAGATTTTTATCACAGGGGATTAAGGCATTGATTTATATCTGACAGTAAATTAAACTGAGATGAGTGATGCTGTAACCATCCTGGTTCCTGTCTTGGCTCTCTAGGACTTTGCTAACCCTGGAGATGAAACCCTGAGCAGGGCTTCCAGCAGCTGCTGACTCAGCACAGCTCCCAGCCTGGTGCAGTGACCATCACTAGCACTGCCTTCATTGTATTGCAGTAGTAAGAGCTGATTGTGATGGAATGCACAAGCCCTGAGCAAAGCTGAGTGCAGGGCAATGCCACAACAAATTGTATTTCATGTCTACAACTGAACAGTCATATATGATGCAGTATGGTCTGTTCTATCGTACACCAAAGGGCAGCTGTTCAGAGGCTGCTCTGTGTCCCACCTGTCTACTCTTGTTTTGGGGCAGCAGCTCCAAGGTAGGAATGTGGAAGACAGCCTGTAGTCATCAGAGTTTTGGGTGTGCAGTTCAGTCCACACCTGCACACAAGTCATCACCCAACTGCACCGTGACAGATTTCCAGGAGCACTGTACTCCCTCATGAGTTACACTGGGACCAGCCCTGCTCTGCCTGCACCTCCTCAGCTCAGGGAATGGCTAGCAGCAATCCTGAATCCCAGTTACTGGCTGCACACTCTGTAATTAGAGAGAAACCTGGGAAGAAATAAAAGACTGATCTCCAGCAGGGACCCAGTAAAGATCAGACAGCAAAAAATGTCTCTGGTTTGGGTTCAAACTGAACACAAAGAGGCAAGAAGCATGTTAGAGAGATCCATATCTTTCCCACCTCTACAGTTGTTCCCCCAAGACACACCCTGTAAGTTCACTTGGAGCGATTAGAACATATTCAGTCTCCAGGCCTTTTGTCTGCAGGAATGTAGCTGGGACTGTGTTACTATTAAGAGCATGACAAATCTCTGATCCACAGCTGGAGATTCAGGTACTCTGGGGCCCTTCCACTCTGGAAGTTTTCTACTGAAAAGTCTGCCTATGGTGCCTTACTCTGGTGCTTATGGCAGTATCACCATTGACACCAAGCCTCCTCCACGGAGGCTCTTCCTTGGAAAATGCCCTTAACCTCACTGTGCTGTGACAGCTCCAGAGATGCCACCCAGGTATGTTCCCCATGACTCTACTGCTCCCAGAGAGCTCATGGATCCCGATGGAGTGAGCCAAAATCCAGACACCACCACAGTGAACTGAGGGAGCAATGTGGAGAAACACTGGGGTGGGTTTGGATGACCTTTCGCAAGGAGACATTCTGCAGGAGCTGGCACCTGCCAGGGCAGGGGGCTCTGCAGACCTGGGGTGATGGCAAGGCAGCTGGTGCCACCCAGAACGGGTGGGAGCTGTGCACAGGGCAGCCTGTCCTCAACAGGGTAGTGCCAGGAGCCTCTTCCTTGCCCAGAGGAGTTGCAGTGGAGGTGGTTTTCTCCCCATCTGTGTCTTCTGCACTGCCAGCAGGACCAGGTACCCTGAGTGCTCACCTCCTCCTGTGGCCACGTGTGGGGAGTGCTGAAAGCAATCAGTGATCAAAAGGAGGAAGAAATGGGACTGACCACCAGGTATAATAAGAATTTTTCTTCTTGCTATTCAGAGAACCACCAGGTTCTCTTTCTTCATAAAGGCACAGAGTTTATTTCTGATCCGTTTCCATGTCATAAGATAATTCTGTGCAGTTAAGTTGTGCTGAAGCCAGCCATGGCTAATGGTGGGGTGAGGCAGCTGGGAGCTGCTGCAGCAGCAGGAGGAGGCTGGTGGAGCAGGGAGGGCTTGGGGCCCATCGCCAGGCCCAGACTTATCTCAGCTGTCACCATGAACTCTTCAACTCTCACTCTGAAGGGCTGAGTATGCTCAACAGGTTCACATTTATCCTCTCTGTCATGGACTTTCTCTTTCAGAACTTCTGACTGCGTAAGGCTGCAGCCAAGCTGGAAGCCCTCCATCCCCCGGGAGCTCTGGGTGGGCAGTGAGTGCCCCCATCCCCCAGAAGCTCCGGGATGGCTGCACAGGGCAGCGCTGGCACAGGTGGGATCAGCCACTGGACTCAGCAGACAATGAGCATATTTGCCAAAGATTAAGCAAGGTAATCCTCTGGGTTTCTCCATCCCCCATTCAGGGGCCCCAGTCCCTTCACCTTTCCCTGTTCGTGGGGTATTTAAAGGCTTGTATTTTAAGACCCCTGTCCCTCAGGAGCACACCCTGGGCTGGCTGATGGTGCTGTGGGCACCGTGGTGCCGTGGTGCCCGAGCCACAGTCCCCTCCAGAGCCCCCTGTGGTGCGGCTTTGGGCAGCGTGTGCAGTGCAGGCACAGCTGTGCTGGCGTCTGGTGTCTGCTCAGCTTTACTTTGAGGTATTTAAACTTAGCAGAGCGGCTTTTTTTAGGTCCGTATGCATAGATCAGGTGGTCACTCGTGGCAATATGTTTATTCACAGATTCTAGCTGCTTTCAGGGACTGGCCTTCTCTAAACATAATTAGGGCTATTTAAATAGCTGCTCATAATTACCTCTCGATTCACACAAAACACCATGAACTCCCTCACTGAGCAATAACTCCAGGCAACAGTGGGGTGAAAAGCCACAGAGCTCTTGCTGCTGAATGCCTCCAAGATTTGTATGATCCTGCTGTCAATGGATGTTTGCTTTCAAAGAGCTGCCACCACGTCTACTCTGCCATTATGTCAGTTTTCAGACCAGGAACTTTACAGGGCACTTTGACAGCTGTTCCCACCCATCAGCCTCCCTTGTCCTTGCCCAGAGTAATTAGGCTGGAGGTAGATGTAGCAAAGCCTGATTCAGGGACAGACATGAACAACAGGAGTTCTTCAGCTTTTGTCCTTCTGCCCACCCTAAATAATTTAATTTCTGGGATTCCAACAAGGCCATCACACTGAATGCATCTGTGAGAGTGTCAGTGAGCAGAGCCCAGCCCCAGTGGGTGCTGAGCTGTCAGGTCATCTGGAACACAAGTCTCATTTTCAGCACAGCACAAGTTTCTCCACAGCAATGTTATCTTTGCCATCAGCTCCTGGCACGCAGCAGCTCACACATGCCATTAGCAGGTGGCAGAAGAAATACGTGGAATTTGCTCTCTGAACATTTCTTCCATTCTTCCTCCCAGACTGATGAATTGCAAGTGAAAGCTCAAGGCATGTACTAACTACAGCCCATTCCCAAACAGGGCCATGGAGAGTTAAACAGGGACTTTGGGAGAAACCTTCCAGTCTCTCTGCTATGGTTTAGCTCCTCAGCACACAGCCTTAGGACGTGGAGAGTGCAGCTCTGGGTGGCCACACTCCCCATGCCCTCGTGGTAGCTCCCTGGGGCTCAGCCAGCAGGGGAGCAGAGACATCAGCACAGTCTCTGTGAGGAGCAGAGAGGACTATCCGTGGCCCCAGAAGTCTTTGGGGTTTTGAGTGCTGCTGTTTTCCCATGGGGGGTGGTCTCTGTGCCCCAGGGGTCAGGGCAAGGGGGCAGCAGGGAGAATGCTGACCTATTGAAGCCAGACTGCTGTGTGCACCTGAACACACCTGCCTCTGGAAAACTGCACAGTGGAGGCACGTCTGTGCTAACTGTGGAATTAATTTTGCTCAAAAAAGTATCTTGCCCAAAGGCCACTAAAGATTGCAGACCCAGATAACTTGCTCACTTTGGTCTGGGGTTGGAGCTGAAACTCCACAGCAGGGGTACATCCAGCCCTGTGTGAGCACTGCTGGCTGCACAGGCAGGGGATGTCCTGTGTCAGGAACTCAGGACAGATGGAAAAAAAAGGCACGGGGGAAAATGGGGTTTGTTAGTTTTGTTGTACAGGGGTAAAGAAAAGAATTTGTCATCTGACTAAGAAAGTGAACTATGTTGGATCCTACATTCCCTACCCACCTCCATGGAACAGCTTCTGTTGAGTGCTGTCAATACCTCAGAGCTCTCCTGTGTTTCCTTCTTGTGATATTCAAAGTCTGAAAGCTACTTTGAGTTGGTTGCATCTATTTGCCCTTTCCTTCCCTTGAGGCAAACACAACCAGTAAAATTCCCTGATGAATTTCTCTTCTTCCTGAAGTTCCTTTCTTCCATTGCCCTCTTGCATATACTCAGACCCCTTTTCACACATGAGTGAACCTAGAAAATCATTTAGTCTGGGAACCAAGTGAACCACTTCAGTGAACACCAGGTAATTGTGTCTTAGAGGTCTTTTGGAAGGTCAGATATTTCTGTGTAAATTTTCCAGCTACTTTCTGCATGAACTGAAGCCCACTAGCACTGGGCAAAGAACAAGGTGGCTTTGTACCAGTCTCCCAACTCCCTGTCCCCATGGATCACCCATCCCAGATCTCTGCTTGATTTCTTTGTTGTTCTCTTTCCAAGACTCCCATCTCAACGTCTCCTGCTTGCACAAGGTTTGTATTGCTCACCCTTGGCCCAGGAACAGCTGAGGTTTCCAAACACACTGCTCAGTAGATTCTACACTTTTCCAAAAAAAAGGATATGAAGAACAACCTGGAAATCATGAGACATGCAGTGAGTCACACAGATAGATCACTGGAATGCTGGTGAACCTGTCTGTGGTTGCTCCTGGGGTGTCTCTCTATGCCGAATGTTCCACATGAGCTGCAGCTTTCCCTTCCTGGCATCCCAAATTTGGGTATTACTCCTAACAAAATAATAAACTTTGTGATAATAAAAAAATAAAATAAAATATTAATTTAAATTAACTGACAAATGTTAGTCAGAAGATGGTCATGTAATCGCAGCGTTCATTCAAAACTAGACAAAGAACATCAAACAACGTTAAATAAACTATTTATTTCTGTTCTTCTTTAATAATGCAATTTCAACTACAAAAGTAAATAAATTTGGTTTATACTAAGAACAGAATCACAGAGAGACTTCTCTAGATAAAATTTCTATTTTAGGAGAGATTTAAATTTCATAAACTGGCTTTGTTTTCTGCAAAACAACTTAGAATGAAGAACAGAATAATGCCACTTAGGCTGAACATTCATTAAAGCAGTCTTTTTTAAACTACAAATCTGGCAAACAAGGCCCTGGTTTGTCCTCTTGGGAATGCAAGACCCATTAATAACTGTGGTGAGTTCCCAAACCCGGATTCCTTAGGGCTGCTCCAGATACTGCCCAGCTTCATTCCTGAAGGCTGCACGAGCATCCCCTGTCTCCCAAACCAGCCACGGCACAGCCTCAACCACGGCAGCAGCTGTGGTCTGACACAGCTGCAGAGAGGTGTAAGGAGGCAGTAGCGACTGGAATTTTAATTAAGAAAAACACAAAAAGTGACAAATCTACCCAAGAAAGAGATTGTCATGCAATGCAAGTGCATCAGTGCCAATCCCCAGAGCTGCACCCAGCAGCATCTTGGCAGAGCCCAGCTCTGTGCCTGGTGCCAGCACCACCTGCCGTGAGCTCAGGGGCACTTCTCACTGTGCCCTGCATCCCAGCTGGATGCAAATCCCTGCAGGCTCCATCCCCATGGGGTCTGTGGGGACATGGCACTGTCCCCCTCATTGTCCTGCCACTCCTCCAGCATGGCAGCACCTAAGTCTTGCAAGAACCCACTGTGCTGCCTTCAGGGTCCGTGGCTCCTGAGGAGGAAAGTCTGGCTCCACACAGCCTCACTCCCTGCTTTAGGCTCACTGGCCCCAGCAGTAACCACAGAGGAACAGAAGCAATAATGACACTTTCTGATGTGCTGCTCCTTTCTGCACATCAGTTAAAGACCCATTGTCTGACATACTGTACTTGCTTCCCTTTGTGCCTGCTTTGATTTCTCAATACAGGTCAAGATCCACTCCAGCTGCATGTATCTTGTGTTTGGAATGAAATACTTCAAAACCTGCACATGAAGATCTATTTCAAGTAAATATGAAATTCTATAATTAGAAAAAACCACAGACCAAAGCAATCCAGTATTCTCAGACTACAAGCACGTTGTTTGTCCCCATTAATTGCAGTCTAAAGCTATAAAATATAGGGTATAACAACATTTCTAGAACATTTACGTGGCATTTGTTACAGACAGTATCCTTTAAAGTCAGCTACATATGAAAACTTCTGACTATTGTGTGTGGTTGCAAACTGTAGGAAATCACACAATTTGAAAAATGCATGTATTAAGACAGTCTGGATCAGCACTGTCTAAAGAAACAGCAGATCTCAGCCCACATCTCTCCCTCCCTCCCACAAGATACGTCGATTTCATACTTTCCTTGGCAGTTTGGGGTCACAATACAGCCCCAGCTGGAAGGTCCAGGGGCATCTCTGCCAGGCTGCTGGGACTGGGGTGGCCCTGGCAGGGCAGGGGTCTGCAGTCAGGAGGGATGGACCTCCCCTGCTCCCTCTGGAAACCTTGAACTGACACCATCTGGCACACACACATTGGTCCCTGTACAAGCATGGAGATCTTTAATGAATGACACATTGATTTCTCTGTTTGGGGAGGATGCCAGGAGTCCTCTTTAATGTCAGCAACTTTTAGCTCATGACATTGGCTGCTCCTCAGGGAAAGAGCACAAAGGAAGAGATTCCAGTGGGAGAGCAGCAGCAGACCCCCCCCAGAACAATGGCTGACTAGAGAATCTGGCTCAGAGTTGAAAGAGAGAGTATCAATTAGGATTAAAGGGAAATAACAAGCTTGGTATAATATGACAGCTGTGCTTGAGAATGCCACATTTTTCTAGCTGCAATCACTACTGTCAGATATCTACATCATAGTTTGAGCATTGGCCAAATCACACTGGCTGCAAAATCTCCCTCATTTCTGAAGTCACTGGAGGGGGCAGAATTGTCTATGTTTAGCCCATCAAGTCCCCATGTTAATCTTTGCTCTCTCTCTGCTTTAGTATCCTGCTGTCCACTTTCTCCTGGCATATCCCACAATGGGTCTGGATGCTGAAGAATGCAGCCAAGGACATGCTTTCCCAAGAAGGATTAATGGCCAGGCCTGTGGGGTGTTTGCCATTTAATTCCTTCTTCCTTTCCCCATGTGAGGGTTTCCTTATAATACAGCCTATAAAAACACACTCCAACCAGAAAACAGCAGACCTGAAATGGAAATAATAAATCAAATGGCAGAAGGTATAAAAGAAGGAAAGGGATAACATTTGTGGCGCAATTTTGCCTAGAATTGCAGTCATATCTGTGCTTGTTCAAGGTTATGAAGATACATTTGAAAAAGAAAGCAACAGCTTTGTGGATGACATACTCAAACCAGAGCAGCCCAGTTGCCAGAGTCAGACAGAGCCATCCTCGTGGTCCCACGAAGACATCTCACCTCCCCGGGAGCACAGAGGTCTGCAGGGCTCCCCACCTTCCTCTGCACTGCCCTCAGCACATTCCTCCAACAGCACCTTGTGGGCAGGTCAGCACGGAGGGCTCAGGGAGCTGCTGGCCATGCAGGGAACCCCTCATGGAATGGTGTTTGCACCACCGGGGTTTGACACATGCCACGGGAAGGAAAGCCAGCAGAGGGAGAGCGCTGGGAGGTTTGGGGCTGGCCAGCTGGGATGGGCTGACTTGAAGTCCTCTCCTTGCAGCACATTCTGGGAGCAAACCATGTGGTGCTGTGTAACACAAAGTGATGGTCCCCACTGTCAAGGTGTCCACTAACCCACTTTCTTAAAGCAGCAAAGGTATGAAAAGGAGCACAGGGGAGGAGAAGGAAAGAAATATCTCTGGAAAAAAGCTTCAGGGCTGGTGGTGACGTGAAATGCCTGAACTTGACCCTTGGTCAGTGCACAAGGGAAGAGCACTCTGCAAAGGCAGAGAAAAGGTTCACCAGCACCTCCAAGCTGTGGAAGAGCCTCCCTGCTGTTGCCAGGAACAGGCAGCAGCACAGCGAGTCGACTCCTGTCCTCATCCACCTCAATAGAAAGGAAAAGGAAAGAAAGAGATCTGGAAAAAAAAAAAAATCAGGAAAAAGGCACTTTCCTGGGAGCAAGGAGCAGGTTTAGGGCACTTCCCTTTCCTTGCAAAGGTGTTTGCAGATCCTGAGTGTTTTAAACTTCCACTGGACTTAAAAGTCCCCAGTGCTCGAGTGTGACAGTGACAAGTGGCCAAAGCTCCTTGATCACAGTGACTCAACTCATCCCTTTCCACAACTCTCCCAAGGTTCACAGGGCACTGTCGGGGAGGTGGGTCCTCCCTGTGTCCATAGACTGATTAACCACCTGCCTGCACGAGTCCCACATTCCCACAAGGCATTATTTCAGGCTCTCCCTCCTGGAAAGAAGGGAGTCCCTGAGAGGGAACACGCAGTGGGCAGGAGCACTGGGCACTGTGATGCTCTGTCCTCCTCAGCCATCTGGTCTCGGGCCCCCATCGGTGTGCAGGAGCCCATCCCTGCAGGGGATGGGCAGTGACCCCTGCACCCCCCAGTACCAGACAACACCAGGCAGTGAGGGGAGGTAGAGACACGCAGGACAGAATGGGATAAAATAGGGAGGAGAGGGAAATTGTTTCAGAGCTGGAGCTAATTTGGTAGAATCTGGCAGTTAAACAAAGAACCACAGTGTTTCTAAAATTCTGCTTATTGAGTTAAGTCACTCTCCTGCCAGCTGGATTCCCTCAGCTGGCTGGACAATCTGACACCTCCTCTAAGCAAAGAATTCGCCAACATGAGCAGCTTGGTATGACAGCCTAAGGAACCACCCCTGAACTGTGCTTTCCAGGCAAAGTAAGCACTGGAGCTGGGAAAAGAGCCCCTTTATGGGATACTTCTCTAAAAGTATGGGAAGTGCCTTGACATCGTCCTGCACTGCAAGACCTGGAGCCTCTGGTTGCTGGTCTGTGCCTGTCACACACTGAGGGGGTGTCGTGCCCCTCCTCTAACACCCCCAGCTGAACATTCCTGTTTTTCCCTTAGTAGTACCAATAGCTCATGTTTCAGCATCCCCTCAGGACACTGAAGGGCCTGGGGACAAAGAACACCCTTTGAAGGCTCTCATTACTCTGTGCTACACTTCTCAACTCTGATAAGCCTATCTGTGAAATTCCAAAAAGATGGTTATCTTCCCTGACTTACTTAACTCTGACCCAAACCTTCTGTGATACCCCTCAGCAAGCAAATAACTACTTAAGTGCTACCCCTGAAGAAATAGCAGCATAATATTTCACATCTGCTTCATTTTGACACTAATGAAGGCTATTTTTTGTATTATATCATTACAGCATTTTTTCTGTCAGTAGCAGTTATAATTCTATTTACTAGTTACTGCAGTCACCACTTGGAATGCATTTGTCTTTAGAAGCAGCAAAACCCTGTAGATATTTCACATGAAAGAAACACTAATGTGATTTTGTCAAACAGTATAAGAGGCATTTTGTAAGGTTCTGGATTGTCCAAGTCCTGTATATTTATATTTCTTCTCTACTACTGCAGAGTATAGGAGATATACACAGCTGTGCCTCGTTGCTGGCAGGCTGGGTCAAGGTCAGGGCCAGCAGACCCAGAGTGCCCATCAGCACTGCACTGACCCTGCACTGAGCCATGCTCCCACTGCCACACAACATGAATGCTGACATATCCAGGAGAATGAACAATTTTCCAATGACAGAATGGGCTCAAATTGGTGATTTCAGACAGGCAGGCTCCAGCCAGGTGACAGTCAACCCTGTTACAGTCTTGTGAGCACAAGGGAACTCATCAGGCATTCTTCTGACACACAACAGGGCCATAACATGGCTCTAATTCCAGTATTGCCAGAAAATCCCTTTACTAATATGTTACTCATTCCAATGCAGACTCTAGGCCTAACCACAGCAGAGCGAGAAATAGCTGAGGACACACAACACCAGAATAATTTTAAGCATTCACCACTAAAACGCAGTATATATTGCAAATGCTGTCAGCATTCGTGCTAACATCCAGAGCTTCCCTGGATTTAGGCTTTGTTCTACATTTCATGCTGAGTTCAACAATAAATATTCAATCACAAGAATCTAATTTGAAAGTTCAGCAATTTTGAGGGCTCCTCAAAGAGAATTTAAAACAACTCTCCCAAGCAAAGGGCCTATCCCAGCACCCAGAGCATGGAGGGGTCACTGCAGACCCTGCCCATAACAAGTGGGTCACAGGAGAATGAATCCATGCCGAAGCCAAGGTGGAGGTTTGCTGTGGGGCTGCGCTGGCTGTTCTCACCTGCTGTGTGCCCAGCCCAGCATGGATTGCCACAGCTCCTCTGGTTCTGGCAGGACCTCCCTGTCAGCCAGGCACAAGGAACGGCTCACCCAGAGACCTCACGAGGTGACATCCAGCAGGACCAGAAACAGCTTTGGCCACAGAGACGGCTGTTCTGCTCCCCAGGCACTTCCCAAGGCCCCTGCACAGTGGCTGCAATCCCTCCCCGGGCAGGGGGAGATGTCTGAGCTCAGCGGGGCATGAAGGATTTCATCATCAGTTCTGCTTGTTCATCAGTGCTCCCCAGCCCCAGAATGCAGCAGCACTTCACTTCCAGGTGGCCCATCAAGAGCTGGAACCGCTCTGGATGGGACATGGGGTTTGGGCACTGCCACAGATGGGACACAGCACATGGGATGTGGGCACCTCTGCAGACAGAACATGGGCACGTGCCCATTGCCTCCTCAGTAATTGTACAGACCTTCAGGACCAGGACTGCTTATACAAAGCGCCAAACAGCAAATCCCCACACTTCCCTGAAGTAGCTAAATCTGTTCTTTATTTTTCAGAGCAATATCCTTCACAACCCAGCAGTCCAGCTCCTTCCTCCCCCACTGCAGAGTCTCTGCAACCCTCGCAATGCCCAGGACGAGTGACTCTGCTGCATCACTCACCGTGGCCACACTCCCAGGGCTAGCAATGCAGCCTCCAAGGGCTGGAGAGCCAGACTTGGGGAAGCATTGTCAATCATAAAGGTGACTACATCTGTCTCTTTCCTGACCCCCTGAAATTTCAGAGCAAGGTTGTCAGCTGAAAAGAGAGAAATGAAACTCATTAAAGTGTTCCAAGTGAGGAATATGATAAAATTATTTCAGTGAGGAATACTTGCATTTTAAAACACTGATACGTGTATTATCAGCCAGGGAAGCTGCTGTCTCTTCCAGAATATGCTACTGCTGACAAGACCTCAACTTGTTAGTTGCTATATTGCCATTAACACCTGAGACAGCAAACAAGAGCTAATCCTTACACCATTCTTGTGCTAATGACTGCAGGAGATAACTGGTGTCCCTGGCAATTATCCCATTTAATTCAATTAACTCCAGCCAGGCCCTGGTGGTTGCACTGGCAGCAGCAGAGAAAGCCAGAAGGCACATCAGGGGTCAGATGGTAAAACC
Organism: Formicarius rufipectus; assembly: GCA_013399695.1. NCBI lineage: Eukaryota > Metazoa > Chordata > Aves > Passeriformes > Formicariidae > Formicarius > Formicarius rufipectus. The sequence continues at coordinate 272,200 of VXAU01003691.1, read as the reverse complement.
AAGGCAGTCTCCACCATGCCGTGTGGATCGAATCCTGGCAGCCCACCCCCTGGGTAGAGACCAACCCAGCATCCACAGCAGCTTCTGCAAAAGGGTGTGGGAAAACATAATTTTTTTTCTGAAAATGCTCTTTTTTTTTTTTGCTGATAAAATGGAGGCAACTTACTTCTCTGTATATTCTGCTTATTTATTCTGAAATGCTGTGTTCTGTGTGTACTTAAGCAGAGGTTTCAGTGTTCCCATCCCCATCCGCGGGTCTGAACCAGCGGGAAGATCACGTTTCCCCTAACACAAGGCAGATGTCTGCTGGCCAATCTGGGGGCACCCAGAGCTGCTGGTCCCTCCTGGGGGAACCTGACACTTCCAGAGAGTGAGGTGTCTGAGGTATGAACTGAAACATTCTGATAAACATGAAAAATAAACTAACCATGAAGAATTCAGCTGAAGGAACAACTGGTATATCCCCTCTGTTGATACAATTTCCAGGTCTGTGTAATAGTAAAAAAAATACTTTCCAAATATTTTCCTTTTGATGTTCTTTTACTGTGAGCTCCAACAGGCAGCATTATATCTGCCCACTCACACTATTCAGTCAAGAATTTTGAAATAGAGATTTGCAGACAAGTTTCCTTGGTGGTGCTTCTGAAGTGTTAGTCTGGGATAGCAGGTAAAATCCCGAGAAGTCTGTACCCAGCCAGTGTAAACAGAAAGTGTATTTAAAGCTGGGAGATGATCCATGCCTTGACAGGGCTATCATACCTACTCTGCTGTCATTTCTCAGCAGCAGTTTTGTTTGAAGGTTACTCCAGCACAAATAATGTCAGGAAAGGCTTTTCTGCTGAAAAACAAAGCCTTCAGACCTTCAAAAGGAGCTGTAAGGACTCATACTTGACTACCTTCTTGGACATGTCTCAGAAGCAGCATAAGCCAGTGGAGATTTCTGAAACTTCACAAAGTTCTGCTGTCTCTGTGGAACACCCACTATGGCATTTGTGTCATCCTCCAGCCTCTGTGTGGCCTCCAGGATGGCTGAGAGTGCAGTAGGGAAGCCCAGACCCATGTCAACAGTTAACATGCTGCTGAGTTCCCACCTTCAAAACCACAGGAGAACAATTGTCTGCAAATACAGCTCAGCAGCTCCATGCTGGCAACTGGCTTCAAAGTCAGAAAACCTGTGTTGTGGGTCCACTCATTAAAATTAAATACATGTTTAAATAAACGTCTGTGTTCTTTGGATATTTCTTCCATCCCATGGCTCCGATGAATGGAGGGGTTGAGCTCCCAGCAATGTTGCCATTGGATGTTGGCATTTATCTCCCACATGCTCCCATCTATGTATTCAGTATCTTCCAGAAATGAATCAACCTTCCCACTGTGCTCCAAACCCAGCTGTGCCCAGGTGTTTCCAGAGGGCCCAGGCTACCCAACCGGGCACCACTCTTACATCAGTGCAAGATCCATGATGGATAGTCTAGGGAGATCAGAGCTGTGCAGAAATACCTGCGAGCAGAAGGATGTACAAAATGCAGTCACAGTTGGAATTCCTACCCTTGGCAGTGCTGATGGCTCTAGGCAGTCTGGGCTTGGTGCTGCTGTGGCCACGCTGTGACCCAGAGCACAGCATGGTACAGCCAGGGGAGCAGTCAGCTGCACTGGGACCATGCCAGCAGCAGTGGGATAAAGCTGACCCTCCTTCCCAGCATGTCCCAAGGACACACAGCAGAGAGCCACAGGTGGCCCTGCTTGAGGGACACTCCAGTCCTTCCTGGCTGCTCACAGGTATGGGACCAGAGTGGAGCATGTCTGTGGCATCCTGCCATTAGCAGCCTCCCCACTGCAGCTCTGTGAGTCAGTGAGCCCCAACAGGACCATGCTGAGTTTTATCTTTCCCATGCAGGGCATCAGCTGAGGGAAAACTGTGCCTGACCAGAGCTGGTGCCTGTATGGGTCACGGTGTGACAGCAGTAAAAGAAATGGTATAAAAACCCCAGGGCCTTTCAAAGCATTTCCAGATGCTGCCCTGATTCTCCTGCTGAGTGTCAGGCTCTAGGAACCAACCACTAGCACAAAACAGTTGCAGAGCCACAGCTAAAACCGCATCACCTGCTGACAACTGCATTAGCATGAAACTAAAATTAGAGGCTAATTGGGTTCTGCAGTCACTGAAATTGACGACAGTTCAGCAATTAACGACCCTGAATTTTCTTTACTGGAATAACTCTAAAATCCACTCCCATTCATGCTTTTCCCTGCTCCACAAGTAAGAGCCCTGGTAGCCTGGCACACCTCACGAACGGGGGGATTCTGGCACCTCTGCCAGGGTTCTTGCTGTTCCCAGCAGTTACTAGGGTAGGCACAGATCTGGGAAGAGATTATGTGTCTGCAAATCAGCATCATTTCCCAAAAATGGGATGCGATATTCAATGCCAGGGCATGAGAACCATCACCAGTCCATGAACACAAGACACAGCTCATCAGAAACCATGAGGTGCAATGGCCCAGTGTCACCTGGTCCTTCACGCAGGGGCATCTGTCAGTGATGTCAGGCTGGCACTGCTGCTGTTCTGAGCAAAACAGGGAGATGCCAACATTAACATGTGAGGGAACGAAAGCATCAGCTGCTCAACAGCAGCTCACGCTGTCAGAGGGGCACACAGGCCCAGCCTCTATAACCACATCTTGCAAGTGAATCAGATCATAAGGTGGGCAACACCACCTACTGAAAGGCTCTTGAACCTTTCTCCTGACCTCTCTGGGACGCATCACACATTTGGGGCAGCAGCAAACACACCGTGTTTAACTGTATGTGTTATTTAGAAGTTGAGGTTGTTTTTCTCTAAGATCCAGAATGAGAGACTCAACACACTGCCATTCCAGGTGCAAGTCAGGGCAATGAAGCATCAATTCATCAGCCTTTGCCTCAGAGAAATGTGCTGCTGACTTGCTGTGCAGGATACAGCTGCATGCAGCCTCTTGCAGGCTTTCTGTGCATGTGTGCTGTGTGTGCCCACCTGCCCATGGCGAGCACACCTGCCCTGTGCTCACTTGCAATTTGTGCAAGAGCCCTACTGTTTCAATTTTAGTTTGTTGTTCTGTATAACATTTGGAGTTTCTGATCCATAAATACACCACCTCATGGTGGTACATTTCAAAAAACATGGCCTGCTCCCACCTCCACACACAACAGAAGCCTCTGATTGCCGACAGAGCAGAGATTGAAAAGCCAGCCCCTCTTCCATCCCTTCCTTCAGCAGCTGCCTTGTTTTTGCTCAGGCCAGCAATTTTATCTGCACCCTCTGGTCCAAATGTTGCCCACGGCCCTTTGCAAGAATCTCCCAACTCTGCTGTGACCCATGAGGCAAGAAAGGGCACAGTACAAGGCTGGTTTCTCACCTCAGCTGTGATGCAGATCTGGTCGTGGCTGGGCCCTGCTCGTGCTGCTCCTGCTCCCAGCCGAGTAGCTCAGTGCCATCAGCACACAGCTCACTGCAGCCATGCGCTCTGCTCTCCCCCTCCCTTCTTCCTACACTTGCTGCAAGCACGAAATGTTCCCAGGCTCCCACAGCCATCCCTGGGGCATGCCAAGTCCATATGCTGCTGTCCCTTTCACACATCTCCAAAGGGCCAAAAAATTCACTCTTGGAAACACACTTCTCTGTGTCCATCCAGCAGAAGGAACAAACGTGGCCAACACAGAACCAAAAATACGTCATTGCTTAGCAAGATTTCACCTGACACCCAGAGATATCAAGTATATTATTTGCAGGTAAAGTAATATAACCAGACCTATTTTCAATGTATCACACATAACTTTTTCTTAAGTAAAATCCTTTTTTACTGATTTGCTTTAAAACTCTCAGTTTGCCAGGAATAGAAATGTGTGTGTATGTATGATATATATTATACTATAGATATAATATACCTCTGTATTATACTACTGACATCTGTTCCTTCCACCATTTATATCAGCATTTTGGGCTACAATGAGAGTACTGCAACTTTATTCTAAAACACCCATGTACATTATGAGCAATCAGGTTTTTGAACTCAAAGTCCACAGGCCAAGGCTGTCTTTGGCTCCCCTGGGCAGCTGATAGTGTTGGGGAACATCTGCTCTGTCCTGCGACATTCTGCTGTTGCTGCCAGTGGGCAGACAGGCATGGGGGACTGGAACTGCTCTGAGGGCTGCCTCAGTCCACTGGCCTTTGAACCCAGCTCCATGATAGACCAGGCTCCATCCTCAAGGAGAGCATCATCAGAGGGACTTGAGGCTTCCCTTACAGCTGGCTGTAAAACAGAGACCCCAACCAGCATTGATTTAAAATGCTAAATTTTTTTCACTGATGTTTCCAGGTAACATCGCAAATAATGGTTGCTTTAAGCATCAAGAAAATCCTTGACTTCATTAAGTCCTGACTGCAGAGTCCCCACATGCAGGAAGATGGCCGGCAGCTCTCTGGGATGCCAAGATGCTAGGATAAGCAGAGTAAAGAACCCTGCTATGAGTGAAAGCTCAGACGTTGGACTAGAAATAACCCCTCCTGAGCAGCAGTAATTGCAGCTCACATCGTAACATTCCTGACAGCAACAGCTGAGGATCCCCATTCCGCAGTGAAGGAACATTATGGTGCAAAGCTGAACACTTGTACTCATGACTGTGGCAGCCTCACAGGACTCATCCCTGTTCCCTAGCATACGTGAATTATTCTCCCAAATAGCTACTTTTCTACTAACAATCTACACATCTTTCCAAAGGCAAAGTGGAAACCCCTGCAAGTATTTCTGGTGCTGCTCCCAGTCAGAAATAACAGTAATCTGATCCATGGGCAAATTCCATTTCTGTTGCTGAATTCCTTTGTACAAGTATCTGTGCTTTGAAAGTGTTTGGCAACAGTGAGGCACAGGCTAATTTTACTTATAAGGTGTGAATCAAAGAAGATTTGCAAGTTTCTGAGTCACAGAAAGGAAGCGTCTGTGGCCTCTCTCACCACTTTTGTCAAGAGAAAACATCACAGTTCAGCTATTTTAGATGCAACTTCAAGACTGCTCACTGCACCCGGCAGATCCCCATCTCCCACCACCCCCCAACTCTCCTCAGGCACAGCAATGGAGACAATTCCAGAGTCTTCTCTAAGGACCTGGGGAACTTCCAGCCTTACTCAAACCTGCTGTTGTTAATGGGCTGCATCACCATGGGCAAGATTTAGGCTGCAGTGTGAGACAGTTGAATAAATTATTAATTTGGGAGAATCCAGCAGATGCTTTGTGAAAGAAAGGGGTGACCAAGGAAAAGTCAAGCTACTCCTCACATCACACAGTGCCAAAAGCCCTGGGAAGCTGAGGGACTAAGACACAAAAACTGCTGCAGCAATAGCAAACTTTCAGAGACTGCCTATGACCTGACTTTGCTGCCACATAAAGGAAGGTCTACAATCAGCTGACTCCTTCTGTACTCCTTCACTGCTGAGAGAGCTCCCACCTGAGGCCAGGTTGGCCTGAGGATGGGGACAGCTCTGCCACACAAGCTGCAGTAGCCCGAGAGTATGCAGAGATGTTCAGCTCTGCTTTCTTCAGTCCCAAAGATTTCATGGCCTCCAAGATGCTGCTTGTGGCCACATACAGACAGCAGCTCAGCCACTGGAGTCACTAAACCCCAAAGAAGGGAGTTCATTCTGCCCCAGCAGTGGGATGGGACAGCCTGTGCCCACAGTCCCAACCTGCCCCTCATGGTTCCCAAGGTGCCAGGTGCATGCACTCCCTTGCATTTTCTCTCCCCATTCACTGCTCATGGCAGACCTGATCTCCTTCAGCTCTGCAGGGACATGCCAAGGACTGGCACGTTTCAACATGGCATTCCACTGTCATCACTTGCTGCTCTCCAGCCCCAACACACCGTTTCGATGCCCTGTCCAGACTGAGGTGACAACACCATCTTCTACTTTAAAACAGGTCCCCAGGGTTTACAGACAACAGGCATTGTATAAAAACTGCACAGCAGCTCAGCAGGAATGGAGGGTCCTCCACCTCCCAGCAATCTGTGGGATTTGCCCATTGCAAANAAAAAAAAAAAAAAGAAAAAAACCAATGGTATGGGGCACACTTATCTGTCTTAATTATTTCCATACACAGCTGCTCTCAGCCTGATCCAGCAGCTCCATGGTAGATCATGGCCATCATCAAACCAAATTCTTCCCTGACAGTCTGTGGTGACATGTATTTGCCATCTGCAATTTATTCCTCAGTTTCTGGCATGTATTTTCAGTGCTTTCTTTTGGAAGCTGTTTCAGGTTTCTCCAGGCTTCTCCCTAACCTCTGCCAGTGAAGTCTCACACAGTTTAATTGTCAACAGCTGGGTCAGGAGAAGTATTTTACATTTCTTTTTCCTCTTGCTGCAGCACACCAGCTGCAACAGGAAGGGCTGCCTGGCTGTGTAACACACCTCAATAAGTGGAAGACAGCAGACAGTATCTTCTAAAAGGTGATTTTTGGGGGTTTAACTGTTTGTGACCTTTTTCAGAAATAATTGCAGCTCCACAAGTGAAAACACTGACAAGTAAAAGGCAGCTGAGCAAACAGGTGTGAAGCTAGAAGTACTGGGCTGGATAAAATTGAATCTTTCCTCCTTTTCAGGAGTTTGCATTTCAGTTTCATGGTAAAGAAAAATCCTTTAAAAAAAAAAATAAAAAGAAAGAAAAATCACTGCTGATTTTTTTCCCCCAGGCAAAAGATGGGAAATGCTGGGAACTAGACTGTTCTCCCTTTTCTGCCAGGCTGAACTCAAATCTGAAACATCTGTTCACATAACTTGAGACAAGTTCTCCCAGTCCAGTAAACATAAGCACGAACTCTTTCTGAAATCAATGCAGAACTATCAGTGAAGCTTTTTGTGGAAGCATAAGAACCCAGACACTTCTGATGTTCCCTGCAAGCACTGAATAACAATGTGTTGTCACTACCAGCAGAGAAAAATTACCATCTTTTGCAAATATTCTAAATCCTGAAATTTGTTTTTTCTAGACCCGCACTGTACACATTGTGCTTCAGGGGCTATTCAAACCGCACTGTACACATTGTGCTTCAGGGGCTATTCAAACCGGGCACTACCAGCTACATAAAACAGTATCTCACCCAGCACAATGGGGTTTAATTCAGCTGATTGCAAAGATAAAGGGCAAAATACTCAGTTTTCAACACAAAATCACAGACTGGTTTGGGCTGGAAGAGACCTTTCAAAATCATCTTGTCCACTACCCACAACCATCAGTGGGGACACCTTCCACTAGGCTGGGTTACTCCAAGCCCCATCCAACCTGGCCTTGAACATTTCCAGGATTAGGGCAGCCACAGCTGCTTTGGACAACCCACTCCACTATTAGAGAACAATCTGCAGAGCAGCGATTAAGATTTTAATGGGAAGTATCAAAGCCTGAATTTACTTGGCAGAACTTGCACATGGCCCTGGATTCAGCGCTCAGACCTCTCACTGCTCCCCCAAACCTGGTAGAAGAGGAACCCATGGCTTGTGCAGGGCTCAGTTCTCATATAAACATCTGTGCATATGTATGTACAGCAGGAACACGTCTCTGCCTATATAAGAACAGGAAGCTGAAAAACAGAGCAGTGGCAAAACAAGCAAAACCCACAGAAGTGTGCATTATCCAGACCTTGTTGCTGCCCTCCAAGAACTCACTGCATTCAACACCTTTCAGAGCACAAACCCCATCCTGTCAGAGAGACTGGAAATCAGGATTGCCTCCAGCTACAGACCTGTACAGTGTCCCAGGCAGAGAACTGCATTAGAAGTGGAGGGCTCTGAAAGCCACAGGGAGAAGGGGAAGAGGCAAAAAAAAAAAAACCAGGCGGGGGGGGGAGTTAAGCACATGGTGCTCATGGTATCCAGTAGCTTTTTCGTGCAGTAGAGGAATCCCATCCCGGTTATTTTTGCCTTCTCTCAGCACAGCAGTAGATGGAGCCCTCCTCTTCCTTCTCGCCTCGCGGCAGCCCAGGGACGCAGCAACACCAGAGATCCCAGCTGGAGTTACTCTGCCAGCACCGGCCAGCGATGCTGAATGGACAGACCGGGGGGGATCACACAGGAGGGACCTCGGGCTCGTGGCTCCTGCCTGACATGGAATTCCCTGATGCCTGTGAATGACAAAAAAGTGTCCAACTAAACACAGCATTGCCTTTCCTTTCAGTTAGGCATGGAGTAATGTTTCTCCTTTCTTTTGTAAACTGTCATCAGGATTACATGGAATTCAGCAGTTTCATTTCTTTTGCAAAATAAAGAATGACAAGTTTTGCTTGCTATACTGAGATACTGAGAGAGAACATATATAAAGATTGCATCGTGGCTGTGAGCACTATAAACTACATAATCCTGGGGATTTTACAGAACTAAAGGTCAAGGGATCCATGGCCAATTTCTCAACCACTGCTCCACAGCCTTGTGTGTAACAGCAAGACAGAGGAGGGACGAGGGGACTCTGGTAGCCATGTGCCTCTCTGCAAGCTGGGAAAAATTCCAAACGTGTATGTTGGTTTTCTCTTCCCCCACCACACCTCCATGTGCTCGTTCCAGTGACTTCAGTATGGCCCTGCACAGATGCAGGTAGCCTTCTGCTCATGCAGCACCAGCCAGAACTAGAGGCTGCAGCGCCCTCAAGACCTGTCAGTCAGATCTTCTGCAACAATAGCTGACAAATGGAATACTTCAGAGCAGTGAGAGCAAAATTAGTCTGCTCTCTCCTTTTTCTATTCTTTTTTTTTTTTTGGCGGGGGGGTGGGTTTTGGTTTTCTTTGGTTAGTTTGTTTGAACATACACTGCACACATTCTGCTTCATTCCATTGCACATCCAAGTGCAGGCTTGACTTTAAACAAGAGCAAATCGTGCTGCCATGGAAGGATGTCCTGAAAACCAGTGTACACAACCTGTTGTTCTCTGGAAACATCTACTGCTAGATAAGCAATATATAAAGCCACATTTTGACTTGTTTTAGATTCTTTGAAAATGAACATGCTATGCAAGTACGAAAACTGAGAATATTGCAGAGTTACATACGATGCTGGAGATGATGTTTGCCAGCAAGGTAACTCAATATACATCTATTCTGGCCCTCAATAATTGAAGAGAGGCCCCCAGCAGTGAATCAGAGGGTGATTTGCTCCCAGCAGCAGCTCTTCACGCCAGAGAAGGGCCAGCACCTGCAGCCAGGCACCAGCACCCACACGCCTCATCCACACAGTTCAGCTCTGAAATGGGAGCAGGCAGTGCTTTTAGCAGAACTGATAGTTCATTTCTCCAAACAGAAATTAACAGGAGGGAGATTAGACACCCATCCCTGAAGACTGAGAGTTTCTACAGATTAGCCTAGTAGTGACTGAATTTCTAGATTCAATACCTTATCACACCTCTGATTCTGCCCAGATATAATGGTCTCTTCAAACAGGATCTCATGCCCTAACAGAGTAAAAGGCTACATACAGACTTTGGTGTTTAGTCTTTAATGAACAGAAGCCAACAGCTGACAAATTAAATACTTCAGAGAAGTGAAAATTAAACAGTCCTGCAGTCATGAGTTTTGGCATATGGAAAGCTGCCACTAAGCTAATAATAGAAGTGTCTACCGCAGCAGAGAGGGAGGTCCTGGTGTCCCAGAGCAGCCACACATCTGGGCACTGGGAACACAGCCATTAGCAACCTATGTTTAAGTAGCACATTCTTGCTACCTTCCTGCCAGCTGCTCATCTTCTGTTACCACAGGCCGAGGGCAGCACTCACAAGCAATAATGTGGCACTGGGGACAAGTGTGAGCTTGGGCTCTGCCCACCAGCCTCCCAGTTTAGCAGACATGCTTCCAGCAGTCACAGGCACACAAGAGGTCACTCACTAGTGTCCTGCCTGTCTGGGTACACCTGCTTTACTCATTGTGTGAACAAATGGACAGCAGGTTCATTTGTCACACACCTGCATTTGCATATGCTGGACACAGCCACCTTTTCTGGCTCCTTCAGGTATCTTTGAGGAGCATAAAGCCACTAGGGGACAAGACTTCCTGGCTCACTCCAGCCTCACCCCAGTATGATTTCCTTGTGGGCAGCAGAGCCACACTGCTTAGGATTGGGAGGAGAATCAGGGCCATGAGAGAGAAGATGAACCAAACATGCAGAGACAGAATGATTTCCAGACAGGTGGGTATGGAGCTAATCAATAGCACTTGCACAAGGTATTCACCCATTAATTAATGACAGAGGAAAGTGAATCAGGATGGTAGATGCAGCCAGGACAGCAGCCAGGCTACTCACTTTCAGCTGCCTGCAAACAAGAACCCAGGCAGGGATGGGAAAACCAAAGCACGGGGTGTACAACAAAAGCCAGCAACAAGATCATGTGTGTATCATACAGCCGTGGGGAGGAGAAGCACACTTAGGTGAGACACAAACCACCCACACGTGCAGCACTCCTGGAGATGCCAGACGAGGCTGATTCTCAGCACATCCCCCAAACAGTGTCCTCCACTCTGTAGCGCAGAGAGCTGACAAAAGATAACAGGCACTAAACAGCAGAAGTGAGATAAAGCACTAAAGAGAAGAGAGAGATAAAATGCTGGAGAGGAGATATGCATGAGTGCACAAACACACAGAGGAACAAGCTCTAGCATAAAGAATGGGCAGGCTCTGCCAGCTCCAGCACCGAATCACTGCTCTTTCTGAAGGACTTACCCCATGTACTTGAGGAGACTTTCAAGGTACTAAGCTGTAGAAAGCTGCATCACTGCTGAGGAAGCTGGATAACACAAAGCAAACCCAATGGAGACAGAGAAACCATGCTTGTTAAGGATCCATCAGTCTATGGAAGAGCAGCATGTGCTGGCTAATGGTGGCTAGGAGAAGACCCTACACCCAAAGAAGCAAAAGGAGAGAAAACTCCAGGCAGTCTTATTCTGTACCTACCAACATGCAAGGGATATTTGTTGCCCCAAGAGATGCACCATCAATTTGGGCAACAACTACAGCAGGGATAATGAGGCCATCTTCCCTCTTTGACAATAGAAGAGAACCAAGTGTCTCAGATTCACTAAAGGGGATTTCTGTCCAACTGTCCTTTTCAGAACACTGTGAAAACAACAGCCTTAGGAGCAATCAGTGTCTTGTTCTCCAAGTTCATTAGTAAAACAACTGGTGCACCCACACAAGCTGGTGTTCAGTCAACCCTCATACTGATTGCCCATAACAATGGCAAATGTACCCAGGGCTCTCTGTTGTAGGTATATACTCCAGAAAAATCCAGCCTTCTATGCCTGCAATTGCAGCAAAAAAATATAACCTCAAAGAGGACCTGCTAGTTCTTCTATTCAATGTTTCAGTGCTTCCTGGTCAGAGACTGACAGTCCTGCATCTAATAGTTGTCCCAGCAGATATCGCTGCTGTATTCCATACATGTAAGGCCTCCAGAAGTGGAGTTTAGCTGATGATTTCATCCTTAGAGAGACTTCCCCTATCAGTACGGCATCCTCTGCCAGTAGAATGAGGCATTTATATCATGTCTGATTGGCAACATGAGCTTCCAAAAGCCCAGAGCTGCATCAGGTGAGCTTATTGCTGGCCTTTTGCTAATGTCCCTTTGAACTTGCCTGAGCAGGTGTCTGACTCCTGCTGTGCTGACTACAGAGGACACACCTTGTTGGGAATTTCTTCAGGACCGGCCAGGTTCTTCAACACACAAGGAAGAAGGGGTAGCTTTTTCCTTGCTTGAGGTATGGACTACTGTGGCCAGGCATGACAGGGAACACTTCTGGAGGCCTGCTCTTTCCTCAGCACAGGTTGCTGACGACAGCCATAAACAAGATTTTTGGCACCATGGATGGTACCCTGGCCTTCTCTATGGCACCTGCATTTCCCCTCCCTTAGGTCCCTTTTTGCCATCCTCTTCTGCTGCCACCATGGTCTCTGGTGCTCTCCTGCCCCTGCTTTAGCTTGAGCAGTGCACGACACAGCAAACTGTGAAGGGCAAGAGACAGGAGGAGGGAGCGTCAGGAGGCTCGTGCCCTCTCACCTCCTTAATCCACTCCTGGAAAGGTGACACTGGACCATGCATAGCGATGGTGTTAATACCACACAGGGCAGCAGCTCATGAATTAAAATAGCAGGAACTGACAGTACTCACAGATCTCAGAAAAGAAAGGTGATGTGGAACTGGCTTGTTCATCTTTTCCATGACAGGAAACACTTCAATCCCTGTTAAGAGCACAAATATTGTCTGCTCCCATCATGCTTTCCAACTCACCATACTCCACGTTGGGACCACATGAATAAGGAAAGCCAGAGTGTTATTTTTGCCTTCCACAGAAAGAGCTCAAAATGCAACAAACCCCAACTCTGTTGTTCTTTGCAGACTCCAAAGCATCCAGCTGCTCAGTCTATTGTGTCACAGCCCATGGATGTATCAGCCTTCTAAGTAATGCATGTTGGTTACCTGGATCCAGCTGCTGCAGGGTCTGCAGGACAAGTGGCCGGTCCAGGGCCAGGAGCTCTGTGCCAGTGGCAGCTGCAGTGCCAAAGACAACTGTCAGTGGGAGAAGAATCCTCTGTTTTCAATCCAAATCCATTAACAGTTGAGTAAAAAGGCAAGGAGGAGGAAGGACAACCAGCTCTCACAAGTACATACACAGCACTGTCTTCAGCTCCCACCTTCCAATTACCTTTCTGCTTTATGGCCATTAGCACAAGAGAAAAAATGGAGGTGAGCTGCAAAAAGCAACCAGTTTCTTTTTCAGCTTCTCAAGCATACACACCAAACCAGACCTTGGATCAGGGGAGTGCTGGAAAACATGTTCAAAGCTTTGGCAAGAACTGTTTTTACAGGACAAAGCTGGTTTTGGAAATCACAAGCAAGGCTTACTGAAGTGTAACAAGTTTTTAAAAGATCAGCAGAAAATTTCTATGGCATTTCAGACATCCACAGTAAAAGTTTATAACTTCATAATGTTAGTCACAAATGCCTTAAAGAAGCCATACGGGAAATCACAAGTGAATCCTAGGGACTTTGATTTAAACTGGAATCTGGCAGTTTCAAATCTTGCTGCAGAAAGGTTCATAATCCTAAAAACAACAGACAAGACACAGCAATGTAGTATGTGTAAGAATAAGATCCATTGGGAGAATTAAATCTGATTTAGTAAAACCAGGATGGGATAGGATGTTAGCCTTGGCTTCACTGATTCTGAGCTGTTCCTTAGATAGGATCTGTAGTAGAGGAGCTGTACTCTAAAATTAGAGAATGAATTAGCTAGATGTTTTAAGAATCAGGTTCTTTGTATTCTTCTCATTAAAACCTGACTCAAACGGCCTTGTCTTTAGGGACTGCAAAGTCACTTTTGGGGTGTCATGCATTTGGCTGAATTGCTACAGTTTACCTCTTCACTGCAAGTGAAAGCTTTCCAGGGGAAAAAAAGCATGTACAGCACTGAGCCATCCCTGGGGCCCCAACAGCACGAACTGTAGTTCACTGTAACACTCCAGCTATTCCAAATTTCCTTCTAACCTACATTACACACAGGTGGAGGTTTAATCAGCTGTAATTTCACTTCACGCAGAAGGTGATTGTCTCTCATGCATGCAGCACCAGCACAGCAGCCCAGCAGCCACCCGCTGGGCTCCAGCTTGAAAGGCTGAGTGAGGGCTCCAACCCCAGTCCCAGGGTGTCACAGGTATCAGATAGTCATGTATTTGAATGTGGTGCACAATTGCCCTGAAGCTAGTATATGTATGTGCAGCTCAGAAATATAAAACCAAAAGGCTGAGGTTTTTGATAAAAACTTGGCCATCAGAAAAAGAAAGCAGGAGAATATATGGGCAAAAATCTAATTTCAAGTAACAACCAATGCTTGTTTTACAGATATCAGTTATCTATACAGGCCTTAAAAAACACTCATGCAGAATAAAGCAGAGATTTACCATGGTTTTCCTTTCCACTCAAAGACAGCCTAAAACAGCAGCTTTGGTTATTTGACTTCTAGACCTTCTCAGATAAGGACACAAAAGACATCTGTGACAGGCATTCTAGTCCCTGCCTCTCCTCCTCTCTGTACTCTGTCCCTCTCTTTACCAAGCGGTTCCTTTTCCTTTTCTCTGGACTTCCTGTTACTGCCAGTACTGGTTTTCCTCCCAGATGGCAAACATCCATGTCCTGGCTGCAGTCATTTGCAGTAAGCAGCAAGCTTGCTGCCTCACTCCACACAGCACTGAAACAAGTGATACGAGACTAAACTTCACTGTAACCACAAATGCAGCTAATCCACTGAAAAGGGTGGAACTAAGCTTGCAGGACGCATTGCTTGAAGAAGTCTCAGACCTGGGATTAGAACATAGGGCATCAGTTTTAGGCACACATAGTGTGGTAGATGGAGGCCATTCATTTCATATGAACAGAGAACCAGCGTCAGATGCAGCATGAGTAGCTGATCATTGCCATGATGGGAGAGATTTATCCTGTAGCACCAGATTACTCTTTACATAGTGTGCCACCTTCTCAATAAACTCCTGCTCAGGAAACACAGGCACACCTGAAAAGATGATAAAGACAGAGTTACAAACACATTTGTAACTCACATCATGAGACCCAGACCCAGGGTGGAGCCTCAGAAGTGTTCTGTTCTACATGCCTCTCAGTCACGACTCCCCACTTCTTTTGAGGGGTTCACACCTCAATAGCCAGCACCAACTGAAGCAAGTCAGGAGGTCTCTTGTCAGGCCACGGCAAAGGCCAGCAGAGAGCACCAAGCCTAAAGCCACGAGTCGAAAGTTATTTGAAGACACAAACCCACATGGAAAAACCTTTGGTTTAAAACATGGGTTATAAAAGCCAAGTATTTGTGCTCAGTACTGTGGCCAAATGCCATCCTTATTCCATCAAAGCTTAAAATAGGTTGGTTAACAAGGCAAACAACTGTAAAAATCCCGAGTTGCTGCCAATGGACACACAGCAGGCAGTGGCACCGTGCTGGCTCGCTTCACTTCCAGCACCATGGTATTTGTCCAAGGAAAGCCTCCATTAAGCTTCAGCAACACATTGAGTTGACTGTCCTTACAGCCAGAGAGGAACCTCTGCAAAGGCTCCACGTGCCCCATGCTGAAGCCAGCTGGCCCTGGCACCACAGGGTGAGCATGGCCAGACCTCAAGAGCACCCTCAGCTAACAGGACGTGGGCTGAAGTGGTCTTATTCCATTTACCCAGTCCACAGGACAAAAGCTAGGTGCGTGATCCATGGTCTTCCCAGATCCTCCAAACCCCCTCTGCCAAGCCCAGGTATTTCTCACATTTTAGCTGCTGCCTGCACTGGCTTTGTTAGTGCTGAAGGCTGAGGCTTTGTACCAAGCCCTAGGAGTTCAGTACATTCTGTTCAGAGTGCCAAAGGCACTGAATAACCACTTACATTTGCACTTGCCTAAACATATTGCAAGCAAATAGCAGGAATAGGTTAAGCACTCAAGAGGCACAGTTAAAGCAAAAAACATCCATCGATAATTTGGTTCTTTTACAAAAAGACCAGAAAAAGCCAGTAAGAATCAGAGTTATTGAAATGGTATTTTTGTACTGCAGCAAAACCCACAGAATATAAAGTTCAAGATGTATGCCAAGAACTTTAAAACCTATTTTTAACCAGTCGGTACATTTTATGAGCTTATCTGTAGATAAGATAAACTGCTAAATACCATTTCTGGGTTTTGGATTTTCTTTTTGCTACCAGCGTGTGCGCTCTGTCGCTGTCTGAGCCTGGCGGGTTTCCTCTGCAGCCGCGGCAGGATGGCAGAGGCAGCCAGCCTCCCAGCAGAGCTGCTGCATTATGAATCACATCATGCTCACCAGGGGAAGGCGGGCTGGAGTGTCGAGGGTGGGCTCGAGAGAGCCGAGAGGCTCGGGCTGCTATTCCCGGCGGCGCCAGCGATTCACCGCGTGACCTTGTGCCAGCGAGTGAATCACTGCGTGGAGCCGCTTGCCAGGCTGTCCGTGGCAGACCGCAGTGCTGCAAACACCCCGGAGCCTGCTCGCGTTAGTGAAGGGAGAAACACAACAAGGCTCTCTGAAAAAGAGAGGAAATGATGCAGTGGACGAGGGTGCAATCGCAGTGTTAATTTCAAAGGCAGCTTGCACTGTGTTTCGAACAAAGGCTCTCACCCAGGCAGTAAAACACAACGTGTTAAAAAAGGAGCAGTATCCCCTTGGTTATTTTATCTCTCTGGGCATTGGATGAAGCAGACGTTACAGTAATCGAACGCCTGTGTCTAGATGCTGCTATACCTCACGAGATGCAACCTCACAACGACCGTGCATGCGGGGAGGAGGGGGCCGAGCACTATTTGGTGCGGAGCTGGTTACAGAAAACCCACAGACAGCCCCCGTCTCGGGATCTGTGCTGTGCATCTGCGACGTTTGACTGCAGCTCCGCCTGGCACCAGCCCAGGGTACAGCCCCCCGGCGCCGCAGAAATCCCCTCTCGGCACTGCCGTGAGCTCGCCCCGGACACCGGGTCGGGGGGAGTGGGAGGGCAGCGGATCGGGGGGGTTTTGGGAGGGGCAGAGGCTGGGGGAGGGTTGGGGAGCAGCGGCTCAGGGGGGAGGGGGGCAGCGGTGGCCGCCCTGCCGCGGGTGCTCCGGCCGGCCCCGGGCACGGCGGGGCAATCCCGTCCCCGGGAGTTTCACTGAAACCGCCTCAGCCGTGCCAGACAGCACGTCACTCGCCCTGGCACAGCCCGGACCGCGAGCAGTCATCCCTCTGCCACAGGCGAGCTCCACGCTCCGCAAGGAGGCACCCGGTGGAAGCCGGAACGCCGCTGCCGGGCGATGACTGCGGCCGAGGGCGCCTCCCCCGCCGGCCGAGCGCTTGAACAAAGTGGCCGAACCGGAGCCATCCCCACCGAACAACAGGCGCCACTCACTCACAGCTTCTGTCCGGTTGCACAGGATCGCTGCAGCTGCTGCCCGAGGCAAAGATCCAGCTCTGGGTGACCTCAGAGAGCCATTAGCGCTGCTGCTGAGCGGCCACGGGATTTCATTCCTCTGTAACAGAAGGCTTAAATGTGCACAGCTTACACCCACATCCACGCTTCAGGATCAGAACACACTGCAGACTAGATCTGGAAACTGCCTGTTTGATGTTAGACGTCTTTTTCTGCCTAAACGATTCCTTGCGTCTGTGAGACTGCTCTGCCTGTCATGCAGGCTTCAGCGTCCATTGCAATAAATGGCAATTTCCACAGAAGAGAAACCAGGGTCATCATCTGCTGTGTTCTGGGGTGGGGGCTTATTTGGTTTTTATTTACATTCATGAACCCATTGTTATCAGTTATGTGTGTCTGTGGTAAAGCCCTTTTCCAGGAGACTGCCAGCCACGGCAGCAGAAAAAAACAGCCGGTGTCTGATTACCACATACAAAGCTCAGGCAGATCCTAGATTGCATCCTGCAGCCTGTTTCACAGCTCCACCTCAACATGCCACTGCATGCTTTATTGAACAAGCTGCCTCCCCTTTCTTTGCACCACTCAATCTCACATTTGCTGATTTCACTCCTTTACTTCTAGGTTAGCTGTACCTTTGCTGAGCAGGAATACTGCTATTCCAAGGAAAAGAACAGTGACAAGTCACTCCAGACAGTGACAGCAGCAGTGACTGCTAAGACATGGCACAGTAAGGCTGCTAAGCAGGGACTGTCATTCTCATTTACAGATAGGAAAATAAACCCCTTCTGAAGGCAAGGACCAAAGTGCCACTTTCCAGGTGACCAGATTAGTTGCTTTTGAATGCCAATAATGACTTGTGGTTTCTCTCCATTGGCCATGTTAATCCCACGGGTGCACACATCAGTGACTCTCTCTGCTCTGCCCTCAAACAGCCACAGATCTTCATCCCACCCCTTGATCAGTCACCAAACACCCTGTTATTGGACACTCTCTCCGACAAATAAATTTTACAGTTAACACCATTTGGATAAATTCAGGGTAACTCCATAATTCACCCAGACTGAAGTCCTCTTCTGTTTCATCAGAGGGCTTTGTAGGCCTTGTGGTTACATATTACAAGAGTTCCGCCACCACAATCTCTCTTCATTGCCAAAAACCTGTTCATAAATGCCCAAAGCTGCACATATTACACAAAACCTAATGTACAGAAAACCACTTGTGTCACTGGGATGGCATGCCTGAGAGGATCCTGCTCCTGGCACAGGGCATGGACACGCCAGGGACCCAGTGTAGGTCTCGGGGCCAGCCTGCCCAAAGCAGCTGCCACAGTCTGCTACAGCATGAAGCTACAGCACAGAAAATCTCTGCACTGGGGACCTCAGCACTGGGTACAAGGCTCACCCTTCTGCCAGACACTGTGCACCAAAAGACTTAACTCAGGATGAAGACTTCTAGTGAAGATCAATGAACAAGGGAGAGGCTGAGACAAAGACTCAAACCCTTCTGGCTCACATGACCCAATTCTTGGCAATACAAACAAACCCAGTTTTAGTTTTGCTGCCTCTCCCATTTAGAGAAGCCTCCTTGACAAGCATTTGCTGTGGTTCCTGCAATCCCACAATAACCTTGGCTATTAGTTCTCTAACTGTACATGGATTCCAACCTCTTCAGCCAGAAGCAGGAGTTTATTTCCTAGCATTTACTACATCTTTTAATCTTCTACCTCTGAAATCTGTAATTCTACTTTTTAAAGTTCATATTCATGAAGGAAGATTAGAGTGACCAAACTGCTGGTACCAAGGAGAGAAAAAGTCCTATTTCTTGTTTTCCAGTTGCAATTCATGGCATCTCAATTCACAGTTGCCAACTGGGGAAAAACTTACAGAAGAGTTAATGCACAAATCAAAGTAACTTACAGAACATTTCACTAACAGAAAATCCCCCTGCAGAAACTGGGAAGGAACAGGATTTGTCTACAGTCCCCTGCAGGTGGGACCAGTGTAATCTCAAGATCTGGCAATATTAAACATCACTTAATACCAGAGAGACTTGTTACGGGCTAGAATCCACATGTAACATTAGCAAATGGAACATGTGCCAGCCTGGGAGGGACATCGTCCTGCCACAGAGCCCCAGGGATTGTCTCACTGCTTCCAACCCCTTCTCTCTGTCAATACAGCCCTCTGGCAGGGCAGGATGACTCCACTGCCAGGTGGAGTGGCAGCACTGGGACTTTCTCCATACTGAGACATGAAATAACTACATTAGCTGGTGTATTGCATTCTTAGTCACACTGTCCGGAGATCTGAGGTGTTGCCAAGATGTAGATCCAAATTAACTCAAAGTAAAAATAATAAAAATCAACCACTACTTTATAATTCAAATTCATATGAAGAAGCAAAATTAGATCAACCCAGATTCACAACCAGATCTTGTATATAAACAGATCAAGCTTGCTCAGTCTTGGATTTATGCCACTTTCAGTGTTTTTCTAGTTTTGTCATGCTTCTGCTAAGCTGTGGAGCCAGGGGTGCAATATGTCCCACCTGCTATAATCACGTACATACCATGGCATTCCCCCTGTATTTCTGGTCTCTCTCCACAGGTGCAGGGGTAGATACAGCATTTGGAACAGCCCTACCTTCTGCCAAGGCTTCACCTCACAGCTGTCTCTGGAGTTCACAGCACTGCCAGGCTACAACTGTTCCACCTGCATTTGCCATGCCAAGAGTCTGTCTCAAATGGGAGTATTTGGGTTTGTGAAAATCAAATCAGGTAGTTTCAAGAACATGGAACAAGACAGTACTTTATTTAGGAAAACATAAACCACTGCAGCCTGAGCAGAGGGTTTGGCAGACAAGGAACCAGCAAGCCACAGAGAAACAAAACCCAGTGAGGAAGCACTGCAGAACAACTGTACTGCACACACAACACAAGCTCTGCCCCAAGGAATTATGTCAGAACAAGGTTAAATATTTCACTTGAACTAATACTTTCCATTTAATTTATTTTTATAAATCAATCTGCATAATGTACACTGGCATACTTTATGTTTCAATTTTGGTTACAGTAATAACACTAACTCTGCAAATCATCCCTGGCTATATGTTATTTTTATATCCAAGAGCACCGAGTGATAGAAGCTTGGCAGGATAGATCTCACTAAGAGAGGGAAAAAAAGCATTCTGCTTCCCAAACGTAGCAGAACAAGACCATGTTCCACCGCCTGATTTTAAAGCAGTAGGATGAAAATGACTCAGCCTATGTTAAAATTAGAGGTATGGTGAGATTGAGACTGCAAGAGAAGTACTGAGTTAAATGCATTTTTACTTGACTCAAATAAGCTTTTTTTATTAGTGCCTGGTAAAGAAACTACTAGCAACTTTAAAAGTCTGTGAAACAGTCAAACCCACAAAGTGTTTCCTGAAGCTGTGAGTGCCACCTGCCAGTGTCACGGCTCCAGGAAAGCCAGTGGTGACAGAGCACAGGAACTGTCCGGGTGCCGCAAGTCTGGCTCCCTGTGGTCAGGCACTGCCAGCCTCCAGTGCTGACATGAGAGGATGAGCAAAGACTGGGATAAAGGGGGATGTGGTGGCACAATGCTGTATAAGGGCCTGCCCGCAGCAGCACCCAGGGCTCCTGCTGAGAGCCTCTGCGGCTGCCTTTGGCTCCTCCAGCCCGCTCACTGGGACGTACACAGTGGCTTCCCCAAGCGCCTCTCTTCCTCCCAGCCACTGGGAAGCAGCCACAGCCCCCACACCCAGTCCCAGCACAGTGGGGAGAGCCCGTGGGCAGCCAAGGGCCCATCTCCCACTCCCTGCAGCAGCAGCCAGCAGCACCAGCACTCACCAAACAAAGCCTTCCTCAAGTCAAACACGGATGCCTCTTGGAGGCACCTGGCTCAGAACCACCCTGACATGGTTTTCTGTATCTTCTATTGCTTTTCTGGGCTCCAATACAGACACACAGTATTTCTGGAGACTCTTACAACTACTTATTTAACCTCACCTTACACATATATCTATACACACGCACACATATTTTTAACATATATAAAGAAATATAAAAACCCCTCAACATTTTGAATGCTAGATAAAAAAAAAAACAAACAAACAAAAACAAACAAACCAAAACAAAAACATTAACTGGAAGAGTTCAAATGACCAAATCAAGACACTCCCATTCTCCTCCTCCCAGACACACTACTTACAGCCAGCAGGAATGTGTCCCAGCTCAGCATTTTGGCCCCCTGCCTCCCCAGGTTTTTCCTTTCTCCTGCAGGAAATCCTTCAGCTGGCCTTGCCTTGTTCTGTAGCATATTTTAAATTCAGCTTCTTTGCATCAATTGAATTCAGGTGCAGCAGGGTTCAGTACCTGCATGTGGGTGTTGTTCCTAGTGAGATTTCCTTACTAGCAAATTAGGAGCAAAAAAAGGAAAGAATAATTCTTTCAGTGATTTCCTGTCTTTCTGCCATACACACACGAACATTCTTACAGAAATGTGAGAAACCAATTGCCAGCATGAATTAACCAAGCCCTGCCTAAGATCATGTTGAATGATTTGCTCAAGTAAGTGTTGCAGATGTCTCCTTAACATGAGAACTTTTAATTTCCCAAACCTTTATGTTTAGAAGCAAAATTATTTGCAAGAAGTGTCATAAAACACCATGGGCCAAACATTACCCTGGACATCCATTCTGTGGAGACTTACACAAATGCATACTGTGTCTCTCAAGTTTCCTGGGGGAAGGGCAATGCCCACAGTGGGCACGTGTTTTGAGGGGTAAGGGGCTGAATTCTGAGGGCAGAACCCCTTAGGTTCTGTTCCTCCAGACAGCCCTGGCTGAGACACAGTAGCACGGGGACAAGAAGGAGGCACGGATTATGGGTGAGCAGGGAAACCAAACCCTGCCTTTTTTTGTGGCTGCAGGTAGAGCTGGAGGGTGTGAATCGCTCTTGTCTCAGAAGCAGCACCCTTAACCTGGGGCTAAAAGAAGCAAAATAGGAGTAAAGTAGGTCACTTGCTAGGCAGACTATCCTCAGTTGGGTTTGGTTTAGTTTGGTTTGGTTTGTTGTGGGTTTTTTGATGTTTGACAGCTATTACCACTAAGTAGCAGAACCTGTGATAATACAGAGAATTGCTTTGCTCTGAGAACCTGAGTGGCATTGTCACCAAACATGAATGGACTTTTTGGGCTGTTTTAATTCCTGGCATAGCTGAGCATGTCTTATTTCCGGCTCAAAACAAGTAAAAATGCATAATGAAGACAGCCAGTTGTCTTGTAGGTAACTGCACACAATTCCCACCACAGGACAGCACTGTAGGTGAGATGTGGTATCAGTATAGGGAAACTTAATACTGCCAGCTGAATGGACCTGTCACATTTCTTTCTGCAAAATGTTATGTCTACCACTACTAGAAATAGCACAGCTGATTGATAAAACTCAAAAAGTGAAAAATATTTTCTCTATTTTCAAGTCTATTTATCTTGTGAATATGACAGCATTTTGTTTTGTCAAAGTAATATTTTATGTGCACAGGGCGAGCACTTCTACAACCCCTACACCTGTGTTCTCATCAACAACAGCAGAGCTTAAACATATTCTGCAGCAGCTCATGCAGGACCAAGAAGGCAGGCTTGTTGGGTGCTTTTGTCTAAAAAGAAATAGGAATAAAATAACCTTATACAAGAACATTGCCCTTAAAACACTGAAATATGCTCTTTAATGTCTGCTGGCTGAGGCCTGGTCCTACAGAGGCTGAAAGGATTTCACATTGCCAGAATCTTCCTTCCACGAATAGGCACTGATTTCATGTACTACTTTAGGATCAGGTCTTAGAAGACACTATTTTTAACTACATGAAGAGCAAGTGCATCTAAAACACCTTAACCTCCAGCTGAGGCTATTTATATTTTAAAGCCATTCTAATATCTGCATAATTAATGTGTATATTACTCAGCAAAAGGTAAACAGCAAGCATTGAAGTAACTCTCATGTCACTAATTTCATTACTGTATTGAAATATGTTACTGTAAATTAACTATTACATTATAGTGTTATAAATAATTAAAACTAAAACTGCAACTGACAAAATGAATGAAGCAAGAACATTCTGTAACCCAGTGTTCTTCCTACCTGACTTCATAATTTTCAAATTTGAGTAAAACACTAAATGTAAGTCTGTCTGAGCACAGAAAGGAATATTTCTTCATATAATTTACTAATTTGAAAAGTACCTTGGTAGAAAAAAAGAATTGAAAGATGTTAAAACCCACACGTAAGCCACTCTATGACAGAACATGAATACACATGTCACACAACATAAACTACTCCTTTGTCACCCTTCCCACGTCCCCAGGTGAAGCCACAGAGAGCACGTCACAGCAGTGGGGACAATCCAGGCCAAGCTGCTGCTGACAGTGGGACATCAAGTCCTAAGAAGGAATCCATCCTCCCTGGTCTCAGAGGACAGGTAAAGAAATGGGCTTCTCCAGTCATCCCAGCTGACACAGCTTGATGTTCAAGGAGGTGAGCAGGAACTCCCTGTCTTTCCAGCCAGGCTCTCCCACAGGATGTGCTGTTCAGCACTGTGGGCAAGGCTGGACGCTAAGAGCAAGGCAGAGGCAGGAGAAGTAGGTTCAACTTTGGCATGTAAAGTTAGAGCAGGTCAGCTCTTCAGATCTAGAGATGAGAAGAGACAAGTGAACAGCATATGAGTGATATAACTATCATTTAGAGGCATTTTTAAAGCAGACCAAAGGTGCTTTTATGCAACTTGTTAAACTCTGCTGCTCCATTACTGCAATCAATAGCAAGTCTCAAATTGTTTTTGCAGAAGTTTTCTCGTGATTTGTCTCACTTTTTAATTCTCATTTTTTGGTTTCACTGAAATAACAGGTCTGGTTTTTTAGACAGACATAAAAGGCGCTGACAAATTCTGCTGCTTAGTTATCTCCAGGTGGATTCCATATTCTGCTCCTTTACTCCTCTTGGCTCCCTGCTATGTCTTCTCTGAAGTACCACAGAGCTTTCCATCTGATTTTTTTTTTTTTTTTTACAGGACAAAAAGGTTTACCAATTAATCTACTGTTTATGCTGCCCGAGCTAGGCCTGAGCTTCACCAGAACAGAGCACCACCCCTGCCAAAGTGCTGGGGCCAGACCCTGCATGGCTGCCTGGAGAGGCAGCCCTGTTCCACTCCAGAGCAGTGGGTGGAATGTTAAGGGGGAGAAGCCACAGGATGAACTCTCGGGGAGAAATCCCCATGACAAGAGACCTCTGACCTTGCTTCTGCAGCCTGCAGGAAGGGGGTTCCTACATCTCTGAAGCCCACCATGGCACAGAAGGGTCCTTAGTGGCACAGGCTTAAGTGGGTCCATGGGCACTTCTGGGCTGCTGGCTGGCTGGTGGGTTGCATCCACCTCTCACTAGTGGGAAAGAGGGGACAGGGAAGGAAAAACCTCACCTATGTGCACAAGCCTGAGTTGTGCAGTTACGCTGTAACAGATGGAAGTCACTGGGGTCAAAAATCCTCCTGCTCCACCGAGAAAAGTTCTTCCTTGCAGAGCTGGGGCAGGCACAGCAAGTGAGAATGGCACAGGGGAGAAGCTCGTCTGGAACCTCCCTCTGACAGTGAGAGAAAAGATCTTCCACCCATCTGTCCTGCCTACTCTGGCTATGGCAACCTCCCTGGGAAGCCAAGCAAGGGACTGACAGCCCGTTCTAGTACAGACAGCCCACAAGCCACTCCAGGGAATCTTGGGACCATATTAGGAGCTTTGTCAGGCACTGGGCAATGCTGGAAAGAACAGGATGCTCCTGCAGGGATGCACTTCCCTAGAATCTCAACTTCTGGACAAAGCCATGTAACTGAGAGCAGAAGCCTGTAATACACCCCATCATGGATGCATACACCAGGGGGTTGTGCCAAGTATAAGCAAGGACGTTTATAATTCTCACTTTTAATAAAGACAGATCAATCCTGTCCATGCTAATCTGCCATGATGGAATAGCTGATATAAGACTCCTCCAAGC
Source organism: Formicarius rufipectus (assembly GCA_013399695.1). Classification (NCBI taxonomy): domain Eukaryota; kingdom Metazoa; phylum Chordata; class Aves; order Passeriformes; family Formicariidae; genus Formicarius; species Formicarius rufipectus. Next base: position 247,204 of record VXAU01003691.1, on the reverse strand, counting down.
TGCAGTGGGTGTTGACAGCTGCAGGAGCCAGAGGTTGTTAAACACAGGGTTAAATCCCACAGACAACTATTTTCTTCTTCTTTTTTTAAAAACCATTTCTTTAAGCAACTGTCTCCTGGTATTTTAAAAATTCATTTTAATCAATTTAAAATTAATAATGAAAGAACAAAGTCCTTAGGGCCTGAAAGCTCCAATCTCTGCCACTCTGGAAGTGATGAGTCAGCTGCAGCACGGCTGCCATGGAGTGGCCGAGGGCCGCCTGCGAGAGCTGAATTAGGTCACTCGGTTTGCTGCTCATGGACCGGTCCCTGCCATTGGGTGGTTCCCTCTTTCTGAGGAGAACTACTGCACTCCAAGAGCACTGCTGTGGCTCCATCCTGTGCATTTATTGAGCAGGAGCACAATGGAGCCTGCCCGAGAGGAGGGAAAGGACAGTGGCAGCAGGGCACAGGACATACGGGTCCTCCTGCAGTGCTGCATGTTCTCAGTGTCCTGCCCTGGGCACTAACCCATGCTCTGCTTGGGCCAGGAACGGGAACCAGCACTGCCCACAGATAGTCTTCTGGCTCCTGCCTCTGCTCAAACAATGGCTCATGCCCAGACCCAGCTCTGTTCACTTCCCAAGGGAACATGTTCTCCCAGAATGCTGGAGCAGAGCTGCTGTGCTCCCTCACTAATTACCCGTTTCTAATTGCGTTGCCACAGTCCCAACAGGCAGCTCCTATGGCAACTCCCCAGCAGGATTAACATCGAGCCTCTGCTTTGTACACTGATGCAGCAGGTGAAGAAAAGCAGTTCCCACCTCAAAGGCCCAGAGCACGTGAGCCATGCTAGCGGGTTCCTTGCGTGTTTGTGGATCACCACAGCGCTGGGATGCTGGCTGTGTCCATGAGCTGCAGGCAAGAAGAAACACGCTGCCTCTCTCCCTACACCCAGGTGCCAGTGGACAAGGGGGCTGAGGAGCTCTTGTGGAATGAAAATTCCTGGTCTGCAGCAGGGGAACAGGAACACGACCATCAGAAGGGCAGAAGCCCCTGCAGCCCCAAAAAATAAAGTTTGTGGTTGGTTTGGTCAGTTTTTTAAGAAAATCACTCTTTTTTTGGCATTAACATGGCAGAGCAGTAAAGAGTTAGCAGTAGCACTGCGTTAGCCTCCACAAAACACACTAAACAACTGCTCTCTTAACTAGATCAGCTGCTGGAGCAAGTGTTAGGATCACCATTATCAGATCTGAAGGCAGAAAAGAACTCCTTACTAATGCACTGAAGGACAAAGGATCTTCTCCTATTTTCAAGGGTAACACATGGAGGGAAAATTAAGTGACTGACAACAGATGATTTTGAATTGTTGGCTTTGGTAGCACAAAGGGAAAATGCAAATGAATTCTTGCAAGAGCACAGCAAACAGAAGTGGTAGTCACCCACACTGCATCCTGAAATATAACCAGGTACTTTGTGCAGAAATGGCATTACCTGTATTCATCACGGCCTAGCCATTAGCTTCAACATGCAGCACATTTCTAGCATATCTAGCCTACAGCAATTTCTGCCATGAGCCTGAGAGTACATTAAAGGGTGCTAGTGATTATAAAGCACGTACTAGATCAAGGAGATTCTCCTGCAATATTTTAATTTTCACTTAGATTAAATTTACAGCAATCTGCTAACAAACAGGGAAAGAGGTGCTGTAAGTGTAGCAGCAGGCATGCATATCTTCATTTATTCTTCCCTATTTTTACCTTGTAGTCAACACACTTCCAAGTGCAAGTAGATTGAAGCTCCATCTAGTGCCAGGGGCCTGGAAGTTACTGAGAGATTTGCACTCCAAAAACAGCGCACACGCTCACAAAACTATGGAGGAGCAGCAGCCAGCCTGGCATCCCAGAGCTGTCCCACGCAGTCGAGAACACTGTGGAAACACTCTTACAGCGTATAAGGGGTTCGTGTTAAAGCTGCTGTACCTTGGGCAAAGCAGAGCCCGGACAGGGGCACAGCCCCCAAAACAGCCGTCATGGTGAGAGGGGTCCCCTCGCTCCCCGCCCGCTCCACCACCCTGCCGACTCCTCTCCGTGCATGCAGGGCACGGAACTCCTGCTGCTTCCCAACTCGCCCAGCTAAGCCCTTTCCACAGCCAGGCTATCAATGGCTCTGAAATGCCCTTGCTGTTAAATACACGCCTTGAGCACCTGCCAGCAGGTCGCTATCTCCTCCACGGACACCTACTAATGGCAGCACGGAAAATGGGTGTCTATTAGCATCACACAAAAGTCTCGCTGGTGCTAATGCTCCCTTCCAGCCCCCCCGCCCTTTTTTTTTCTTTTTTTTTTTTTTGCAGTGGCAACTGCTAGAACTGTACCTATTTCTAGTTCTGTGACCAAATCATGCTGCATGCTCCAACTACTGTACACATGCGACTCTAACACGAAATGAGGTTTGTGTAGCAGAGGACAGTTGTTCTGATTGTTCAGTCAAAGCTGTAACAAGTTGGAATTTTTTTACATACTGAAGTCATGTATTTTCATTTAAGAAAAGTGGTCCTCACTGTGCATTTTATATTTGAGCTTCAAAGAAAACTAAAATGGGAGGAATCCTTTCCCTTTCCTTGTTAAACATAATGCACCCGAATTACAAGGCTTTAAAAAGCACTATGCCAATTGGGCAGAGTAGCCAAGCTGTAGTAGATGCATCTGTCCCATGTTCATCTTCACGTAACCTGAGTACACACTGGGAACACCACTGCTGGAAAATGTGGGACCAAAGAGCAGGTGGGAGCAGGTGTGGGCACTCCGGGTGCTTGCAGTGCATATCCTGATGATGCAGTGCAAGCAGCACTGATGCATGAGGATGTTGCAAATACATTCTGGTGAGGATAGTGCATTACACAGCAGATGTCTGGATTCTTCTTCCCCACAATACCAGCATCATGAGTCCGCTCCCAGCTATGTAAAGACTGATAGTAAAAACCCAATGTCTGCTCAGGAACAGCACCCAGCACAAGATGCATGCACTTCCTTCACTGGCACTGACTGTGTGGTCACAGCAGCGGTGCTGGTGGACAGCCCATCCATGGGACAGGGGTGCAAGCGACCTCCTGAAGCTCCACCAGGTCTCTGGGGATGCCAGGTGAGTGTGGTGCAGGAGGAGCTGCCCGAGCTCCTTTGGCCTCAGCAACGTCTCTGCCTGTCACACATGCCCACACCTTCACCTTCCACAATGAATGCTTTGGTCAAGAGATGGAATGACTTCTTGTCATTGGAGAGGTACTTTGAAAGAAAACATTCTAAACTCAACCACACCATTTTCAGGCTGCTTTCACTCAATTCTACTTTCCCCCCTTTCTTCCATTTGCACTTAAATATTCCATTATATTCTGAATGTTCCCTTTCACCCATATCAGAATGTCTGCTCTACAGTTGCACACTGTTAGACTTTCAGACTGAATACACCTTTTCTAAGAACATATTAATGGATTTAAAAACTTTTATCGTATTTTGTGATTACATAGACAACCTTGAGCAGAATAATTGTTTCTCAAAAATGTGGTATTTATTTGATTGGATGAAATTGAGAGAAAAGCACTACAGCTATGGCAGAAATAATTCTGTAGGTGCTGAAACTACGTAGCACTTCAACTACCAAAACTTCACACAAAAATATTCTAAATATTAAATATACTCTGGTTCTTTTTTTGATGAGCTAACAGCAGGTGAGTTGACTGCTGCTCAGAGCCAGGATCAAGTTTTTTGTGGCTAAAGAAAAATTTGGTGTCAAATTAAAAAAAATTGGGAAAAAAACCACTTTTAGCCATTTCTGTTTCATTCAAACAAGAATATTTATTCATAATTTTATGGAGCATTATAAGGTTATAGCTGTATCATTTCTCTGGGAAAATACGTTTTTCTAGGCTTCAGAACTATTATTAGACACTTTTGCAGACAGTGAATGTTTTGGGTATAAATTGTGTATCACAGATAAATTTATGCATCTGTGATCCAAAAATCCTTTGGATTTTTAACAAATAAGCACTAACAGCAAAACTATTCGTGACCAGAGGAGGAAATAGCACCCAGACAAGCATATTTACAGATCAGTGAAAGCAAGCGGACCGAAGGAAATCAAGTCCTGAACAAAGCTCCGGAGCAGCCCGGCCGAGCCACGTGTGCGACGGAAGGGGCCGCGAGAAGCGGCCCCGACCCCGCGCTGGGAGCGCGGCCCCGCACACGGCCGGGGACGGCCCCTCTGTGCCTGCTCTGCACCACAACGCAGCACAACAGGGGGAACGCTGCGGGTTTGCCTTAATGCATGCTCGCACTGTGCAAAAATGCACATCAGCCATTAAAAAGGTAGAATTGTGTCCACCAGTCAACTGTGACAGAGAAAAAACCCGAGCAGATGAAGCCTGAGCAAAGTTAAGTGTTCTCTTTCCTCTCCCGTAATTTCTCCCTGCGGTCAGTGAAGTGCAAAGACAGTACAGGCTCAGACTTCATGTCACAAGAAGACTGTTACCTGTTTAACCACACCGCACAAATATCCACAGAAAAATGACCGTGTCAAGATCTTGTGCTTGCTCTGCTCCATTTTCCACCTTTCTGCTTTATCTACCTCTAACTTTGTGCTTCTTCAACCCTCTTATTGCATTTCTTAGCCTCGGTTTTGGCTTTTCAGATTAACTTCCACACAACCTTTAACCCACTGCAACAGCCAGTTCCCAAAGTCATGTCATGAGTCACCATGAGCATCGGCAAAAAAAAATTTAAAGACTTTGGACTGAAGATGCTCCCACCTTCCCTACACTGTGTCATGCTATCTACAACCTTACCGAATTTCACAGTACCCACCCTTGTTTCATAACTGAAAAGTTAACAGATACCTATTTGAGTTCTGTTTGCTTGATTTAAAGCAAAACAAAATACTGCAGGATCTAAGCACACCAAGGAGCCCAACCATTTGGTAACTGTGAAAGCATAGAAAGCTGGGTCATATGGGTCTAATTCTGCACTTCTCACTCCTATAGGGATTCTCATAAAAGGTACTGTTATGAACCAGAGATTACCTGTCCAAGTAAGAATTTACATACAATGTACTTTAATTTCTAGGATTAAAGTTTAATTTTGTTGGCCACCAGTGAAAATTTACCTTAAAATTGCTAGAGCTGAGCAAAGTTTCATGACTTCAGACATCTTTTTTTAGTGCCTTGTCCAATCTCTAAATCACAGCTACAAAGAACAGTCCTTCCTCATACTTTAAGTTCTTCTGGAAACCACCAAAATGGAAGCAACTTCATACCCTTATCTGACATAACCATATCCCTACATTGCACCTGATTTTCAGAATTACATTTTAGGTTTATTATGTTTGAACTTGACAGTCAAATAAGGGATAAGGAAGGGAAACTCCTCAGAACTGCTTTCATAAGTGATCCTTAAGAAGACAAAGGTTTTGCTGAGCTATCTGTATCAGACCAGGCCAGGCCAAACTCCTTTACCAAGACAAAACTTTCATTATCACATGGAGTCATACCATTGTTCCAAACAATGCAAGACACACCAAAAGAGCATCTTTTTTTCAGAACTTTCTGGATGGTTTAAGCACTGCTGTGTTGTATAGAGCTACCTGCAGTGCAGCCACAGCTGTGCCAGCATGAGACAGGACCTTCATGCACAGGTGTAGCTGTGCAACAGAATTCTGCACTGTGGTCTTAATGATTGCTGCATTTTGTATTACTGCATTTTTTAAACCTAGCTTCAAGTTTTTCACTCATTAGTAAGTAATTTTTACAATTTGTTTCTAGCTAAGACTCATCCCAGCCTTTGGTGGCTTCCTGGGTTTTCATCCAAGTCCCTCAGGTAGCCATGGAAGGACCTTGCACAGCCTGTCCCCTTTCAAGGCTGACACAGAATGCTCCTGACTGTCACCAGCTGACTTGTAGCACTTCTAAATCAGTGTTCCCCTCTGCACTTCCGAAAGCACTTGTGGTGAAGAGACAGCCCGCCACAGGAACCCAGTCTGGTCAGGAGTGAAGTCACCAGAGCAGCGCCCACGCAGGCACCAGCCACTGCTGCTGGAGCCCTGGCTCTGTGAAGTTTAACTCCACAGAGAAGCCCTGCTGCACTGTGCTGGTAGTTGCTTGTTCTCCTGTCTGTACAGAAATGCTGATTACAGTTATCTCCAAATGGTGAAAAACCATGATGAGCTTGGTGAAAAACAGATAGAATCTGGAACATCGTAATGATTGGACTCAATGATCTCAGAGGTCTTTCCCAACCTAAATGATTCTATTGTAAGCAATCTTGTCTTTGGCTGTCTCACCATTCTGAGCACAGCAGCAGTTCTGGTAGTTACAAGGCCCGACGGAAACCTCAAGTTACATTATTAACAAAATAAGGCCTTCCTCCAAATTTTTGGCCAGTTTCAACTTTTCTGTAACCAAGATAAAAGCAGTGAAGTTTCTCACCAAGCTATAAATAGTGAGTACACTCTGGCCAACTAGAGATGGAATTTTAAAATTCTTTCAAATTATTATTTTTCTTAGATGTGATCCAACATCAATTTTAGGCAAAGTTCTGAACTGAAGGAAAATGACCAGTAATTATTACAAGCTGCACAAAACCCACCAAACTGTGGCTATAGTGTGCAATTAAATTCCAGAAAGAACAACTACCAGGCAAAATGTAGGCGGAGACTAAAATGCAAGAAATCACTACTTCACAACTATTCTTCATACAGCTATAGCTTACAATCAGCCCATTTCACATCTCCATCAGTCCAGGTACTCATGTTAAAATAAGCCAATATATCAATCAATTTTAACAATGATATTTATATAAATAAAGAAATCCTTCCCTTAATAAATGCCTCAGATTACAATTAAGCCTCACAAAAAAACAAAAACAAAAACAAAAACAACCAACCAAACAAAAAAACGACAAACAAAATACTGCAGGTTTCCACTTTTACAATCTTTGAGATACAGAGCACACCCTCATTTTCTCAAATCCAACAGACTCAAAGGTAGTGCTGCAGTAGTGTTCATAAACATATTATAATGCTTGTATAACACAGAGCCCAACCAAATGAGGCACCTAAGAGTGAAAATAGAATTAAAGGATTATTATTTTCAGAAGCAGCACTGATGACTGCTGAATCCGCAGATTATACAAGCTACCTGATAGCTTCATAACATTAAATAACAGTAACCCACTTTAGACTATACTTTCTAAAGACATTACTGGTTATTTCACAAATAACATGATGAGAAGTGGAGCTACCAAAGCAGGTGGCAGATCCTCTACTCTCATCCTTCCATCTATGTTCAGAAGATCTCAGACTTCCTTAATCCCCTGGCCTGAGCAGCTCTTACAAAAAGTGATATTCCCCAGGAAGCAGCACCAATATTACCCGACCCACTCATCACTCTGACACCCAGATGAAACATTTGCTCTGTCAAAGAGGTGAGGCACTGAACCACCACATATGAATCTAATGAGGCTTTGCTGTCCCCAGATTCCAGGAAGGCAGCAGCTTCTTCCTCATCTCCGGGCCGGCAGTGACCAGGGGATCTCTGCCTCCCCTGAGGCAGGCCTGGACATGGGCTGCGAGGGCTCAAGGGGCTTGGGAAGGCACAGCTGCTCCTCCTGGGGCAGGAGTGATGGACAAACACCTCGTGGGGTGGGCTCATGCAAGAAGGGATGAGATCTCTCTACACAAGAGGGGTGTAGCTTTTGGATAAAAGCCTGGAAACCTGCAGGTTCTTGCACAGGATACCTGCATGCTCATACCACACAGCCTGCCATCCATGTGAAGCCCCTTCTCATTATCAAAGGATAGTGATGCTAGCATAGCAAACAAGTAGCTCCTAAATTGCCAAGGCCTGCTGCAGGGTGATGAGATGTCTGCCTCTATATTGATTAAATTCACTTACTAAAGTGACCCAATTGGGAATCCTTACTGCAGCTTGGAAAGAAAACAACAACAAATTAAAGACATTTTGGTTGAACTCTAAAACTAATAGGCTCATATGAGCCTCATGTTTGTTTCAGATGGATGCATTCCCTTGTGGGCCAACAATGGTGTTTAACTGTGACCTCCTACAGGCCAGCATGAAAAAGGAGAAGTGACCCTCAACGGCACCTTCAGACAGAAGAGAACCTTTCCTCCTTCCCATGGAAGGAATCTGTGGAAGGAGGATGAGGAAAGCAATCCAAGCTTCACAAAAAGCTTTAGCTGTGGCAAAAACCGAAAGCAACTTTAAAGCATGTAACTCATTAGTAGATACAATGACACGAGGATGTTTCTGGGATACATGGATGGTGCTGTCCAAATTCAGAGGGGGAAGGGCACTGTGAAAATAAAATAGAGAGAAAACTTAAGGAATTATGATAAAATATGCAAATAAGCTCTCTCCAAGTACTCATTAAACCAAGCAATTAGTACTAAACAACACTCAATCCCATGACAACCGAACTAGGTTTTTAAAGGACTAAGAACACCCTGAAGTACACTGTAGGTGTATCCATTACAAATATCAGAGGATACAACCACAGGAAAAGGCAGATTCATTTAATGTGTACTGTGCCTTGACATATTCAGGTATGAGATCTAACTTCTTGAATTATAGCCACAAAGCTATTGACGGACAGCCACATCACATCCCACCTGTCTCAAATGCCCTGAGAATCACAATAGACACCTGTAAGGCAAACCCACCCGGATAAAAAGGAAGCGATCTCCCTACCAATTTCAAGGACAAGGAGGACAGGAAGAACCGTTGCCCCAAAACACACCCTTAAGGTTGCTGCGACCCAGGACAGCTTTGGAGCAGCCCTCTTGCCCAGGTCCCAGCATCAGTGCAGGAATCCACGGGCACCAGCCGCAGCTAAAGGAATGTAGAAACTAAATTATTGCAAGAGACTTGATGGAACCTGGAAGAATAAAACCCGAAGCCGCCAGTTACAAACTCCTGCAGAAACACAGTGTAACAGATGCTGGTGTGTGAGACGGGGACCCGCCGGGCCCGCGGTGAGGTGCGGGAACGCTGCACGGGCGGGGCCGGGCACGAGGGTCACCCCCTCGCTGAGGGGAGCAAAGGCAGATCTGAGACTGTAGAAACAACACAGAAATGCACGGGCTGCGAGGGGGCCGTGTCGGCACAGCGGAGCGGGGCCACGGCGAGGACGGAGCGCCGAACTCCTGGGGCATTCCAGGAGCGGGCACAGCGCTGCCTCAGCAGCCCGGCTGTGCCCTCTCCGGGTGCTGCAGGGACCGCGCTCCGGCGGGGCAGGGCAGTGCCGTTCCCCGGGCCCCCGGAGCCGCGTCCGGCTGCCCAGGCCGGGCT